>JBBPBP010000004.1:23642982-23678181 GCA_037974735.1 Cicer chorassanicum
TTGTAGCATTTTTTTTTTCTTTAATCTAACGTATTTTGTTTGTTTAATCTATTTAATCACGTGTACCTTTTTTATTGCAAATCTCTACTAATCTCGTATAAAAAAAGAATATGCGCACAATTTTTTTCACATATTACAAATCTTATCTTTTTATTTTATACTAATTTGTCATTTGTCATGTGTAGCAATTAAAAATAAATAAATATAAAAATAATAGTCATGCTGAGTCGTGGCTAACAAAATAACAGTTATTACACGAAGAATGTGACAAAAGAAAAGAGTGACTAGAAAAATAACGTTATTATAGATTTTATTTTTTGAAATACCGTCAATTTAAAGATATACCCTAATTTAGTATTATACCCCCTTTAAATAGACATTGGAGTTATGTAGGTGTGTGAAGAATGAACCAAAGCACAATGGAGTTATACTCTGAACAAATGAAAAAAGTAGAAAACAATGGCGCCGATAATATGAGTACTTTACCTGACTCTGTACTGTGCCATATACTCTCCTTCCTTCCAACGAGAACCTCCGTAGCAACGATGAGCCTCGTGTCTCGCAGGTGGCGCTACCTCTGGAAACATCTCCAGGCCTTCGATTTCTTCGTCGACTCACCCTGTTACTGTAAACAACCGAATTTTTTCAGAAGTTTTGCGTTTTACGTGAATTCTGTTCTCTCTCTCCGCAAATCCCGCGACATTCTAAAGTTAAATCTCAACTGCGATGGCGTCTCGGATAATGACACGTTTCCCGGAGATTGTATCGACATGTGGCTCCGTGCCGCCATTGGACCCTACCTTCAAGAACTGTCTATCATAGTTTATAACTGCTGTGAAGATCAAATCTTAAACCTCCCTTCTTCCCTCTTCGATTGCACCAACCTCGTCTCCCTAAGGTTTTTTTTTTTTAGTTTTATTCATCAAATTTTTAAATAGGATTTAATTCGGTTACACTTTCAATCTAAATCATTGATATAGTTGATTTTTATCGTAACTATATAAAGTTATGTTTAAAATTATGTTAATAAATGGATGTAGTGCATTACAATTTAACTATTTAAAACAAAGTAGAATGAAATGAAAACAATTGGGTATAATATAGCTATATTGTGTTTTAAAATAATTTTTCATATGAGATTCTTATGATATAAAGGTGGGAATATATATATACATATATATATATATATATATATATATATATATATATTTTACTAAAGTGGGGAATATAGTAAAATCAATAATATCCCAAAAAAATTGCAGCAAGACAACACAGTCTTAATTTTGGTTTCTTTGAATTTTGAATATGCAAAGTAGTAATATAGAATGTTATGAAAACTCTGCAGTCTTGACGGTGCAATCAGTATCAAAGTTAAAAATTCTTCGGTTCGTTTTCCATCACTGAAGATGTTGAAACTCTGGTATTTTGATGTTGTGGATTCAGAAGTAGTTGGCTTTCTCTCCGGCTGCCCTGTGCTCGAAACTCTGGATATTGACCATTTCTCCAGTTCTTCTGCCATAACTCCTGTGCCACCTCCCTCCAAGAGATTGAAATTTACCTGCGGGAATTTCTCTTGGACCTACCTTGAAATTGGTCCCAGTTATTGCGCTACCACCAACTACCCCGACATCACATTAGGCATCATTGGAAACTTGCAGAGTGCAGTGGAAGCATATCTTGATATCTTTTTCCTGCATCAAAGTGAATTTGGCGACCCTATTGTCGACAAGTTCCGAAATGACCGTCTTAATATATATTTACTCTTGTGTCATTCAAAATCAAAGGTCAAATTTTATTATTATGGTTTATAATTTCTATTTGTATGTGTATTTTTGTACTAATATTGCCCCATCACATGTTATTATCGTGGAAAATCAGTGGCCACTTCATGCCCCTGTTCTGAATTGTCCAGAATTTCATAATTTACATCATCTAAAGTTCATTCTTCCTTGTTTCAACTCAAATCTTCTGGTCAGTGTGCTTGAGAAATGCCACATGCTTCAAGTTCTCGTAATTCAGAGTTGTAAGGTTTGTTGATTTCTCGAGTATTATTCAATTAATCTTTGGTCTGTCTATGTATGCACTATGCATGTATTTATCTATCTGTACGCACACAATTTTATTTTTGAGTGAGTGATGATGTCCTTTGTTGCTGGTAGGAGGAACCATTACCTTTAAGAACATGGGAGCCGCAGTCTACAACAGTTCCTAAATGTCTCAAATCCCACTTGAACTATATTCACATTGAAGGATATCAAGGATTTGAAGATGAGCTCACATTTGCTGAATATATTTTGCGGAACGGACTTGTTTTGAAGACAATGCTTATTTTTGTTGATATATCGATGGACAAAAAAAACAAGTACCTTTCTCTCAAAAGATTAACAGATATACCAAAAGGCTCTGAAACATGTCAACTTAAATTTGATGTAGCTGTGTCTCCTTAAGGTGCAAACTCTCACTGTCTATTTTTTATGTCTTATTGAATCAAATTTGATTAAAGTTGGCTTTAGTCCTGAGTTCCTGACAATTGGGTGTCCCTTCTATTTTTACATGCATGTCAATGTCACTAGACATGCCTACATTTTCAACTACATTGTTGTGGAATTACATAATTCCAAACCCCCAAAGTATTCAATTTTTGTTTCATGTAGTTATTTTGTCATAACAATGCATAATTGGGTTTTCCAATCTATACTGAACTAAATTATTCTAGTCTTTCCCCAATATCAATGATTTTTTTTTTTTAGGATTTTGAGCTTTGCAAGATTTGGAGCATTGCAAAAAGTGATGTTGACCTTTACATGCTTACATGTAAATAGTATGCAATAAATTAGTAGATTCAACAATATTTTATTCTACAAATGAATTTGGGAAATTAAATTATATTTTGTTTTGTAATTGGCCAAGTCCTACAATATAGATTCCACAAAAAAAAGTCTTACCATATTTCCTTCTACTTAAAAGGAGAAGCATTAATCACATTGATAGTAGATAGATTAGGTATTTAAAGTTTCTTTATTTTTAAGTCTTGGTTTTTTTTTTTTTTACAATTTTTTTAAAGTCTTGTTGGTAGTGAACTTTATAGGATTTGAATAACTTCTTCAGCTATATATGTTTGGCAGTGCGTGTTTGGAATGCTATGATTTCTGAAGCTGGCAGAATCATGTTTGGTCAGATGCATGGAGGTTCATTAAAAAGATTACATTAGGAGCAAAAGATATAAATATTTATTTTGCATTTCAGTGAGTTACAAGTCTCTATAAGTTTGTATATTTTTCAAGTTGGCTAATTTGTACACAAATGGTCATAGTGAATCAGTGATGTTTCGGGAAATTTTTTATTAATCAAACTGGCAATAAGTCATTTTTATAAATGTTTTTTCGAGATTTGAACTCAATATTTTGATAAAACTAACTCTTAA
The DNA here is from genome assembly GCA_037974735.1 of Cicer chorassanicum. Lineage (NCBI taxonomy): Eukaryota > Viridiplantae > Streptophyta > Magnoliopsida > Fabales > Fabaceae > Cicer > Cicer chorassanicum. The sequence goes on from JBBPBP010000004.1 coordinate 23,646,407, forward strand.
TATTTGAACTTCAGTAATGTCACAACATATCCACTCCTTTAACTGAGATAAATTAGTCAAATGTCACGACTTATCTGTTGCATATTTTTTGTCTTTGAAAATTTCTAACGGATAAATGGTTGACAGGCTGTGTTTGATTAATGAATAAAAACAATACAATCATACACAAGATGCGGCACCAACCACAGATTTTTTTCATACATATCTCACTTTTAAAATTTTTTTCTTCTAAAATACTACTTTTGAAACTAATATATCAAAATGTCTTATTTTTTGCACTTTTAGAAGTTATATATTGGAGATGCCATCATGTGAAGCAAAAAAATTGGACGTAGTTAGTCGTAGGAATGCGACCTTCTACACATTTTTTTATTAGAGAGTGTATTGTTAAGTGCAAAATAAATAGGAAACTAACTTATTCACTAAAAACAAAATAAAAGATATTTTAATTTGATCTATTTAAATTAAATTATAGAAAACTAACTAACTACCTTGTCATCCTCCAAGAACAATATTTTGGATTATTATCGGGCAACCAATATAGTATGTGCATTTTATGCTTAGCGTCTATTTTATTTATAGTATAAATAAATGTATCTTTTTCTTTTTCTCTAAAAAGAAACAAAATTTGAATATATTATTTACAAAAAGAATATGAACATGCTAAAAAAATTGAACGTGTTAACAAAAGATCAAGAATTAATTCTTGATATTGTTAAAAAGGTTGGTGATACCGGTTTACAGAAAGAGATAAAAGGCAAACTTTTAGACACTTTTGAGTCTAGACAAAGCAAGCCTTCAACCTATTCTTAAAACCCTGCTACTATCCAATCTCTTGAGGAAGAGATTAAACTAGTCAAGCATGAACTCAAATCCCTCAAACAAAAACAAGACGTTGATTCTAGTATTCTTTAGAATCTTCTTTCCCAAATCCACAACTAGAACCTTTCTGATCCTGAACAAGATGAAGAACCAGAAGAAGATCTGTCTCTTCCTTTACCACCCAACGTTCGAAATCTGGAAAATATTACAGAAGACTTTTTATGTGTTTTGCGTTCTATTACTACGCGCAAATACTTAATCAAAATCGAGTTAGTTTTTTCTGATAATTTCAAAATGAACATGATTGCACTTTTTGATACAAGTGCAAATTTAAACTGTATTAAACATAGCATTGTTCCACAAAGATTTCAACAAAAAACTAATGAAAGACTTGTTGCTGCAAACAATTCTAACATGGTTATAACTAGCAAAACTGAAGCCTCCATTAGAAATGGTAGTATTTCCATCAAAACCCCTTTTGTTTTATTAGAAAACATTTCTTATGCTATCGTTTTAGGGACTCCTTTCATTAACATGATAACTCCCTATTCCGTCAATCATAATAGTATTTCCTACAAAACAAAAGAAACTAAAATTGTTTTTCCTTTTATCTCAAAACCCATAACAAAGAATTTAAACCTTTTAAAGGCTTGTTCTGTTTACAAAAATGAACTAAACTGTTTAATCCAAGGAAAAGAAAAACATTTATGTTTTCTAAAACAAGATGTTTCCTTTCTAAGAGTCGAACAACAGCTGCAAAAAGCTTTTGTTAAAAACAAAATTTCTGATTTGCAGAAAATGATCGTAAACGAAATTTGTTCAGATATGCCAAATGCATTTTGGGACAGAAAACAACATATGGTAGATTTGCCATATGAAAATGATTTTTCTGATAAACAAATCCCAACCAAGGCAAGGCCTATCCAAATGAATTATGAATTAGAACAACACTGCAAAAATGAAATTCGTGATTTGGAACAAAAACGTTTGATTACCAAATCCAGATCGCCCTGGAGTTGCGCCGCTTTCTATGTAAACAAAAACTCAGAAATAGAAAGAGGAACACCTAGGTTGGTTATCAACTACAAACCTTTAAACACAGCTCTAAAATGGATCCGTTATCCAATCCCAAACAAAAAAGATCTTTTTCAAAAACTTCACTCTTCGTCTGTATTTTCAAAATTTGACATGAAATCAGGTTTTTGGCAAATACAAATTGAACCAAAAGATCGTTACAAAACAACATTCACTATTCCATTTGGCCAATACGAATGGACGGTTATGCCTTTCGGACTGAAAAATGCTCCTTCAGAATTCCAAAGAATTATGAATGACATTTTCAATCTTTTTTCAAAATTCTGCATTGTCCCAGACAAAATTTTAGATAAAACCCTGTTGCAGAGGTTCTTAGGAAGTTTAAACTATGTCTTAGATTTATGTCCAAATATCAACATAGTTGCAAAACCTCTCCATGATAGGCTGAAGAAAAACCCTGTCACTTGGTCTGAGGTCCACACTAGAACTGTCCAACTCATCAAAAAACAAGTCAAAGAAATTCCTTGCCTACACTTAGCAGATCCTTCAGCACCCAAAATTGTTGATATAGGCTATGGGGGGATTCTTAAACAAATATCAAATTCTAAAGAATGCGTTGTTCAATTTACTTATGCACATTGGAATGATTGTCAAAAGAATTATTCCACCATTAAAAAGGAAATTCTTTCCATTGTCATGTGCATTACAAAATTTCAAAGCGATTTATTAAATCAAATTTTTTACTTCGCATTGATTGCAAATTTGCAAAAGAAGTTTTGCAAAAAGATGTTCAAAACATCGCATCAAAACAAATTTTTGCTAGATGGCAAGCCATCCTTAGTATTTTCGATTTTGACATTGAATTTATTAAAGGAGATCAAAACTCAATTCCAGATTTTCTAAATAGAGAATTTCTTCAAAACAGGACTTAAAACCACCCAGAAAAAAGAAGAATGAGGGCCAACAGGACCAACCACTAAACCCAAAACCAATCTCTTCAGCATTGCCTATCAAGTCTTGGGCACAAGCAGTTGAAGATGAGGAAGAAGAAAACAAGCAAGTTCAAAAATGGCTCTCTAGCCAACAACTTGTACCACCTCAAAACTTTGCAGAATTGAGAGGGCAATTAACTGATAACATTAGCTTTCAAAAAGCTGCAAAACTTCGAGAGCTCCAATTAGAAATTGAGAATCTCTCAATGGAACTTTCTGATTCTTTTTGTACAATATAACACGTTCAACCTCCGAAACCAATATAACATGTTCAACTTTTTTACATTAAGAATCCTCTCACACTAATGTTATTGTCCTCTTCCAACTATCTTGTATGATTTTCCTCCTAACCAATCTATTATAATATGTTAAAATTACACTATATGCACGCCACATATTCTAAAATTTGTCAACTCACAAAATTTTTGATGTGGCACCTCTAAAATCACACTACTTCTTTCATGTTTTGCCTCCATTATATTTTGTTTCACCAAATATAAAGCAAACACTTTCACTTGCCCATTCAAATACAATTATTTCATACATTTGACAACTTTAACTCTATTCAATACACTTAAAGGTTTTGATCACTTATCAAATTTTTCATTTCAATAACTCATAAAAAAGAACAATCCACTCAATATCTTCAATGCATTATTTATCACACATAAAGATCCATCAATTGATTTTCAACCACCCTCTTGCGTTTGATTCAAGTCACTTACCAATGAATAAATATATTATAAAATGCAATAACGTCATATCCATTTCAACCTGTGACACATTCTTAGTCCACAAATGTTTCAATGACATTATTCCTCTATTGTCATTATTGTTGAAGACTATATATAGGAGGTGAGTATTTTCCTAAGCTATTGAATGCTAGCATTTTGTTTTCTTTTTATAATTAAAAAAACACATATCATAATCAAAATAAAATAAAGATGAAGAATACTAAAGATAGTTGTTTGGAAATGAATTACTTCTAATCATTTCACTACTTGAAATTTCTTATGTCTTAAACATCAACAAACTTTTCTTGCAGATAGTTGTTTGGAAATGAATTACTTCTAACCATTTCATTACTTGAAATTTCTTCCGTCTTAAACATCAACAAACGTTTGCCTATAATTTTTGGTAACCCACTCTTGATATCTCTTCATCATGGCAAATAATTATTTAAAAATTTGATTTCATAATCTACTTAAGTAGATGAAACAATAGTTAATGTAATTGAAATTGCTCCATATACAAAAGACTAGATATATAATTGGTTTGCAATTATAGTATTAACTTGAAGTTTAAATACAAATTTCACACCAACTATTTTTTTGTATCAAATTTTCATTTGCCTTGAGAGTTTTGTGTAAATAACATTTTTACTATCTAAAAAATATTATTATTATTATTATTATTTAAGATTTTTGAGCCTCAACAAATTTCTATTTTACTTTGTAGTGTTTCTTCCATATATATATATATATATATATATATATATATATATATATATTTGCATACGCGAAGAATTGTTGCAATATTTTGAATACTATTATAAACATTGTTTTTAACAAACTACTACACATGTATGATATAGTACACACTAGGACACACATTATCATTTAATACATGTTTGTATTGATAAAATTACAAAGCTATGTAGATTTTAACCAAATTACTCTTTAAAGGTTAAACAAAATTACGGTGAATTTTCTAAATTCACCACCAGTTCAAACATACACTTATACACAATATTAGTTCTTCAAAAGTTTACATTTCATTTTTACAACTTAGAGTTTATCGGCAAAGTTTTCTTTACTAAAATTTCTCCATTTCTACATACTTAAATTTATTAATTTTTTTAGTCACAATGACAAGTTGTTCTACTAAGAAGTAATTCTTGTTTAGACACCAGAATATGGACACACTATTTGGTCACACACACAAAAATTTGTATGTCTTTTAATTATTTTAAAACTATATATTATTTAATTATTATTTTTCTACTTTTTTCTTTTATGTGTGTGTCCAAATTCTTGTGTCCACACAATAATTATTCTTTACTAAGTTATTATAAACTCTTAGAGTATATAATGAAAACTTTGAGGGACATGTGAAGTTGTTCGTTTTTTAATGTCAAGCTGAGCAATTCCCTTTCGGGGTTGGTGTATACATAACTATATTGTATTGCCAATTACTTTGAGTAAGACAACATTAACTATTGTTTAACAAAAACTTAGGGAGTGTAATCTTTATCGTAAGAAGTCTTTGGTATATACTCCATCCAACTACTGATCAAGGCTATACACCTCTTTGTGAATCTGTATTCACATTTTCATTGAAATTGGCTATTCTATTTAAATATACACATGATTAGTTTGGTGTTAACCAATTTTTTACATAAAATAATTTCCATGAATAATTTGTAAAATTGAAAATGTCAAAAAGTACAAAAAATTTAAAAATATAATGTTTCCAAACTAATATAAATCATATAAAATGAAGAACATATTATAGTTAAATATACAACTTTAGGATAAAGAAATGTTTTACCAAATATATTATTGGAAAAAACACTTCAAAGAAAAAATAAACTTGAATAAACCAATTCTAGGTAGAAACAATTGTTAAAGATACGCACAAAATCTTATCAATAGGATCATATTTTAATATATGTTGCATGGGTTTTATTAATCAACAAAGTTTTACCTTCTCCGTTGAAATAAAACAAAATTAGCCTATATATAGTTATTCAAAAATATATTTACCTCTTAACACATAAATGTTTTAGTATATTCTACTCTAAAATAAAAGCATTACTTTTAATTTACATATTATTATTTTATATTTAATAATATATTAAATTCACCAATGTCTTCACTACTCTCTTGCAAATCACCTAATACCTCCCTTCCCCACAAATATTAGAAGAAAGTTGACTTACATGGGTTTAAGATGATGACATAGCTGCTTTTATCACCTTTCTTTTCTTCTTTTTCATAGCCTCCAACGACAATTTCCGTTCATCATGAGATAAACAAGCAATATGCTTCCTTTTTGGGGAAAAACTTCTACGTCTTTTTATGCAAGGAGGATTAGTAGCCACGTTAGAGCCCTTCAACTCATGAATATGGGTACAACTACAAGCATTGGACATGTTAATCGATCATGCACTCCCAACCTCAACTTCATCATTGTTCACCAAACTTGTCAACGATAACTTCTTTGATGAAGTAAACTTTTTTATCCTTCCACCACATGAAGTCTTCTTCCTCACCCACAGACTACTCATAAGACTCCTCACTATACCCCTAGCCTCACCTTTATATTGAACAAATGACCCATAAATGAACTTCATCCCCCTTGTGTGCTGCGCACCTTTCTCCCATTCAAACCCTAACACCCGACCCACAACTTCTCGAAACTCCCACAATCTTGGATGTTCCAACTTTCTCAGAACTTGTCTTCCACTTCCCCCACAAACCATCTACTTGATTATCATCTCCCTTCCTTTCACCCAATTTATAATATTCCATCGTAATCCACTCCATATTGAAATTATTTAGTAGATCATTCAAATGTTCTAAGTTGGCTCCTTCTTCAAACCCTTCCACCACGCCATTCATCACCTTCCAATCTTCAAAAGACTCAAACCAAACATTGAGAATATAAAGAAGACCTTTTTCCCAAAAGGAATGGCCTTGGTAGTTAATTTCTTGCATCATAAAGCTTTTTTTTTAATGACTTGCAACATATCAACTTCATGTACGACTCTCATTCTCTCTTATTGTGCCGACACCAATTCTTCCTCTACTACATCATACCTCAAACCAATCCACTCTTGTTGTACAATGGCATGTTTAGGGTGTCGTTCATTTCTCTCCTCCCTCATTGTTGACATATTTTGTTTCACCGTATATGCGTACAACTTGCTTGCATGGATGAAAGCCCCATACAACTGCATGGATGTCTTCGCCCTTACATTGTTTTGAACATCCAACCTGACTCGTTCCTCCTTAATTTTCTTGTCAAAATGAGTGATGTTAGTCCATGTTTTGTAAGAGCTAAAACTCATGTTTTTTGCACCTCGCCACAAACACATCTTTTAATCAGCCATAAACCTGAAAACCTCTCACCAATTCTATATGATCAATATTCTTAAGGATATTCGTAAAATAAAATGATTGAATCTCGTTCATATTTCCATTTCTGCGTTGAGTCTACCAATTATATTGAGTCGTTTTCGTCTTGAAGTTGTGCCCTCGTCATCTGAAACTGACCCGATTCTCACAATCGTCGTCCATGTTACCGCATCTCGATTCACCCTTTTCCCCTTTCTCAGACCCATTATAGTCCATCCGAGCCCATCCCCTTGTGTTTTGCTCACCTCCCCATCTCTCTCTCGGTGGCAACCAAAGTTGGCAGTATTTTTAGCGTGGTTGATCAAAGCATTTTGGGCACATGTTTGTAGTTTTTTAATGTGACATTTTAAAAGTTCTTTATAGCTTAGATTAATTTTTAAGCTTGATTCTAAACTTTGGGTCGAAATCGAATTTTAATTTTAATATTTGCATATTGACCCCTGCTCGCTTTGTAGGCCATAACTTGAACTCTAGATATCGGATTGACGAATGAGAGCAGGCGTTGGAAAGCTAAAAATCAGATCTACAACTTTTGTAAGTTGGAATAAAAGTCCAATGTCGAACTTTACTGGGTCTAAACGGCAGATTACATGATCTGAGTTTTTTTGTAATAATTTTAAATAGCGGACCACTTGTTTTAAAGCCAAAAACGAGTACCATATATTGGAAGTTTTCCTTTTTTAGCATATAAGCTGTTTTTCGGATTCAAAAAGATATAAACAGTATTTTATTTTATTTTATTTTCATGGAAGGCTAATTTTCTTAGATTGATCCATTGCTTCAGAGTTCATCAACACCTTGAGGTTTAGTTTATAATGTTAATTTCGCGTTATGATTCTATTTCTGTTTATTCAATTATATTGTTATTCTGATTGCTTAATTCGAATCTCAACAGGATTGATTAAATTAGTTTGACATAATTCATTTTCTATATTAATTAAATTATAGTTTTACGACGCTTGATCGTTAACTTTAATACATCGATGACTATGATACTTAATCCAGTCAAAGAAACCGAATTCACATAGGGTTGATTGCGCTTGTTTGATCAATTCTATAGTCAAATAAGAATAGAGTCACGATTTAGAAATTAAATCCGTTGATAGAATCTGTGATAGGTCTGAAACTCTCGAAACAATGGATTAATCGTTTTCTTAATCTTCCCGAATCAAATTTGAAATGCCCCTTAATTTAAATTCTTAATTCGGTTAATATAATCAGAAGTCCTTGCGAAACGACTAAAGTTATTACCCTACGCTATGTTTTATTACTTGTATTTGACCCGTGTGCGACAGCGGATCAAATTGGTGTCGTTGCCGGGGACTTTGATAAAAATATTAACCAATTTTAGAGTACTACTAACCATCCTAACATTGTTTTTCGTGTTTTGTTGCTTTACAGGTCGTGTAGGCTTGTTGCTAGCTTGTGTAGGCACTTTGCTAGTCAAAAAAACTAGTTTTTAGGCGACTGTCTCATATTCCCCCGAATTTTTGCCATAAAATCACAAAAAAATCAAGGAACATGATTTGACCCTCAAAATCTCAAATTTCTTTTGTTTAGACCACTTTTTTTTAATTTTTTTAATTTTTTGAATTTTTAATATTCTAAAAATTCCAAAAAAAATTGCGTTATCTTTATTTGATTTTTAGAAATTTTGTGGTATTTTAAAATTTGTTGGATTTTATTTGATAGGTTTTTCATTTTCCACTTCAATTTTAGCGATAGGGACGTTGTTGGAATTTTCAGAATTGTGTGTTGCATTGCCTTGTTATATTCTCATGATGTATGACTAGGGCTAGTTCTGTGAATATGCATTCCCTTGACCTTGAAATAGATAGGACTTTTCGTTTACTTCGTAGACTTAATAGAGTTGCTAGTGCTAACGAGTCAGAATCAGATAGTGAAAGTGACAACTTGTTGCACAATATGGATGATATGAATAATAGAACCTTAAGACTGTTGAGGCAAAATCCCAAATTAATGTTTTGATGTAAACAAATAAAGGTTAATTAAATACTCTAATTATGATTCTAAATTATGTGTTACTTTAACATGTGTTTTTGAGTGTAATAATCCAAGATAGGTACTAAGCAATGCAAGCTAAATCAGTTTAAAGAAAAAGCAAAAAATGAACAAAACTGAACCAAGAATGTTCTTGACAAATTCTGGAAAACCAAGAATGTTCTCCACATTTTTTCATTTTCATCAAGCAAGATCAAATCATCTGTTAATGCAAGGAAAGCTCCTGCAAATTACGAATGCATTTCCAGTTCATGTACAACGAATATACAACTCTCATATGAGCACAAGAAACACTCCAAAAGATCAAAGATTAAAAGGCACAACTCAAAGCAAAAGTGACAAATGATCATTCTCCAACATGTTAACATCAGCCCCAGAATGATAACATCATTCTCCAGCATATTGAAAATCATTCTCCAGCATAAGTACATCATTCTCCAGCCTGTTTTGCACGAACCAAAAGGCAGTCTTAATTTGAATACATTAAGCACATCTCTGAGATGTTTGTGTGCATAAACAAATGATCATAAAAGTCAAGAATGAGAAGCTACATATCATACATTATTATCACAGAATCAAAAACGCAGAATGTTCAAGTCAAGAACATTCATATTTTAAAAAGTCTGGTCTTTGGTTAAGTCTGACACATGACAGCTGGGCACCTTTTTCCACGATCATAATAGCTGCCGTCAACCTCCTAGAAGCCTATAAAAGGAACCTCAAGCTCAAGGAGAATGAAGAACTTCAAGTGCTAAGAAAATCCATCACATATATATAGTTAAATACTAGAAAGCTTCTAAATCGCAAATAAAAGATTCAGTTATGTTTTCCTCTTCAAATATCAGAATAATTCCACTGAATTCTGTTATCAAGAATCTATTCTCAAACACGAGTTGAGCATACTCAGATTCTATCAATTTCTTTAAATCATTATTGTGTAAACTCAAGACTATAAGGGTTGTTTATAGTTTGAGTAGTTTATAGAAAATCTTTTTATGGTTAAAAGGTGAATTGTAAAATCCTATCTAAAGATTGATAGGTGACCTGGTTGAATCCCTTTCTGGGTGGAAAGGAATTGCTGTAATAGGTCAAGATTGATCTGGACAAAACGGTGTAAAGACAAAACATTGTGTAATATATCATTGGATGAACCAAGATATATCATTGTGTGATATCTCTTCCCTTATCTATATTTACTTTCAATCTTTTTGATTATCAAGTTAAATTGATAAGCTAAATTGTTGATTTTAACTAACCAAGAACGTTCTCCATTTACTGTTATCACAACCAAGATCAATATTGAGTTATTTTCTTAAGTTTTTAACAGGAAATTTTAAATAAGTAAATTTACAATTCAAACCCCCTTCCTTGTAAATTGACATTGCTACTTCAAAGACAACTTGCTGCACTTGATGTCACTAATAAAGCATTATGTATCGAATATCTTGAAGTTATTGTACCATTTGAACTTAAATTTGGTTTAATACACTTGCTTCCAAAGTTTAATGGTTTTGCAGGTGAGGATCCCCACAAACACTTGAAAGAGTTCCATGTTGTGTGTTCTACCATGAAGTCTTAAGGAGTCACATAAGACCATATCAAGCTGAGAGCCTTCTCATTCCCACTCCAAGATACTGCCAAGGATTGGTTGTACTACCTTCAACCAGGTTCTGTTACAAGTTGGAATGATCTGAAAAAGTTGTTCCTAGAAAAATTCTTCCCTGCCTCAAGAGCTGCTTCAATTAGAAAAGAAATATGTGGTATTAGGCAGATTGACGGAGAATCCTTACATGAGTATTAGGAGAGATTCAAGAAATTAGTGGCTAGTTTCCCTCATCACCAGATTTCTAACCAATTACTCATCCAGTATTTTTATGAAGGCTTGCTACCTATTGATAGAAGCATCTTGGATGCTGCTAGTGGGGGAGCACTTGTCGATAAGACCCCAAAAGCAGAAAAAGCCTTGATTGAGAACATGTCTATTAATTCTCAACTGTTTACAACCAGAAGCAATTCAGCAGTGTTGACAAAGGGAGTGAATGAAATTCAAGCTTCTTCCCATAAGAATCTAGAAAAGAGACTTGATGAGCTTACGTCTTTAGTAAAAAAACTGGCAGTAGGTAAAGCCCAAGCAATAAAGGTCAATGGTATTTGCACTTCTCCAGAGCATCTTACATATTCATGTCTTACATTGTAGGAAGATCCAATTGATGATGCTCCTCAAGCATATGCAGCAAACATATACAATCCTCAAGCCAACTATGACCTGTCGTCTAACAGGTACAATCCTTGTTGGAGAAACTATCCCAACCCGAGATGGGGGAATTCATCTGCACAACAGCAACCTAGGCAGCAACAAAACATTGCGCAGCAGCAGAACAACACACCTTCATTAGAGGACCTTGTCAAACAGATGGCTGTCCAGAATCTTCAATTTCAACAAAGAACAGATTCCACCATTATAATTTGGAGATAAAGATTGGCCAGTTGGCCACTTCAATTAATAAGATGCAGACTCAGGGATCAAACCAACTACCTGCCCATTCAGCAGTAAATCCAAATGCCCCTAATGTTAGTGCAATTACCTTGAGGTTTGGCAAAGTTGTTGAAATATCAAAGGTACCTGAAACTGTTGCTGTGAAAAATAACAAGATTGCTGAGGACACTTTGGTACCTGAAACTGCTGATGTTGAGCAAGATATACCATTTCCCTTCTCTCAAAGGGCAATGAAGATTAAGAAATATTTTTCTTTTAGTGTAATATTTATATAAAGTGAAATTTCATTGACTTTAGTAATAATTTTGCGATAAATTACCTTTTTAATAATTCAATATAAATGGAAATGAATATTTTACAAATAAATAAATATGAAGAAATTACACTAACAACATTTTAAGCATTGTAAATAACTAAATAGGTTGATATTGAATTTGAGCTTTACTAGGTTGTGTTACAAGCTACGTAGCTCTATCGTTACATTTGAATCTTTTTATTTTATAGATTATTTTTTATATTATATTAAAGTATATAAAATTTTACATCATACTATAAAATAATATTTATTTTTATGAGTAAATACTAATTGTATTTGACACATATTAATTACACTAATTATAATCTAAATGTAGCAAAAAAATGTAATTTGGTAACATTTTTTAAATGTTATTAATAATACTCTAAGTGGTTCTTGTCAAAAAAACAATTCAGACTCCAAATTGTTACTAAAAACCATTTAGTAATGGAGGTATTATCCATGATTTGATCAAATTTTACTGAATCTAAATAGTAACATTTTTCTTGATTTAGTAACATTATATTACTAATTCCCAAATATTCTGTAGTTAATATAAAATGCAAATTTAATATATCAAATATAATTTATGGATAGTTTATGTTTTAGGTGTAAACAATAATAATGATAAAAAATAGTTTAAAAAAATATAGTGAAAAGAAAAATTAGATTGAAAGTAGTTTTAGTCATCAATATCTTTTGGGTGTCCTATAAATTCTCTTAAAGTGATTCAAATACTAAATATAAATATTTTATCAGGTGGAAATTCGAATATAAATTTATTATTTGTTAGTCAAAATTCCCTCATAAAAAAAGAATCGTGTTTCCACACATTACAAATCTTTCCTTTTATTTTATATTAATTTGTATTCTGTACCAATTAAAAAATAACAGTTATTAACTTATTATGCGAAGAATGTGACAAAAGAAAAGATTGAGAAGAAAAATAACAATTATTATAGATTTTAGTTTTTGAAATACTATCGGTTGAAAGATACTACCCTAATTTAGTATACCCTTTAAATAGACATTGTAGGTGTGTGCAGAATGAACCAAAGCACAATGGAGTTATACTCTAAACAATTGAAAAACGTAGAAAACAATAGCGCCGATAGTATCAGTACTTTACCTGACTCTGTACTATGCCATATACTCTCCTTCCTTCCAACGAGAACCTCCATAGCAACGATGAGCCTCGTGTCTCGCAGGTGGCGCTACCTCTGGAAAGATCTCCAGGTCTTCGATTTCTTCGTCGACTCATCCTGTTACTGTGAACAACCGAATTTTTTCAGAAGTTTTGCGTTTTACGTGAATTCTGTTCTCTCTCTCCGTAAATCCCGCGACATTCTAAAGTTAAAACTCAACTGCCAAGGCATCTCGGATAATGACAAGTTTCCCGGAGATTGTATCGACATGTGGCTCCGTGCCGCCATTGGACCCTACCTTCAAGAACTGTCTATCATAGTTTCAGACTGCTGTGGATATCAAGTCTTAAAGCTCCCTTCTTCCCTCTTCGATTGCACCAACCTCGTCTCCCTCAGGTTTTTTTTTCTTTACTTTTATTCATCAAATTTTAAACAGGATTTAATGGGAATATAATGAAATTCGGTTACATTTTCAGTCAAAATTATTGCATATGGTTGACTTTTATATTAACTAAATAAAGTCACGTTAATAAATGGATGTAGTGCATTACAATTTAACTATTTAAAACAAAGTATAATGAGATGAAAACAATAGGGTATAATATAGCTATATTCTGTTTTAAATTAATTTTTCATCAATGAAATTGACAAGATTCTTATGATATAAAGGTGGAAATATAAAGTGGGAATATACTTTTTTTTTTTACTAAAATGGGGAATATAGTAAAATCAATAATATTTCAAAAAAATTGCACGAAGATAATACAGTCTTTTGGTTTCTTTGAATTTTGAATATGCAAAGTATTAATATAGAATGTTATAAAAACTCTGCAGTCTTGACGGTGCAATACGTATCAAAGTTAAAAATTCTTCGGTTCGTTTTCCATCACTGAAGATGTTGGAACTCTCCACTGATGATGTTGTGAATTCAGAAGTAGGTTGCTTCCTCTCCTGCTGCCCAGTGCTTGAAACTCTGGATATTGACTATATCTCCAATTATTCTGACATAACTCCTGTGCCACCTCCCTCCAAGAGATTGAAATTTATCGGCGGGAATTTCTCTTGGACCTGCCTTGAAATTGGTCCCAATTTTGACTCTACCACCAACTACCCCAACATCATATTAGGCATCATTGGAAACTTGCAGAGTGCGGTGGAAGCATATCTTGATGTCTTTTTCCTGCATCAAAGCGAATTTGGCGACCCTATTGTCGACAAGTTCCGAAATGACCAGCTTGATATATATCTACTCTTGTCTCATTCAAAATCAAAGGTCAAATTTTATTATTATGATTTATAATATGTATTTGTATGTGTATTTTTGTACTAATATTGCCTCATCACATGTTATTATCGTGGAAAAGCAGTGGCCACTTCATGCCCCTGTTCTAAATTGTCCAGAATTTCATAATTTACATCATCTAAAGTTCATTCTTCCTTGTTTCAACTCAAATCTTCTGGTCAGTGTGCTTGAGAGATGCCACATGCTTCAAGTTCTCGTAATTCAGAGTTGTAAGGTTTGTTGATTTCTCAAGTATTATTCAATTAATCTTTGGTCTGTCTATGTATGCACTATGCATGTATTTATCTATCTGTACGCACACAATTTTATTTTTGAGTGAGTGATGATGTCCTTTGTTGCTGGTAGGAGGAACCATTACCTTTAAGAACATGGGAGCCGCAGTCTACAACAGTTCCTAAATGTCTCAAATCCCACTTGAACTATATTCACATTGAAGGATATCAAGGATTTGAAGATGAGCTCACATTTGCTGAATATATTTTGCGGAACGGACTTGTTTTGATGACAATGCTTATTTTTGTTGATACATCGATGGACAAAAAAAACAAGGACCTTTCTCTCAAAAGATTAACAGATATACCAAAGGGATCTGTCACATGTCAACTTAAATTTGATGCAGCTGTGTCTCGTTAAGGTGCAAACTCTCACTGTCTATTTTTTATGTCTTATTGAATCAAAGTTGATTAAGGTTGGCTTTAGTCCTGAGTTCCTGACAATTGGGTGTCCCTTCTATTTTTATATGCATGTCAATGTCACTAGACATGCCTACATTTTCAACTACATTGTTGTGGTATTACATAATTCCAAACCCCCAAAGTATTCAATTTTTGTTTCATGTAGTTATTTTGTCATAACAATGCATAATTGGGTTTTCTAATCTGCACTGAACTAAATTATTCTAGTCTTTCCCCAATATCAATGTTTTTTTAGGATTTTGAGCTTTTCAAGAGTTGAAAATTTGCATGATTTGGAGCATTGAAAAAAGTGATGTTGACCTTTACATGCTTACTGAAATTGATGGAAAAACATCTAGATATTTTCATGCCACTTACTGTAACTCAGTGATTTTGTTGTGTACACTCGTGTTATTATTGCTAACAAATCTTTGTTTTTTGTGGTGTTGGTGCTCACTTTGATGAATCCGCATTGCCTTTAACGATGAAACACTCTCTCTGATATAATTTTTGTAATCATGAGATTATTGATCTTCTAGAAAATACAAAATAAGAGAAAATATGTTTTTAAAAAAAAGAGTATATAATATAATATTTTACAAATATTGAAGAAAATAGGCCGCCTTTACAGTGTTACCATTTTCTGTGAAATAACTAAACTTATGTTCATGAATCATTTAAGAATTTCCTGAATTTGCAAGTTTTTTTTTCTCTACATTTTTATGTACTAGTTGTAAATAGTATGCAATAAATTAGTAGATTCAACCATATTTTATACTACAAATGAATTTGGGAAATTAAATTATATTTTGTTTTTGTAATTGACCAAGTCCTACAATATAGACTCCACAAAAAAAGTCTTACCATATAGATACTCTGAGAACATTTTATGGAACCATATAGGAGAAGCATTACTCACATTATAGTAGATAGATTAGGTATTTAAAGTTTCTTAATTTTTAAGTCTTGTTTTTTTTTTTTGACAATTTTTTTTAAGTCTTGTTGGTAGTGAACTTTATAGGCTTTGAATAACTTCTTCAGCTATATATGTTTGGCAGTGCGTGTTTGGAATGCCATGATTTCTGAAGCTGGCAGAATCATGTTTGGTCAGATGCATGGAGGTTCATTAAAAAGATTACAATGGGAGCAAAAGATATATTTTGCATTTCAGTGAGTTACAAGTCTCTAGAAGTTAATTTGTATATTTTTTAAGTTGGCTAATTTGTACACAAATGGTAATAGTGAATTAGTGATATTTAGGGAAACAATTTATTAAGTCATTTTTATAAATGTTTCCTCGATATTTGAACTAGTACTTTGAGATTACAAAACTAACTCTTAATACTTGAACTTCAGTAATGTCACCATATATCAACTTCTTTAATCGAGATAAATTTGTCAAATGTCACCATTTATCTGCATATATTTTGTCGTTGAAAATTTACAACAGATAAATAGTTGACATCTTGTGTGTATGATTAATGAATAAAAACAATACAATCATACACAAGATGTGGCATATCAATCAAGCATCAATCCTATTGATAGATGTACACTAACAACCGATTTTTTTTATACATATCTCACTTTTAAATTTTTTTCTTCTAAATACTAATTTTGAAATTAATATATCAAAATGTCATATTTTTTAACTTTTATAAGTTATATATTGGAGATGCATGTGAAGCAAAAAAATTGGGCGTAATTGGTCGCGTGAATCCGACCTTCTACGCACATTTTTTTAATAGATAAAACAAAAAATTATAAAGATGTAGTACAATTGTGGGATAGAAAGAAACGTAATAGAGAGTATATTATTAAGTGTAAAATAAATAGGAAATTAACTTATCCACTAAAAACAAAATAATAGATATTTGGATTTGATCTATTTAAATTAAATTATAGAAAACTAACTAACTACTTTGTCAACCTCCAAGAACAATATCTATTATAATATATTAAAACAAACCCTAAACTTTATTGATTGACACATCACTTCTACAATTCATCTTACACTTTTTATTTTTATTTCTCAATTTAGCTTTTGCATCTCAAACATTATTATATATGTTGAGACCCACACACAAAAGCTTTTCATGAAAATACTTTTACTATCAAAGCTCCTCATGAAAATAATTTTACTATCTTCTTACCTCAATCAACTTTCAGTACTCCTCCATTTCTAGGTTTGTACATCCTATCTTATGTTATCTCAAAAATCATTCTTTCGATATATTCTTAAACTTTGGTGGAGAGCACACTTTATATACAAAGTTTTGTTGTTTACACAACATTAAACCTTTCATGACTTCTAAATTCTCACTCAAGTATCAATGGAAAATGTGAGATTGTGTAACCTCTTGGTGACTTTCTCGGTTGGGTCAAATCAAATAATTTTCTTTCTCTATTTAAATTTTATTCATCTTCTATTTTTTTTATCTATGCAATTCTAATCTAATATGGTTTCTCAATTTTCACCCCAAATATGAATGGAAAATGTGATATTATGTAATCTTAGGTCATCTATTATAATATATTAAAATAGATTCCTACATCCTAGTCCGACACATCATCAAACATTGTGCCACTTCATTCAAATATTGTCACCTCAAAAAAACTGATGCGGCACATTTAACAAGCACTCTTCCACTTTCTTTGTATTATATTCTTGCAATTTGCTTTAGCACATTTTTTTACTTTAACAGACATTTTATTATTATTATTTTGTGTAACAATTCATGTGCCATGAGTTACAAATTACAATACAATAAATATAAATATGATATTTGACACCTCCATCATTATTGATAACGGTTCTTCCTATGATTTTAACTCTCAATTAATATATTAAGTCATTTTAACGGTTTCTCAATAAATACATACATAGTATAACTAGTGGAAGTTATTTTATATCTTGAAATAGGAAGACAATGACATATATGATTAGTCCCTATGCAACTATTTTTGTATGATGCTTTCAAACTTTATTCCTTTTAGATAAACAAAAAGTGTGAGAATTTTTACATGTTTTTTAATTTACATCTTTGAGCTTGAATTCTATTTATATGCTTTGATATATTTGTGATCAATTGTTGTTGTTGACATTTGGTCCAAATACATAACTTTTTTGTCCAAATTGTGCTTATATTTCATTACATAGTATATTATGTGTCATTCAATATATTTGTCAGATATATGTTGAAACTTGAAACATGTTTCTAACACCAAATGCACATCCCTTAAATTTTAGTGAAACTGAAATTTCTCACCTCATCTTTAGATTTCTTTAGATGAAGAATAATTGATAATTCATGTCTATGAGATAGGCCTATCCCACATTTTTAGTTTCTTATTTTTATTGGTACAAGTCTTAACCACATGTTCTAATATCACCATAGTGTATGTTTTCTTTTCAAATTTTATTTTATTTGTTTTCCTGATTTCAAAAGATAGGTGGTGTCTTGATCATGTATAATGTATTTCTTCACCGGTACATTACAATACTAATTCAAAGTTCTTTTCTTCATCATTTGTTTGCCACAATTTACTTGAACTATTTGGGAGCAACACAAATGTCTATTCTTTATCACTACAACATTACGTATTTCACTATGTATATGCTAAATGGTTGAATGTAACCCAAATTATTTTCATAAAAAATATTTTAAAAAGGTGACCTAAAATAAATCGTAATATCATTTGTTTGGACATGGCTATCCGTGAGATGAATTTTTATGGTATCATGCATATTTACTTCCTTTGTTTAAGATCATTCAAATGCGCTTTTTATTAATTTTTTGTTCTAAACCTATTTCAATATATATATATATATATATATATATATATATATATATATATATTAGTTAGGTGATTAATGCTTGAAATTTTTGTTTCCATTTCTTATATATGCATTTGATATTTCTTTTTTATGTCATTTATTCTTTTTGTTCATTTTTATATATGATATAAGATTGAAAGCAATTTAAGGAATGTAGGAAGAGAGGTTGGGTTGGGTTGGGCCGGTTTTGACAAAACCCGATGTCCGACCCGATCGGTTATCTTTGGATTGGGTTAAATTCTAAACCCGTATTTTTTCATTTAACCCGAACCGAACCGACCCGATCAAGAACGGGTTGGGTTGGATTGGGTTGGCAGGTTATACATAAATAATAACCTATTTTTTATTTTATGGGAAAATATATTGAATGAAAATATATTTAATACTTAAATGTCTCAAAAACTATAAAATTTCAATCACATCATTCAATTCTTTAAAAAAGTCATCAACCTCTCACACAAAAAAATAAATCCAACAATCTTTAAATACATAAATAAATTCAACAATAGTAAATCAATAAAATATAAAAATTCATCAATTCTAAGCAATGTCAACTTCTAGTACAAACACTTAACAAGTTCCTCAAAGTTTGAAAGGAAACAATTGGTGTTGGAACCAAGTTGGTTTTACATATAGAGTTTTGATGTTAACAAAAGTATTTTGTGAAAACAATATATTTGACTTCAAAGAGTATGAAAGAAGATTCATGTTTTTGAAGAAAATCTAAAATAAGATTTGATTCCAATTTATAATTGAAGAAAATCTAAAATAAAGATTTGATTCAAATTTATAATTGAAGAAAATCTAAAATAAGATTTGATTCAAATTTATAATTGATGAAAATCTAAAATAAGATTTGATTCAAATTTATAATTGAAGAAAATCTTTGACCAAGTTGAAAAGAAGATATGGTCAAGATTTGAAGAATATTTGAAGAAGATTTGATTAAGATTTGAAGAAGATTTAGTGAAGATTTGAAGAATATTTGATCTACATTTAATGAAGATTTGAAGAATATTTGATCAACATTTTAATGAAGATTTGAAGAATATTTGGTCAACATTTAATAAAGATTTGAAGAATATTTGATATGAAGAATTTACAAAGTCAATCTAGACAAAATAGGAACAGAATCAATTTGAAGAATTTACAAACTCAATCTAAACAAGATACAATTCAGAATTAAATAAGGACTAAATTGAAGCCCAAATTTTCACTATAAATAGACACTCAAGGCTGAAGGAGAAAAGCATCGAAAAGTAGAAAAGAGTAACTCTAGCTCAAAGTTCTCAATTCATCTTAGAGTTCAAAAAGAGAAACATTTGTTCAAATTAGAAATATCTTTTGAGTGTTCTTTTCTTAAAGTGTGAGAGTTATTATTATTATCAGCTTTGTTAGAAGCAACTACTCAAGTTTCTTTCTCTTGTATCCAACCCGATAGTGGTTTAGTTCCTTCTTCAATCTGGGGTCGTCAGGTTGTTAGGAGAAGACTTGGCTTGTAGGGTCAAGGTGGTTAGTTCCTCAAAAGTCTGGGGTTGTCAGGCTGTTTGGGAAGACTGGCTTGGAGGGTCAGGTGCTTTGTAATTCAAGGTTTTTGAATTAGTGGATTAAAACCTTCTGAATGAGGGGACTGGATGTAGCCAAGTTAGTGGTGAACCAGGATAATTCTACGCGTCAAATTATTTATGCTTTCATTGTCTGCTGCTTCTAAATTTGATTGCTTCTACTCCAAGTAAGTCACCAAAACCAAACTAATTTTTAATTATTTATAAATTATTAAAAAGGTATCAACTTTGTGCAAACACAATTCAACCCCCCTTCTCGTGTTCGCACCTTCAATTGGCATCAGAGCTCGGTCTCAAGGCTGAACACTTTACAGTGTTTGAGAAAAGATCCAAGGGTTTAATATGTTTAGATTCAGTGAAGAAGCTGCTGGAGGAAATATCAACAGACCACCTCTGTTTGATTTGGAAAGACAGGCTAAGAAGTTTTTATATTTCACAAGACCTGAACTTTAGGACTTGGTGGAAGATGGTTATATTATTCCGAAGAATAAAGATGGTATTGAAATTCCAAGAAAGGAGATGAATGCTGATCAGAAGAAGATGTACAAGATGCATCATAAGTCCAGAACATTCATGATAAATGCAATCACCTTCAAGGAGTTTGACAAGTGCACCAACAAAGAGACAGCAAAGAGTATTTATGATAGTCTGATTCTAATCTATGAAGGAAGGAAGCAAGTTCAAGAAGCAAAGGCCAACCTCTTAGTCAAAAAGTATGAGTTGTTCAAGATGGAAGAAGATGAAGACATTGAAACAATATTTTCCAGATTCTAGACCCTGGTATCAGGATTAAAGGTACTTGAGAAGAGTTATACTACTGCCGATCATGTGAAGAAAATTCTTAGGAGTCTGACAAGTAAGTGGAGACCTAAGATCACTGCCATTCAGGAAGAAAAAGATCTTAATACTCTTAAGCTGGAAGAATTAATCAGCTCTCTCAGATCACATGAAATTGAGCTTGTAGAGGATGAGCCCAAGAAGAAGCAACCAACTGTGGCTTTGAAATCCAAGCAGAAGAAAGTTCTGAAGTCAACATCAGAATCAGAGGATGATGATTCAGATGATCCGAATAAAGACTTAGAGGAAGAGGAACTGGCGTTTATACGCAGAAAAGTTCAGAAGATGTGGCATAACAGAAAGAAGAAATTTCCCCAAAGATATTCCAAGCAATCTAACAGAGAAAATGATGATAAATATGACAAAAAAAGCATCATCTGCTATGGATGCAATGAACCTGGACATATCAAGTCAGAATGTCCAAATATGGAGAAAGAGAAACACCCAAGAAGAAGAGTATGATAGCTACATGGGATATATCTGAGGAATTCTCTGATGATGAACAAGTAGATTTGGGTATGATGGCTCATACCAACTCTACCTCTGGATCCAACACAGATTCTGACTCTGAAGATGATTCAACAGATGAAGAAAGTGAGGTATTTTCTGAATTTACTCGATATGATTTAATTACTGCTATAAATGATTTTTTAAATATTAATCACAAATTGTCTTTAAAACTAAAAACACTTAGGAAAGAAAATACAAATCTAATTGAAAATGTTAACGTTTTAAAGAATGAAAGTACTGAATTTAAAATAGAAAATACAAATCAGAAAACTAATATTACTGAACTTAAAATAGAGAATGCAAATCTGAAAACTGATATTACTAAACTTAAGACAGATAATGCAACTCTTAAAACTGATATTATTAAACTTAAAACAGAAAATGCAAATCTGAAAATTGATATTGTTGAACATAAGGCTGAAAATCTAACTCTGAAAAGTAATTATAGTTCAACATGAATTGAAAATACCACATGTAACTCTGATAAGCATGAAGAAGTATTTCAAGATTTTATTGATAATGGTATGGAAAGAATCAAGTATGCATCTATGATTTATGGGGTTAGTAGGAATGGTAAAAGTGGAATAGGATTTCAAGAAAAAGTAATTGAATCTAAGATTATTCCCTCTGATGATTTATGTATTATTTGCAATAAGAAAGGTCACAATAAAATATCTTGTCCTATGTTAACCACATGGAAAGACAAGAAATCTTTAAGATCTAACAAACCAGGACCCAACCAAATTTGGGTACCAAAAGATAAAATTGTTTATGTTGCAGATGTTCTAAGCAATCAAATTGAAACACCAGTCATGGTGCCTGGTCAATGGATGCTTGCAATATATGAAGGCAAAAAGGTCTATGTTTCAAGCTCTACCAAACAGAAGCCAACTGACTCTGTTGGAAGAAGGAATGGTCAACACAATACTTATCAGAACCAGAACCATATGATGAATCAGAAACATCAGATATATCTGGAGTATCAACAGACTCAAAACTAGCAGAGAAATCACACATATCAACAGAACTGGAACTACCATAAGAATCAGAATTACCATCAGAGAAACCCGATACATCAGCAGAAACAAAAGTGGCAGATTAAAAGTCAGAATCAGGAGACTTCTTTGAACACTCCAATCAAATTCATGAAGACTACAAACCTGGATGGGAATTCAAATCCCTTCATCCAAACTCTCTAATTAGAGAATATGCAAACTCAGAATCTGAAAACCACAAAAAAAGAACTAAGAGGGTTTTCATAGTGAAACTGAAATTGTTAACATATAGGTGATATCTTTCTTTAAATTTAATTATTTTCTGATATTATGTTTACTGTGATAACAAGAAGCTTGATCATAAAAATCAAAGCTAGATAAGTATTTTGCAGGTTCTCAAGAATTTAAGAGGAATGATGTTTAGGATCTAGTACCTAGACCAGCGAAGAACATTATTGGAACCAAGTGGGTTTTCAGAAACAAGCTAAATGAAAAAGGTGAAGTGGTCAGAAATAAGGCAAGACTTGTCGCACAAGGCTACAGTTAGCTAGAGGGCATTGATTACACTGAGACATTTGCTCCAGTGGCCAGGTTAGAAGCTATTCGTATCCTACTTTCTTTTGCGGCAAATAATAACATTACATTATTTCAAATGGATGTTAAAAGTGATTTTTTAAATTATTATATAAGTGAAGAAGTTTATGTTAAACAACACCCAGGTTTTGAAAGTTCTAAATTTCCAAATCATGTTTTTAAACTTAGGAAATCTATGTATGACCTAAAACAAGCACCTAATGCATGATATGATAGACTTAGTAACTTCTTGCTTAAAAAAATAACTTTGAAAGAGGACAAGTTGAAAATGCACTCTTTAGATGACATTCTTATTATTCAAATTTATGTTGATGACATTATTTTTGGATCTACTAATGGCATTCTTTGCCAAGAATTTTCTAAATTGATGCAGCTTGACTTTCAATTCAGTATAATGGGAGAACTTAAGTTCTTCTTAGGGATACAAATTCAACAAGTCAAAAAGGTATATACATTCATCAAACTAAATATACAAAAGAGCTTCTTAGGAAGTTTAAGATGAGTAATTGCAAACCTATGGCTACACCAATGCACCCTACTTTACCTTATCGCTTCCAAACCTAACATCATGTTTAGTGTATGTGTATGTGCAAGATTTCAAGCTGACCCTAGGGAATCACATTTAACTGCTGTTAAGAGAATCCTTAGATACTAAAAAGGCACTACCAACCTTACCTTGTTATACAAGAAATCTCCTAAGTACAAACTTAGTGGATACTATGATTCTGATTATGCTGGAGATAAACTTGAGAGAAAGAGCACCAGTGGCAACTCCACATTTTTAGGTGACAACTTAATATCTTGGTCAAGTAAGAGACAAAACACCATTGCAATGTCAACAGCAGAGGCTGAGTACATTTCAGCAGCTGGCTGCAGTTCTCAACTACTTTGGATGAAACATCAACTAGAAGACTACAACATTCTAGAATCCAACATTCCCATCTATTGCGATAACACTTCTGCCATTTGTCTAGCCAAAAACCATATTTTACATTCTAGAGCTAAACACATAGAGAGCAAACACCACTTCATTAGGGACTTTGTTCAAAAAGGGGTACTAAACATTCAATTTGTAGACACTGAACACCAATGGGCTGACATATTCACCAAACCACTACCGGAAGATATGTTTGACTTCATCAAGAAAAACCTAAATCTTACCTTCATATCTGACTGATGTTGTGATCACTTCAAAATAGTTTAGTTTTATACTAGTTATTATATTTTCTTATATTATGTTATATTTATTCTATTAAAAAAAAACGAAAAAAAAATGAAAAAAAAAGAAGAAAAAAAAAGAGAGAGAAAAAAAATAGAGAAAAAAAAAAGAAAAAAAAAAATTAGAGTTTCACATTCAAGTTTTTTTGTCTGATGACAAAAGGGCGAGAAAGATATTTGATAAAGTGGAGAGAAAATGATACTATGACTTAGGGGGAGCCCTAAGTTAGGGGGAGTCAACGAAATATAAAGAAAAGTTGTTATCAAAAATACAAGTTTTGTCATCATCAAAAAGGGGGAGATTGTTGGAACCAAGTTGGTTTTACATATAGAGTTTTGATGTTGTTGAAGTTGTGGGATTTTAGAGAAAAGGAGGAGAGAAAATAATAAGGGTTTGGATATTATTGATAATAGCTTAATGCTGACTTGATTACAAAAGATTCAATACAAATCTCTATTTATAGAGAAACATAGACTCAATCCTAAATAAGGAACAAATCATAATAATAATGAGAGATATTCTAAGATATCTCTATGATTATAAATTGATCCTAGGAAATAATTCAAGATACTCTAATATAATATAATAGATATTATAACATATTTTTTAGTATTCTAACACTCCCCCTCAGGCTAAAGCTTACTAAGCTTTAGCTTGTTACAAGAAAATAATGTTTTGCTCCGCAAAATAATAAAAAGGATGGAAATGCAACTCAGGGATGCAGGTGAAGTCGGAGAGAATTGCTATAAATATAGCCTAGCCAAATAGCCGGAATGATCATCAGCAAGAGAGAAATTCATGGCAAGCAATTGAACAAAGCAAGGTCCGTCCTTCTAAAAAACTGCAGTTGGAAGCTTCAAACCAATAATATTGGAGACTCAAAATATTTAAACTGGAATATGCTTCAAGGAGAGAGCAGCATGCTTCAGGGAGAGAAAGGCAAGGCCAATACATCTGGGACAAAGATGGGGCCAGTGCATCTGAGACAAATTGCCAAGATAAAGTGAGTCATGAAAATAAAAGACATCGTCAGAATAACCATCAACGAAAGAAGAAGTCATCACTAATATGATTCATCTGTGGGAAAAGGGACACCACCGGAATGATCGTCGGTGGGAATAGAAGCCATTGTTATAATCTATTAGTAAGAACTAAATTGCATGACAAACACAGAAGAAGAAGCAACGCCACTCTAACGAAACGAAGTCATGATCGATCAACGGAATAAGAAAATGCGTCCAAAACAGGAGAGATAACGATTGTTTGAACAATGACACATATTTTCGTTGATCAAAATTGGAAAGTAAGAGCAGATCTGGAAACAGGAAGGAAAACCCAATCTAGACGACTGAAACATTGTGCCGGAAGGTGGACAGACGCGCCTAAGCTCGAGGCTGTTGGCGGCGGCGCGTGGAATGAACACGAAGGATCTTGAAGGCACATGAGCGTGCGTGGAGCAACTTTTGACCTAAAAAAAATTTGGGTTGTGTAGATTGGGAGATTCCGCACACAATGGAAGTGGTTGTGTCGGAAAACTTTTCCAGCAGCGACGGCAGGCAACAACAGTAGACAACGGCAGTAGCAAACGGGGCAGCAGCGACGATTGTGGACGGAAGTGGCAGTAGTCAGAAAATGAATGATCATGCTAGAAAAGAGAAACTATGATTATATTCCCAAACTGTTGGGAACTCGGCAACGGAATAGAGGCGGGATCATTCAAGGAGGATCGAAATAGGCTCTGATACCATGTTGAAGTTGTGGGATTTTAGAGAAAAGGAGAAGAGAAAATAATAAGGGTTTGAATATTATTGATAATAGCTTAATGCTGACTTGATTACAAAAGATTCAATACTAATCTCTATTTATAGAGAAACATAGACTCAATCCTAAATAAGGAACAAATCATAATAATAATGAGAGATATTCTAAGATATCTCTATGATTATAAATTGATCCTAGGAAATAATTCAAGATACTCTAATATAATATAATAGATATTATAACATATTTTCTAGTATTCTAACAGATGTTAACAAAAGTATTTTGTGAAAACAATATATTTGACTTCAAAGAATGTGAAAGAAGATTCATGTTTTTGAAGAAAATCTAAAATTATATTTGATTCCAATTTATAATTGAAGAAAATCTAAAATAAAGATTTGATTCAAATTTATAATTGAAGAAAATCTAAAATAAGATTTGATTCAAATTTATAATTGATGAAAATCTAAAATAAGATTTGATTCAAATTTATAATTGAAGAAAATCTTTGACCAAGTTGAAAAGAAGATATGGCCAAGATTTGAAGAATATTTGAAGAAGATTTGATTAAGATTTGAAGAAGATTTAGTGAAGATTTGAAGAATATTTGATCTACATTAAATGAAGATTTGAAGAAGATTTGAAGAATATTTGATCAACATTTTAATGAAGATTTGAAGAATATTTGGTCAACATTTAATAAAGATTTGAAGAATATTTGATATGAAGAATTTACAAAGTCAATCTACACAAAATAGGAACAGAATCAATTTGAAGAATTTACAAACTCAATCTAAACAAGATACAATTCAGAATTAAATAAGGACTAAATTGAAGCCCAAATTTTCACTATAAATAGACACTCAAGGCTGAAGGAGAAATGCATCGAAAAGCAGAAAAGAGTAACTCTAGCTCAAAGTTCTCAATTCATCTTAGAGTTCAAAAATAGAAACACTTGTTCAAATTAGAAATATCTTTTGAGTGTTCTTTTCTTAAAGTGTGAGAGTTATTATAATTATCAGCTTTGTTAGAAGCAACTACTCAAATTTCAATCTCTTGTATCCAACCCGATAGTGGTTTAGTTCCTTCTTCAATATGGGGTCGTCAGGTTGTTAGGAGAAGACTTGGCTTGTAGGGTCAAGGTGGTTAGTTCCTCAAAAGTCTGGGGTTGTCAGGCTGTTTGGGAAGATTGGCTTGGAGGGTCAGGTGCTTTGTAATTCAAGGTATTTGAATTAGTGGATTAAAGCCTTCTGAATGAGGGGACTGGATGTAACCAAGTTAGTGGTGAACCAGGATAATTCTACGCGTCAAATTATTTATGCTTTCATTGTCTGCTGCTTCTAAATTCGATTGCTTCTACTCCAAGTAAGTCACCAAAACCAAACTAATTTTTAATTATTTATAAATTATTAAAAATGTATCAACTTTGTGCAAACACAATTCAACCCCCCCCCTTCTCGTGTTCCCACCTTCAATTGGGAATCTACAAAAACAAATATGTATAATAAAAGTGAGGAGAAAACGACAACCATTTTAGTTTGCTAAGCTACCATAATTTTTTAATAGTAGTGTTTCATTTATTTATAATTAGAGTACTTACTAGTTTCAAATCAAATACTAAAAAAAAGTGTTTAATAGATTTAAATGTAAAAATTTTAAACTAAATTCATCATAAGCTTTTGTATAAGCATCATTTTTGCTCATAAATAGTATTTAACACAAATGAATAAAAAAATTGTATTTAACAAATGTAAAAAATTTAAACTAAATTCATTATAAGCATAAGCTTTTCGTTCATACCTTTATTATGTAAAACTATAACAAAATATAACATTTAAATAAATAGTATTTAACTCAAAAATTAAATTTCTCTTTTGAAAGAGACAATTCAAAAATTAGATACGAATTTTATGAGTAGGCATATACGAGATTACAAGGCCAAAACAAATTAAACGCTAAATTGCGAGAAAAATTAAGTATTTAGACTAGACCCATAAACACCTTGCATCGGCATTCATATAAAAATAAGTTATTAATAATATCTTATTATAACTAATTCGTATAAAAATCAAGTTATGAGCTGCCTATTATAACTAAGTGTGAAAGAAGGTGGACGCAGAAAAGTGGATGAGGGCAGTAATGAAACCTATTGGACTGCTGAGCTGCCAAACAAAATATTTTAAGAAAATATAACTAGTTACCAGGTCGGGTCGACGGGTTCAAATTGTTAAACCCATTACCCGAACCAAATATAAGCGGGTTCCAACGAATTGGGTTGGGTTGGACCCGAAAGTGACCGAGTAAGGATAAAAATTGGGTTGGGTTGGGTGATCGAGTTGGCGGGTCGACCCGCACCCATGTACACCCCTAAAGAGATGAGTTTATATAAGTTGTGCCACAAGTGATCAAATTCAAATACTTTTTGGTTGATAATATTTTTAGATATTTATTTAGAATCGGTTATTGTCATCTCTCCATTTTTGTTACTTTTATTGTTCATATTCAAAACCTATTTCAATTTCTCCAATTTACTTTTATTGTCATCTCTCCAATTTCTTATATATGAATTTGATATTCTTTTTTTATGTCATTTATTCTTGATATTTGTTTTCATATACGATATAAAAATTGAAAGCAATATAAACAATGTAGGAATAGAGGAGTCAATATAAGTTGTGTCACATGTCGGTCAGATCAAATTCAAGTACTCTTGTCAATAATATTTTTATATTGATTTTGAATCGTTATTGTTATTTATTTTGATGTATGTAACCATTTGTTTGTAATTTTTGAATATTTAATTATTTTATGAGAATATATGTATACTATAATTATAGTTTTGTGGTATGATCTTACCTTCTATAGCTTTCTTTGATAAAAATTTGTAAAAACATAAAATAAAAAAATGTTTATCTATTTATAATATGTTAAAACAATCTCCCAACTATATCTATTGACACTTTATCTAAACTTTGCCACATCAAATATATTATGACGTGGCACCTTCAAAATTCGTCTTGTTACCACTCTTCTCTAAGACTACATTATATTCATTATTTCATTAATTTATATTTCCTTTTTATTCTTTATTTGTTCTTGCACCAATTTTATAACCGAAATGCTTAATTGCAGTTTTAGTCCCCCTATTTATACTGATTCATGAAATTGGTCCCCCTATTTTAAAAGTCGACAGTTTTGGTCCCTCTCTCAGATTTTTAAACTAAAAAATGA
Source organism: Cicer chorassanicum (assembly GCA_037974735.1). Classification (NCBI taxonomy): domain Eukaryota; kingdom Viridiplantae; phylum Streptophyta; class Magnoliopsida; order Fabales; family Fabaceae; genus Cicer; species Cicer chorassanicum. Next base: position 23,675,881 of record JBBPBP010000004.1, read on the forward strand.
CGATTTGATATATTTTAAATGACGTGACATACAATTCTATGATATAAAACCATCTAGATCCATTAATTATTCATATGTCATTAATTAAATTAAAAATACGAAAAGATTTTGAAGTTGAAAGTTAAATTTTTACGACGTTTTATTCTAATTTCGTGGGTGTTAATCACTCTACATCATCATATCATATGTCATGTTATTTAAAACATCTCACGTCATCATTTTTTAACTAAAAAATCAGAGGGAGGGACCAAAACTGTCGACTTTTAAAATAGGGGACCAATTTCGTGAATCAGTATAAATAGGGGACTAAAACTGCAATTAAGCCTAACCGAAACCAACTCTCTCCCAACTCATTATTACATAATTATATCATAATAATGAATTTGGTAACTCCCATTTGTCTATAAAAATCATTTGGTTTTATATCATAGAATTTATTGCATCCTAAGTAACTCCTATTTGCAAACGTTCATTCAATCACCAAGTTGAAAGAGCTCAATAGGTGAGTTCTATGGTTATAATGTTTCAATTTCTTGGAGTTCATAATATATTAGTTTGGTAACTTGCATATTATTAGTCTAACTTATTATAATATGATGGTTTTTAATATTTTAAAATGTCCTCCCCAAATATACTATTTAAATGCAATTGCATAGTACTGATTAATTTTTCTTCAACGACATACTGATTTTTATCTAAACTATTTCAACTTTGATGTTTTATTTTTTTTCTATATTTTAATATTTACAACTCAAATTTCATTTCAAATTATTTTATTAAAGGATCTATCATATATTTTTTCTTGGAAACTTTCAAAAGGTTATCTAATAAAAGACTTGTAATATTTTTTCATCTTAGAAAAGTATTATTTGGCTGAATATCAAATATGAGCACACAAACAATAACATATCTCCTGAGGTAATTTGATTTATACAAACTTTTACATAATTCTTGAAATACACTATCTATTTTATTTAAATAGATTTTAAAAGATGATAGAAAATTTTAGTATATTAATTTCAGAGAAATTTTAGTATATGTTTATATAATATGAAACCAAAATTAATTAGTTAAAGATAAATATTTTAACTTAAATTTTTAAATCATTATCAATTATCTTGAACATATCCAAAAAATGTGATAGAAAATTACAATAAACATCATACTAAAGATGATTACTTTTTAGTTTTCTCTAATGTACATAGATAAGACCATCTTGCACCATGCATAAATGAATCATTAAGTCTCGTAATATCTCATTTGATCCAATGATAAAACTTATTAATTCAATGGTCGATAATTTTTTTGTGCATGATGCAAAGTTTACCTCACTTGTGTAACATAAGTTTTCTCTACTTCTAATATATTATTCAACAACTATTATCTACTAATCATCTTTGCTTCTAAATTCAAATAGTAATGTTTATAAAGTTTACGTACAATTTAATCTTAATTTAATATATCAAATCTTAATAAATCAAATGTTACCGTGCAAAGCACGAGCCAATATCTAGTTTTCTAATATGATTGCAACTTCATAAATTGGGTTAAAGAGTCATTTTCTTTCTCCATTTATTTTTACTCATCTTCTATTTTTCCTTTTTTTTTTTATCTATGTCTTTCGGTTCTATTTTAATATGGACAACACATTTTCTTTTGGATACAAATAATTTGTTTTTCTTTAACTAAGAGTTCGTGGAACACTTTTGAATTCTTAAACCATAAAATGACATTTTCAATTCCTTTATTTTTTTTAGAATTTTAGTTCAACTATATATAATAAATAATCGGATATAAACAAGTACTACGGTTTACTTTAGCCAAGAGATTACAATGTCAAAGAGCATAGCAAATTTGTTTTGGTAGCAGTTCGACCATAAACACTAATTCATGCATCTCTATGATTAAAAAAATAACAATAAAAAACATAACTATTATTACAAACTTAATTTCATATTAAGTTACTATTGATAATTCATTACATTTAATTTAAATACATCACAATATTTTAATTACATTTTAATAATTAAAATGTAACAACCATCTTAATACCACAAAGAAGAAGAAAACACAAACAATTAAGAAACAACAATTTATTTATGTTTATAGTCCAAGGTGTTTTGAATAAGATGAATTTGATCGGAAAAAAAACTATGATAAACCAAAAAAACTAACCTTATCTCTGAAGAATAATCATTCACTATAATTTTATACCATAATTTTGCATAGAGATTAAAAAATTAAGAATAAAAGACATTACTATTTTTACAAGTTTCATTTCATATTAAGTTATTATTGACA
>JBBPBP010000004.1:23678569-23715095 GCA_037974735.1 Cicer chorassanicum
AAACAAAACAAATAAATAAATAATATTTAAACAAAAATGTTTTTTTAAAAATTAGCAATATAATTGATAAAACATGCAAATAATTTTAAATGTTTATTTATATATTAAAAATCATCAATATACAACTTTTGTAACTTATTATTATTATTATTAAGCGTCGACACATATATTTAGCATGTATGTAATACACAAATAACAATTAGTCAATCTAATAAGTGATTTTGTTGTCTTTTTCTCTTAATAGTTATCCATGCATGTATTTACCATGAGCATTTTCAAAACATTTTAAAATGTGGCTGAAAAAATATTACAATTTTAATAATTTCTACATGATTTATATACTTTATTTTACTCAATAACTTATATACTTTAATAAAAATAGAGTTTGTGATTATCAATTATATAAATTTTTACTTAAATCTTGGTTAATACTTTATGTCCATGAGGTGTCAGTTAAATGTTAAGATTTTGATATTATAGACAAAATTTAAATTCAACCAGAAATGCTTGTAAAATGATGATTAGTTCTACTTTGATTAATAATAATTTTTCCATCCATAAAAAAATTGTTAAATTTTTATGATTAAACTTTTGCAAAATATTGTTTCTATCATATTATTTCAGAAGTAAAAATACTTATTTAATTATAAACTCTACAATTTCTTCTATTTCATTTATTCTTCTTATCGCATTCAAAAAAATTAAACCCACGCAAAGCGCTGGTAATATTCTAGTTTTGGATTATTATCGGGTAACCGATATAGTATGTGCATTTTATGTTTAATGTCTATTTTATTTATAGTATAAATAAATGTATCTTCCCCTTTTTCTCTAAAAAGAAACAAAATTTGAATATATTATAAACAAAAAGAACATGAACATGCTAACAAGTTTGAACATGCAAATTCCTCTTTTTATTGATATTTGTTCTTGATTTCTTCATCTCTTTTCTTAAAGTAACATGCAAATTTCAAATGTCCAATTTTACTACAATATGAACATTTGGTTTTGCATTTATCCTCTTTTCTTTCCGGAACAAAAAAGTTTTCAAACATTTTCGTTTTTTGAGTTTTATCAAAACCAAGACCAGCTTTATCAAATATTCCTACTTGAGATCCCATGATTTTTTGAAATGTTTCAGTAGCTTTAATTAAGTTTCCCAAGTCATTTTTGGGAATTTCATTTTCTGTTTTAAGAAGAATGTTCTCTTTTTGAATCGTAGAACCTTCTTGGTTTTCAGTTTCATCAGTTTTCTTAAGCTGAGATTCCTTCATGTTCTGAATGATATTTTTTAGTTCATCAATCATAACCTGAGCTTTCTCTTTTTCCCTTTTTTCTTTGAAAACATGGACTTTTAAATTTTAAAGAATTACATTTTTGAACAAGCAGATTTGAATCGTTAAATAAGCTATCAAAATCTTTTTCCATTTGTTCACATATAGGATAGAGTTCATAGATGGTTACCTCATTATTTTCTAAGTTCTCCATTAAGCACATGTTGGCTTCTGACATTACTTCTTCTTCCTGAATCTTTTCCTCTAACACATGTTAGGTGTGCAACTTTAGAGACCGAGCTCTGATGTCAATTGAAGTAGCAATGTCGATTTACAAGGAAGGGGGTTTGAATTGTAAATCTCCCTATTTAAAAATTTCCTAAAAATACTTAAAAATTCAACTCAAGAATGATCTTGGTTAAGAAAACGGAGAACGTTCTTGGTTAGCTTAAAATCAGAAATTCAATTTATGTTTTTAACTTAATTGATTTATCAGACTTAATATATAAGGAGATAAGAGAAAGAATACCACATACGGATGTATCCTGGTTCACCTAACTTGGGCTACGTCCAGTTCTCACAACTGTGAGATTTTCCACTAAGTGTTCAAAACAAAGAACCTTCTTGGTTTTACAGCACCTATCTCAGGTCAACCTTGATCTGTTACAAACTTCAATCATTTCCACCCAGAAAGAGATTAATCAGGTCACCTATCAACCTTGATAGGATTTCTTACAATCTACCCAAACTATATTAAGCTCTTATAGTTTGAGTTTTACAATAATGATGAGATTGTTTTGTTAGAATCTGAAAAGGCTCAACACTTGTTTGAGTTCTGATTCTTTGACAGAGAAATACACAAGAATGATTCTAGGAATCGAATGGGAAAAATCAGAACTGGTTCAATGTATATGAGTGAGAGAAATTCAAGTATGATTGAAATGAGTAATGAATTGCTTAGTACTTGAAGCTCTACTTTTTCCTTGAGCATTGGTCTTCCTTTTATAGGCTTTTAGGACATTTAATGATGGTCAAAAAGAGTTGTTGGTAGTGCTCTTGTCAGTATTGAGCAAAGACCAAATTTTATGACAAAAAAATGTTCAAGTCTTTGAACACTTTTGAGTTCTGTTTGACTGGTATGGATTTCTTCATTGTTGGACAACTATGATCTTGATTAATGATCCTTTAATCTTTAGATATATGATTGATGAGATCAGTTCAATATAGTGATTTGATTTGCGCAGAACAGACTGGAGAATGATGTCAATCTGCTGGAGAATGATTGTTGAACATTCTGGAGACTGTTTAATCATTCTGGAGACTCGTCTGATCATTCTAGAGACTGATCTGACCATTCTGGAGACATATCTGATCATTCTGGAGACTGATGAGAACTTTCTGCAGATTGATTTTTAACATGCTGGAGAATGATGTTAACATGTTGGAGATTGATGTTTACATGTTGGAGAATGATCTTGATTGATGTTAACATGCGAGAGAATGATCATTCTTGAACTTGTAGGAAAATCTTGCTTGATTCATCGTATTCCATAGCTTTTCTACTTTGTATTTTGAATTGATTTTTTGTTGAGATTAATCCTTTATATTCCTTGAAGAGTACTGATTATATGATTGTGAAATTCAGAAGCAATGATTGTGAAATCCAGGAGCAATTTCTTCTTCAACAGAGGAGATCATTTGTTCTTGAAATTTCAGAACTGTGGAGAACGTTCTCCGTTTTCCAAACTTCTGTCAAGAATGTTCTTCGTTATGTTTGTTCATTTTGCTTTCTCTTTAATGTGATTTTGCTTGTAATGCTTGGTACCTATCTTTGATTAACACACTCAAACACACATGTTAAATACCAAAACACTTAGAATCATAATTAGAAGTCTTAATTAACTTTGTTTAGTTATCATCAAAACATTAATTTGGGATTTTGTCTCAACAGACATAACTTTAGATAATTGTAATAATGTTTTAGCAGTTTTCGCAAACGGGTCAAATACAAGTAATAAAACGTAGCGTAGGGTAATAATTTGAGTCATTTCGCAATGACTTCTGATTATATTAACAGAATTGAGAATTAAAATTAAAGGGGGTTTCGATTTGATTCGGGCATATTAAGAAAACGATTAATCCACTGATTCGAGAGTTTCAGACCTATCACAGATTCTATTAACACATTTAATTTCTAAATCATGACTCTATTCCTATTTGACTATAGAATTGATCAAACAAGCATAATCAACCCTATATGAATTCGGTTTCTTTTATTTGATTAAGCATCACAATCATCGATGTATTACAGTTAACGATCAAGCGTCGCAAAACTATAATTTAATTAATGTAGAAACCGAATTTTGTCAAACTAATTTAATCAATGCTATTGAAATTCAAATTAAGCAATCAGAATGACAATATAATCGAATAAAGAGAAAATAGAATCATAATGCGAAATTAACATTATAAACTAAACCTCAAGGTGTTGATGAAACTCTGAAACAATGGATCAATATGAGAAAATTAGTCGTCCATGAAAATAAAATAAAAACTGTTTATATCTTTTTGAATCCGAAAAACAGCCGTCTCTCAGAAAAAGGAAAACACCCAAATATATGGTACTTGTTTTTGGGCTTTAAAACAAGTTGCTCGCTACTTAAAATTATTACAAAATACTCAGATAATGAAATCTGCAGTTAAGAACCAGTAAAGTTCGGCGTTGGACTTTTATTCCAACACAAAAGTTGTAGCTATGATTTTTAGCTTTCCAACGCCTATTCGCATGCGTCAATCCGATATCCAGAGCTCAAGTTGGGGCCTACAAAGCAAGCAGGGGGTCAATATGCAAATAATCAAATTAAAATTCAATTTCAACCACACGTTTAGAAACAAGCTAAAAAATTAATCTAATATAAAGAGCTTTTAAAATTTCACGGCAAAAAACTAGAAACATGTGCCCAAAATGCTTTGATCAGCAACCCACACGTTTGAAAGAAATATAAACATTGTTTAAATCCCATAACATCTCACAAAGATTTTGATCCACTTTCTCCAACTTAGTTTCTTTGATACACACCACATCCGACTTCTTTATACAAATTAAATTATGAACCTCTTTCTTCTTAGACAACCCCAAAACGTCTAATGCTATAACGTAAAATCTTCATTCCATCTATCTGCTCCCAACACATACCCTTCCCTTAGAAACTCTGCCTTCGCTTCTCTCTGTCTCACACACACACTCACAAACAATTTTATCCATTTCCTCCATGAATGAAATTTTCTAACAGATATTTTCCCTCACCTTCGAACTTCAACCATACTTTTTCACCAAAAGATACCGTGTCTTCACTACTCTCTTACAAATTCACCTAATACCTCAAATCCCCACAAATATTAGAAGAAAGTTGACTTACATGGGTTTAAGATGATGACATAGTTGTTTTTATCACCTTTCTTTTCTTGATTTTCATAGTCTCCAACGACAATTTCCGTTCATCATGAGATAAACAAACAATCTACTTCATTTTAGGGGAAAAACTTCTACGTCTTTTTATGCAAGGAGGATTAGTAGCCACCTTAGAGCCCTTCAAGTCATGAATATGGGTACAACTACAAGCATTGAACATGTTAATCAATCATGCACTCCCAACCTCAACTTCATTATTGTTCACAAAACTTGTCAACGATAACTTCTTTGATGAAGTAAACTTGTTTATCCTTCCACCACATGAAGTCGCCTTCCTCACACGTATGTTGAGACAAAATCTCAATTTAATGTTTTGATGAAAACAAACAAAAAGTTAATTAAGAATTTTAATTATGATTCTAAATGTTATGTTAATCTAACTTGTGATTTTGAGTGAAATAATCCAAGATAGGTACAAAGCAAATGCAAGAGAAATAAGTTTAAAGAAAGAGCTAAAAATGAACAAAACTGAACCAAGAACGATCTTGACATAATCTGGAAAACCAAGAACGTTCTCCACGTTTCTATCATTTTCAACAAGCAAGATCAAATCAGTTTTTAATGCAAGGAAAGCTCCTGCAAATCGCGAATGGATATCCAGTTCATATATTAGGAATATACAGCTCTCATATGAGCAAAAGAATCACTCAAAAGGATCAAAGATTAAAGAGCACAACTCAAAGAAAAAGTGACAAATGATCATTCTGGACAACAGTCTGTAAAATGAAGATCAATCATGCCATATGTCTGTAAAACGAAGATCGATCTTCACTTCTGTCATAATCAAGAATGATCAGTTCTTTGTGAAAGATTGAATCTTGGAAGTGTTATTCATACCATATCTTCATCAAGAATATACAAGGATCAATCTAAGCAAGGATCATTCCAGAATTCGATGGCTCAACACTTTGCTTCATAAAATGCATAAAGCAAGATCATTCTCCAAAACAAGCAAGTGCAAGTACAATTAATAGGCTGTAAAGTAGACTGCTGTTGTACCTTCAAACACACCTGCACACTTGACTTAAAGCTAGCAATCATCTTAGAAAACTGACAAGATCACAAATACAAGTCAGCCCATCTCCAACCAATTCGAAGAACGATCTTGGATCTCAAGAACGTTCCTGGTTTCAGCATGAACTCTCTTGCTTTTTGGCTGATCTTATCGATTCATTTTCTCATGACAGCTGGCCTTCTTCCAACGGTTAAATGGGCTGTCATAAGCCATCTTGAAGCCTATAAATACAGCTTCACAATGAAGAACAAATCAGAGCTTCAAGTACTAAGAAAATTCATTACTCATTTCAATCATACTTGAATTTCTCTCACTCACAAACATTGAATCAGTTCTGATTTTTTCTATTCGATTCATAGAATCATTCTCATATTTTTCTCTATCAAAGAATCAGATCTCAAACAAGAGTTGAGACATCTCTGATTCTAACAAAACAATCTCATCATTATTGTAAAACTCAAACTATAAGAGTTTAGTATAGTTTGGGTAGATTGTAAGAAATCCTATCAAGGTTGATAGGTGACCTGATTCAACTGCTTTCTGGGTGGAAAGGTTTCAACTTTGTAATAGATCAAGGTTGATCTGAGCTAGATGCTGTAAAACCAAGAAGGTTCTTTGTTTTGAACACTTAGTGGAAAATCTCACGGTTGTAAGGACCGGACGTAACCCGGGTTGGGTGAACCAGGATATATTCTTGAGTGATCTCTCTATCTCTATCTCTATTTATTACATGCATTACAATCAGCTTTTATATTGATAAAATTGATATTGTTGTTTTTCCACTAACCAAGATCGTTCTTCGTTATAACCAAGATCAATCTTAAGTAAAACTTTTAGTTACAAACTGGAATTTTTTTAAAAGGAGCAATTATAATTCAAACCTCGTTCCTTATAATTGACTTTGTTACTTCAATTGGTATCAGAGCCCGGTTTCTAAAGTTGAACACCTATCAAGTGTTAGAGAAAAAGATCTAGAAGAAAAATGTCAAAAGATTTGTACATTGTTGAAGGACGGTCATCATACAGACCACCTTACTTTGATGGCACAGACTACTACTTCTGGAAAAGCAAAATGCAGTTGTTCCTGAAATCTCAAGATACAGGAATGTGGCGCATCATTACAGACGGAGATTTCATACCAAGAGTCGACCAAAATGATTCAACCTCTGCTGAAAAGAAATAAGCAAATTGGACAACAGAAGAAAAATCTAAGGTACTTCTAAACTCAAAAGCTCAATTATTTTTATCTTGTGCTTTAAGCAGGGAAGAAAACGAAAGAGTTGATGAATGCAAAACTGCTAAAGAAGTATGGAACACATTACAAACTCATCATGAACAAATAAGCCATGTGAAAGAAACACGGATTGATGTAGGCATAAGAAAGTTTGAACTCTTTGAAATGAATGAACGAGAGAATATCGATGAAATGTACTCATGATTCACAACTATGGTGAATGAAATGCGCTCCCTTGGAAAAGCTTATTCAATACAAGACAAGGTAAGAAAGATCATGAGATGTCTTCCAATCATGTGGAGACCAATGGTGACAGCTATAAGCCAAACCAAGAATCTTGAAGTTGGAAGAACTAATTGGAACATTACGAGCACATGAAGTGCTGCTACAAGAAGACAGACCAATCAAAAAGGGAAAAACAATAGCTTTGAAAGCATCTCAAGAAAGTCCGCCATTACAAACAGATGAGGACTCAAAAGAAATCGAACAAGAAGATGTTGATGAAGAAATAGTTCGTCTTACAAGAAAGATACATAGAATGGTGAGAAGAAGGGATCAAATCAAAAAAGGATTTTCAAATAAAAAGGAAAACTTCAAAATAGATGTAGACAAAAGTCAAATCACATGTTTTGGATGCAACAGACAAGGACATTAAAAACTGAATGTCCATTAGACAAAAAGGTGCCAAAGAAGTTTCCCTTCAAGAAGAAATCAATGATGGCAACCTGGGATGATTATGATAAATCAGAAACAAATGAATCTGAAGAAGCAAACCTGTGTTTGATGGCAAACATTGAAGATACAGACGTAACAAATTCTGAACCATGTCTTGTATGTAAACAAATGGAAACTGAATTTGATAATTTGCTCAATGATTCAAACTTTCTCATTCAAAAATGTAGTTCCTTTAAAGAAAATTTTCATAAGGAAAAAGAAGAGAAAAGTTCAGGCTATGAATGATAAACTTAAAGAGATCATTCAAAATCTGAAAGGTTTTTTAAAAGCGAAGATCGTTCTGCAAATAAAGCTAAATCAGTTTTGAAAAATCTGCAAAACAAAGAACGATCTTCAGGTTGTTCTCAAAACGAAGAACGATCTTCAGGTTGTTCTCAAAACAAAGAACGTTCTGGAACAAAAGCAGAACTTTCTCCAGAAAATCTGAAAAAGGATAACGATCTGGAACTTCTTCAAAATCAAGATTAAAACCCCTTAAATCCCAGATTTCGAAATCAATTCCAAGATCAACAATTAAATGCTCCTACTGTCTCAAAATTGGTCATCATGAATCAACTTGCTATTTTGAAAAGAGATCAAGTTTTAAAAATCTTCTAAAAGAAGATATACTAACCATCAAGGACCCAAACAAATATGGGTACCAAAGTTATTACTAACTTATGATGTAGGAACACCATCCAACAATCAAGAAAGAACATTGATACATAGACAAGGCATGCTCAATACACATAAATGGAAAAGTATGGTGCCTTATCTCTTTACAAAAATTTGGGGTGTCTATAACCTTTGGAAACATTAAAAAGGTACATGTATCATCTTATTTTTGCTTCCGTATATGCGCTCACTCTCTCTAGTTTTAAAAATGAAAAATTGATCTATTTTTTTACTAGTAAGCATGATCTTGTTCACATTCATCTTATCTTAGTTGTGTTTTGGAATTTTGAAGGATAATTATTTTAGATTTTATGTTTAGATTTTATGTTGATTCAAAAATCTGAATCATATTCTGAGGGGGAGCTTTTAAGCTATCTTGGATTAAAATTAGAATCAAAATTAAAATCTAAATTAACAAGTTTGTCATCATCAAAAAGGAGGAGATTGTTGAGACAAAATCTCAATTTAATGTTTTGATGAAAACAAACAAAAAGTTAATTAAGAATGTTAATTATGATTCAAAATGTTATGTTAATCTAACTTGTGCTTTTGAGTTAAATAATCCAAGATAGGTACAAAGCAAATGCAAGAGAAATCAGTTTAAAAAAAGAGCTAAAAATGAACAAAACTGAACCAAGAACTATCTTGACATAATCTGGAAAACCAAGAACATTCTCCACATTTCTATCATTTTCAACAAGCAAGATCAAATCAGTTTTTAATGCAAGGAAAGCTCTTGCAAATCGCGAATGGATTTCCAATTCATATACTATGAATATACAACTCTCATATGAGCAAAAGAATCAATCAAAAGGATCAAAGATTAAAGAGCACAACTCAAAGCAAAAGTGACAAATGATCATTCTGGACAGCAGTCTGTAAAACGAAGATCAATCCTGCCATATGTCTATAAAACGAAGATCGATCTTCACTTCTGTCATAATCAAGAATGATCAGTTCTTCGTGAAAGATTGAATCTTGGAAGTGTTATTCATACCATATCTTCATCAAGAATATACAAGGATCAATCTAAGCAAGGATCATTCCAGAATTCGAAGGCTCAACACTTTGCTTCATAAAATGCATAAAGCAAGATCATTCTCCAAAACAAGCAAGTGCAAGTACAATTAACACGCTGTAAAGTAGACTGTTGTTGTACCTTCAAACACACCTGCACACTTGACTTACAACTAGCAATCATCTCAGAAAACTGACAGGATCACAAATACAAGTCAGCCCATCTCCAACCAATTCGAAGAATGATCTTGGATCTCAAGAACGTTCCTGGATTCACCATGAACTCTCTTGCTTTTTGGCTGATCTTATCCATTCACTTTCTCATGACAGCTGGCCTTCTTCCAACGATTAAATGGGCTGTCATAAGCCATCTTGAAGCCTATAAATACAGCTTCACAATGAAGAACAAATCAGAGCTTCAAGTACTAAGAAAATTCATTACTCATTTCAATCATATTTGAATTTCTCTCACTCACATACATTGAATCAGTTCTGATTTTTCCCATTTGATTCGTAGAGTCATTCTCATATTTTTCTTTATCAAAGAATCATATCTCAAACAAGAGTTGAGACATCTCATATTCTAACAAAACAATCTCATCATTATTGTAAAACTCAAACTATAAGAGTTTAGTATAGTTTGGGTAGATTGTAAGAAATCCTATCAAGGTTGATTGGTGACCTGATTGAACTCCTTTCTGGGTGGAAAGGTTTTAATTTTGTAACAGATCAAGGTTGATCTGAGCTAGGTGCTGTAAAACCAAGAAGGTTCTTTATTTTGAACACTTAGTTGAAAATCTCACGGTTGTGAAGACTGGACGTAACCTGGGTTGGGTAAACCAGGATATATGATTGAGTGATCTCTCTATCTATATCTCTATTTTTTACATGTATTACAATCAACTTTTATATTGAAAAAATATATATTGCTGTTTTTCCACTAACCAAGATCGTTCTTCGTTATAACCAAGATCAAACTTGAGTAAAACTTTTAGTTTCAAACAGGATTTTTTTTTAAAGGAGCAATTATATTTCAAATCCCCTTCCTTATAATTGACATTGTTACTTCACCATAGACTACTCATATGACTCCGCACTATACCCCTAGCCTCACCTTTATACTGAACAAACGACTCTGAATGAGCTTCATCCCCCTTATGTGTTGCGCACCTTTCTCCCATTCAAACCTTCTAACACCCGACCCACAAGTTCTCGAAACTATGGATGTTCCAACTTTCTTAGAACTTATCTTCCACTTCCCCCACAAACGATCTACCTAATCATCACTGTGGTTCCCTTCACCCAATTTATTATATTCCATCGTAATCCACTCCATATTGAAATTATTAAGTAGATCATTCAAAGGTTTTGGGTTGGCTCCTTCAAAAGACTCAAATCAAACATTGAGAATATAAAGAAGACCTTTTTCCAACATAGGAATGGCCTTGGTAGTTAATTTATTGCATCATAAAGCTTTTTTTTCAATGACTTACAACAAACCAACTTCATCTATGACCCTCATTCTCTCTTATTGTGCGCACACCAATTCTTCCTCTACTACATCATACCTCAAACCAGTCCACGCTTGTTGTACAATGCCATGTATAGGGCGTCGTTCATTTCTCTCATCCCTCATTGTTGACATGTTTTGTTTCACCGTATATGCGTACAACTTGCTTGCATGGATGAAAGCATCATTCGACTGCATAGATCTCTTCGCCCTTACATTGTTTTGAACATCTAACCTAACTCGCTCTTTCTTAATTTTCTAGTAAAAATGAGTGACGTTGGCCCATGTTTTTGCACCTCGCCACAAACACATCTTTTAATCAACCACAAACCTGAAAACCTCTCACCAATTCTATATGATCAATGTTCTTAGGGATATTCGATAAAATGATTGAATCTCGTCCATGTTTCCATCTCTGCGTTGAGTCTACCAATTATATTGAGTCGTTTTCATCTTGAGGTTGTACCCTCGTCGTTTGAAACCGACCCAATTCTCACAATCGTCGTCCATGTTGCCTCATCTCGATTTACCCTACTTCCCCCTTCTCCGACCCACTATAGTCCATCCGAGTCCATCCCATTGTGCTTTGCTCACCTTCCCTTCTCTGTCTCGGTGGCAACCAAAGTTGGTAGTATTTTTAGCCATCGTGGTCGTCTCGTTTTTCTCTCATCTCACTCTAAATTTTTCAGAGTTATAAAGGTAAAATCATTACTTTAAAGTTCTGTAATAATAAAACGGACCGATATTGTAAATACAAACACGTTTGCCTTTTAATTTACGTGTTAATTTTTTCTCAAGAAAATAGAAGGCAGAAAGGCAAAAGTCAATACTTTTCGAGTGAATAGACAAATTGGTCCTTCAAATTGTAAGTGTCAATCAAATTAATCTCTAGAATTTTACAAATTGGAAAATACATTCATAAAATTGTAAAATAGTAATTAAAATAGTCTATATTTTAACTTGTATCCTTAAAACATTTGATGTGACATTTTAATCGAAATATTTAACGCATTCATGTCGATCTTATATAAATGTCATCACAATGTAGACTAATCTTCCTAAGAAATTTAAATCTTTCATGAACTAATTTATCTATAATTAGTCCATGCACAATTATAATTCCTCACACTTTTGGTGTTTGCTTAAGGCCATTCAAAGCCTTTTTCAACTTGTAGACTTTGCCTTATTCCTTTTTTTTTTCATATCCAATGGTTGTTGCACAAATACCTCTTCATTGAGTTCACCATAAAGAAATGTGCTCTTCACATCCAATTGAAAAACATTCCAATTGCGTTAAATTGCCAAAGCAAGTATCAATCGAGTGGTGTCAAGTTTGACCACTAGAGAAAATAATTCGGTGTAGTCAACTCCATATTGTAGTGCATACCCCTTTGCCACTAATCTCGCCTTGTACTTGTCTATCTCTTCATTCTCGTTGAGTTTAGTTTTTAAAATCTACTTAACTCCATTTGGCAAAACAGTAAGCTCCCAAGTCTTGTTCTTTTCTATTGATTCAATTTCTACCTTCATTGCATCTCTCCGTTTCTTACTCTTGATACCTTCCTCAAATGAGATGGAATCATCTTCAATGAGCATCATCATTGCATTTATACAATCTTCATCAGATAAACCATCTCTGGTTACATAATTTGTCATCCAATAAGGTGTTCTTCTCTCTCTCCCTTGAATCACAATTAGTGAGCCATCCTCATGTGATTCACTAGAAGGTGAATCAGATTCACTTGAGTTTTTTGTATCATCACTATTATCCTTTTCTTCTTCTTCATTGCCCTCTACTTCCCCCCTCAATGTCATTCTCATAATCATTTTTACACTCTAAAACATTTGGTTTGCATTCAACTTTGTTTTAGTCCCAATTCTAGCATTCATCTTCTTCAAAAATCACATCCTTGCTAATGATGATTTTCTTGGAAATTGGATCACATAGCCTATAGGCCTTTGATTAATCACTTACTCCCCAAAAAACACATTTCTTGCACTTGTCATCTAACTTGTTTCTTTTATGGTCTGGAACATGTGCATGAGCTACACATCCAAAAACTCGAAAGTAATTAATTGTTGGCTTCACACCTCTCCATGCTTCTTCTGGAGTTTTGTTTTGCATAGCCATCGTAGGACATGTGTTGAGAATATGCATACTATTTTACAACTTCAGGCCAAAACATTTTAGGAACTTGCTTCTCAACCAACATAGAGCGTGCCATGTTCATTATTGTCCTATTTTTCCTCTTAGCAGCTCCACTTTGTTGAGGAGTATAGGCCGCACTCAATTGTCTTCTTATACCTTGAAATTTGCAAAGTTCTTCAAACTCATTTGAGTTAAATTCTTTGCCTCTATATGTCCTCAAAGAAGTGATATATACAATAGACCTTTTCTCGACACAAACTTTAAAACTTCTAAACATTGCAAAAGCTTCTGATTTTTCATGTAAGAAGTAAATCTAAGTCTTACAAGTGAAATCATCTATAAAACTTAGGAAATACCTCTTGTTTTTGTTTGATTCTGGTTCAATGGGTCCACATATGTCTGCGTGCACAAGTTGTAGTTTATTTGATGCTCTCCATAAACTCCTTTTAGGCATAGAGTCTCTATGTTGCTTGCTTGTCAAACATTCCGCGCATAACTTCTTCGTAATTTTGAGCTAAGGCAACCCATTTACCATATTTTTATATAAAGTTGTCTTCAATCCCTTAGAGCTTAAATGACGAGAACGACAATGTCGAAGATAAGATTCATTTTCTGACACAGTCTAGAAACATTTAGTCTCTTTTGGCATCATGGCAGCTAGCAAGCAAAACCTTCTATTTCCACTCATGTCTATTTCCATAATTATACTTTTGTAGGATGATATATCCTACACTTCTCATGTTGAATCAAAATAGCTAAGCCTTTATCTTGAAGTTTCCCTATGCTCAATAAATTGTTCTTCAACTCAAGAATGTAGTAAACATCATAAATTACTTGAGTAAATCCATTCACTTGCATACGAATATTTCCTTTTCCAACAACAGCCATTTTGGAGTGGAGAAAATTTTCCATCAACATCACCCAATGGTCATACTAACCATCAAACTTAGGCATAGCAAAGTTGCACAAAATTACTGTAACTACCTTTTTCCATTCTTCTAAACTTTTTCTCTTGAAAGAAATATACACACTCACTGTTTCTCTCAACTTTTTTTCTTAAAAGAAATATATTGTTTCTTTCTTTACACATACTCATTATTTATCTCAGACTCCTTGTTTTCCTCACACACACACTTTGGATCAAACCCCTATAATGACATGATAAGCCACGTATATAATTACATTGTCCCGTCAAAATATAAAACGAAAAAAGTTTACAAAAAGACTATCTTGATTGATATTTTGTTGTTCCAAAGATGTATTTACCTATTCACAAAATTTAGATACTAATTTGATTGACGCTTACAATTTCATAGACTAATTTTCCTATTCACCCATACTCTTTTGCTTTCAATGAACTGGATAGACAATTTTGTAATTTGGTCAAATGCAAATAGACAAAGGTGAGGTGAGGTTTGTTGTAGAAGAAGAAGCGACCTCCTAGTTTACCGAAACGAAAACACCACCATAAAACGATAATAGAAAATTCAATCATGAAACGACAGAGAACAGGAGTAGAAAAAGATGACGTTGGTCGGATGAGTAGTTTACCGAAGTCTATATATACTCTGCCACATTCTATCATTCCTCCCAATAAAAACATGTGTTGCTTATTTTTGCTGATATTTCGATGGACATAACGAACCATTCTCTCAAAAGATTAAAAGATATACCAAAAGGACCTATGTCTCCTTAAAGTGCAAACTCTCACTGTCTATTTTTTTGTCTTACCAAATCAAAGTTGATTAATTTTGCTTGTTGTAAAACAGAGATCAATCAATCAATGAACCAAGAGTGTTCTTGGTTTTGTATAGAAACGCAGATTGATAGAAAACTGAAACGAAGATTGATCCGCAGAAAATCCAAGATTGTTCTTCGTTTTTGTCTGAAAACGAAGATTGATCTTTTAAACAGAATTTGAAAGTTGTAATGCTAAAATGAACACACAGAATTGTTAACCCAGTTCAGAGATTAACTCCAACATCTGGGGGACTGGATCCGACATGAATTATCACTAGTTATGAGATGAAAATGATTACAAAGATAAGCACTTATGCTGCCAGTTTTTCACAGTTTTGTAAAACTGCAGCTTTACACTCTATATTTTTCTGATCACTCTTTTTCCTAGCCTTGCTTTGGCTTATATACAGTTTGTTTACAAATTGGAGTAACAAACTAACTAACTAACTAAAGTATTTACAACTAACTAACTAACTGCCCAAACAGTTTGGCTTCTTAATTGAGTACCACTTTTAACAATTCTCCATCTTGGTACCAAATGAGAAACTTCAGCTTGTGATTCTTCAAATCAGATCCTCTTAGTCCTTGATCTCAGTTTCTGGACTTGATATGCAGCATATCCAAACAATGTTTAAATTTGCTAAGTGTGACAAATTTTGTAAACATGTCTGCAGGATTATCACTTGTATGCACTTTTGCCACATGTATCTCACCCTTTTCAATGACATCTTTAATGAAATGAAGTCTGATTTCTATATGCTTCGTCCTTTCATGATACATTTGATTTTTGCTCAAATGAATGGCACTTTGATTGTCACAATGTATGCAAACAGTTTCTTGCTTGACCCCAAGCTCTGTGATCAATCCTTTTAGCAAAATTCCTTATTTCACTGCTTCAGCAAGAGCAGCATAATCTGCTTCTGTTGTTGATAATGCCACTATGTTTTGAAGATTAGCTTTCCAACTGATTGTGTTATTAAACACTGTGAACACATATCCTGTAAGAGATCTTCTTCTATCTAAATCTCCAGCAAAATCAGAGCCTACAAATCCTTGGACTGGTTTTGATGGTTCTGAACTTTTGTTGTATTCCAAACACATGCTTTGAGTACCCTTTAGGTACCTTAGAATCCATTTGACAACTTGCCAATGGTTCATCCCTGGGTTTCCCATAAATCTACTCGTGACACTTACAGCATGAGAAATGTCTGGCATTGAGCAGACCATAGCATACATGATACTCCCTATGGCACTTGCATATGGTATATTCTTCATGTCATCTGCTTCCAGGTTTGTGTTTGGTGACATGGCTGAAGAAAGCTTGAAGTGAGCTGCTAGTGGAGAGCTAACTGCCTTTGATTCACTCATGTTGAATCTATTTAGAACCTTTTCAATGTAGCTCTCTTGAGAAATTATCAGTCTTCCTTGTTCTCTAATTCTGATGATTTCCATTCCTAGGATCCTCTTGGCTGGCCCCAAGTCCTTCATCTCGAATTCATTCTTCAGCTGGCCCTTCAATTTTTCTATTTCCTTCATACTTTTACATGCTATTATCATGTCATCCACATATAGCAGTAAGTAAATGAATGTAGATGGTGATACTTGTTTATAGTACACACAACTACCAAAATTACTTCTAGCATAACTTTGACTAAGCATGAATGAATCAAACCTCAAATACCATTGCCTTGGTGATTGTTTTTGCCCATAGAGTGATCTCTTTAACAAGCAGACCCAATCCTCCTTTCCTTGAGTCCTAAAGCCATCTGGTTGCTGCATTAAGATTGTTTCATTCAGACCACCATGGAGAAATGTTGTTTTGACATCCATCTGCTCCAATTCCATGTCAAAGTGTGCTGCCATGGCTAGAATTATCTTCATAGATGCATGCTTGACTACATGAGAAAAGATTTCATTGTATTCTACATCTTCTCTTTGAGTGAATCCCTTTGCTACTAGTGGTGCTTTGAACCTGGGTGGTTTAACTCTTGGAATTCCCTCCTTCCTCTTGAAAATCCACTTGTTACCCACAATTCTGGAGTTGGCAGACTTAGGTATGAGTTCCCAAGTGTTGTTTTTCTCCAGTGATTTTAGCTCCTCAGTCATAGCTAAAATCCATTTGTCTTTGTCTTGAGACCTGACAGCTTCATTGTAGTTCTTGGGATCTTCTTGTATAATCTCTTCTGCAGCATGTAATGCATAGTTGATCATGTCTGCATAACCATATCTTTGAGTGGGTTTTGAGGTCCTTCTTTCTCTATCCCTGATGAGGTTATAATCATCTGATTCCTGCTCTGGAAACATAGCATGTTCTGCTGGGTTTGCATCAATCTTGTCTTGCTAAATTGTTGTTGTTTTGAAGTCAAGATCGTTCTTGACTTCTGTTGATCGTTCTCCTTTTCTGTGGCTGAAGTCAAGATCTTTCTTGGATTTTCTGCAATTTTCTCCACCTCAAGATCAAACCTCTCAGTTCTGTCTTGTTGAGTCTGCTGTTGCTCCAGGATCGTTCTCCGTTTCTCTCCATCTTTCTCCACCTCAAGATCAATCCTCACATCTTCAATTTGATGTGAGCTTTTATTCGCTGCATGGTTTAATGACTTATATAGCTCAACCTCATGAAACTTAACATCCCTGCTGATGATACATCTCCTACTTTCAGGACACCATATTCTATAGCGTTTTACACCACTTGGATATCCAACAAAATACCCTTTCTTGGCTCGAGGGGCTAGCTTCCCTTCATTTACATGGTAGTATGCAGCACATCCAAATACTTTTAGATGATTGTAGTTTGCAGTCTGTCCTGTCCACATCTCTTGAGGGGTTTTGAGTTCAATTGCAGTAGAGTGACTCAAATTTATCAAATAACAAGCTGTATGGACAGCTTCTCCCGAAAAATGTGCAGACATTCCTGCATTCGACAGAATGCATCTCATTCTTTCAAGCAATGTTCTATTCATTCTTTCAGCTAATCCATCTTGTTGAGGTGTGCTCCTTACAGTCCTATGTCTGTTCACACCATGAGCTTTGCAAAAACTAGTGAATTCCTCACTACAGAATTCCAGACCATTATTTGTCCTTAGAGTTTTAATCCTTTTGTCAGTCCTATTTTCAACCATAGACTTCCAATCTTTAAATGTTTTAAATGCTTCATCCTTGCTTTTTAACAAGTAAATCCATACTTTTCTTCTATAATCATCAAGAAATGTAATGAAATACTTGTTACCTCCATGTGAAGCAATCTTTGCAGGGCCCCATAGATCACTGTGAACATATTCCAGAATTCCTTTTGAGCAATGTTTCCCTTTGGAGAACTTGACCCTATGCATCTTTCCAAACACACAATGCTCACAAAATTCAAGATCACTGATCTTGTCCCCACCTAGCATGCCTTGCCTGTCCAGGACTTGCATTCCCTTTAGACTAACATGAACTAGCCTTTGATGTCATAGGCTGGCTTTGCTTGATGCTTGAACAACCACTGCTGCCATTCTTGTCACTGCTTGACCATTTAGAAGATAGATTCCCTGATCCCTTGTTCCCTTCATGATTACCAATGATCCTTTTATGACTTTTAGAGTGTCTTTCTCTGCTTTGTATGAACAACCAGCTTCCTCCAGCATTCCTAGAGAAATTAAATTCCTTTTCAATTCTGGAACATGTGTCACCTTTGACAAAATCTTCATGGTTCCATCTTCCAGCTTCAGCTTGATTGAGCCAATCCCAACTACCGTGCAGGCTAATTTGTTCCTCATAATCACCTTGCCTCCATCAGTTTCTTTATAGTCAAGAAACCAATCTCTATTTGAGGTCATGTGAAATGAACACCCTGAGTCAAGTACCCAGTCATCATCCATGATTTCAGTTGAATTTGCCATAAGAACTTCTGAGCTTTCATATCCTTCAGAAGCTATAGATTCATTTCCATAATCATCATCACTATGTGATCCTTTCTTTCCTTTCCAATCTGGGCATTCTTTCTTGAAATGCCATTCTTTCTTGCATATGAAACATCTCATTTTAGACTTGTCTTTTTCTTTGTTCTTGAACTTATTCTTCTGTTTTTTATTCTTCTTCCCTACCTTGGCCTTGACAAACAGTCCTTCGCCACTGATTTCTTCTTTCCCATTTGACTTCCTCTTCAATTCTTTGGAGATTAGTGCAGCTTGTACTTCTTCTATTGACAAAGAATCTCTACCATACAGAAGTGTATCACACAGATTTTCGTAAGAGCTTGATAATGAATTTATCAACAACAGGGCATGATCCTCATCATCCAATATTTTCAAGATCTAATATGATCTTATTAAACTCATCCATATGATTTTCAATTTACCTCCCAAGTTGCATCTTGAAAGTATATAATTTTTGTTTTAAGTATAAACGATTCGCTAATGATTTTGTCATGTATAAAGATTCTAATTTGAGCCAAATACCTGCTGCAGAGGCCTCCTTTGACACTTCCCTTAAAACCTTGTCTCCAAGACTCAAGATTAAAGCACTATGAGCCTTGTCCATGATATCCCTCTTCACCTTTTCTAGTAGTGTGGATGCCATGTCCTTCTCTCCTCCCAGTGCTCCTGCCAAACCTTGATGAACCAGCAACGCTTTCATTTTGAGACGCCATAACCCAAAATCATTATTCCCATCGAATTTTTCAATTGCATACTTTGTTGATGCCATCCTTCCTTTGAATCGAATACTCCCGTACTCTGATACCAGTTGTTGTAAAACGGAGATCAATCAATCAATGAACCAAGAGTGTTCTTGGTTTTGTACAGAAATGCAGATTGATAGAAAACTGAAACGAAGATTGATCCGCAGAAAATCCAAGATTGTTCTTCGTTTTTGTATGAAAACGAATATTGATCTTTTAAATAGAATTTGAAAGTTGTAATGCTAAAATGAACACACAGAATTGTTAACCCAGTTCAGAGATTAACTCCTACGTCTGGGGGACTGGATCCGACTTGAATTATCACTAGTTATGAGATGAAAATGATTACAAAGATAAGCACTTATGCTGCCAGTTTTTCACAGTTTTTTAAAACTGCAGCTTTGCACTCTATATTTTTCTGATCACTCTTTTTCCTAGGCTTGCTTTGGCTTATATACAGTTTGTTTACAAATTGGAGTAACAAACTAACTAGCTAAAGTAGTTACAACTAACTAACTGCCCAAACAGTTTGGTTTCTTAATTGAGTATCACTTTTAACACTACTTCTAGTCCTGACAATAGACTCACCACATTTGAGGTGTTGGTGCTCACTTTGATGAATCTCTAATGCAGCATCACCTTTATCAATGAACCACTCTCTCTATTAGATCTTCAGCAATAACTAATTTATTTTTGAAATCTCTAATTGCAAGAAAACAAAACTACGTTTACCTTGTCAACCTTCATTCTTCCTTCTCCCACCATGTTTGTGAAATGAATAAAGTTCTCCCATCTCATATTATGTATGCCGATTGAAACATACCATTCCAAACTTCAACACTTAATTGACATTTAAAGAATATTCCCTCCCACATTATAATCCACAATAAATTTGATCATGTGTGGAAAGACACCTCTTTTTACTAACTTCTCTTTTGAAGATATCTAATTTTGGAACAATCTCCATACTTTCAATAGAACTAATGTATGTCGCACTATTGAGCCATGAGAACGTTGTATACCTCTTTAACTGAATACACTCGATTTGACCAAACCAATTTATCCCCACACCATCAAATGCTGCATTTAAGTATTCAACTCATTGACCATTTCTTTTTGTCTTTGAAATAAATTTCTTCTCCATTTCCACTTCTAAATCCATCTCTCATTATCTTTTTCAATATCTCACGAATTTTTGCTTTATCTAAGGACAAATTATATAATATATATTCCTATATTTGTATTCCTCACATTAAGGATTTTCCCATACTAATTTACCTCATATTAAAATATATTAAAAATAATATTTACATGATTTATATACATATATAATACAATAAATGCAATAATAATTCTAAATTATAAAAAAAATAAAAAAAAATAAAAAAAAACTAACATGAACAATATCAAACTACCAAAGAAAGAAGAAAAGGAACTGAATGTGAAAACTCAGATGAAAAAGAATTAAAAAAAAAAACTTTGTTATAAATTTTATATGAGTTTACCCAAGTTTACTCGAGTTTACCCGAGTTTATCGAATCCATTTCGAGTTTAACTAACTTGTGTAATTTCTCTCCTAACTAATTTTGTTTAAAACTCCACATTCCATTATCTACCTTTTGTATATTCACCCACCATGTTGAATTGTGTTCTAACATTTCTTTTAATCAATCCATTTGACTGACCATATTTGTTGCCTCTGCAAACCAATTTCAAGGAGCAAACATATATTTTGTTGCATATTTTTATCACGAGAATATAAAGCCTTGTTCATGGTAGTCATTGCAATTCTAGTCATGTATTACGTAGAATAATAGTCAAATCAAACTACTGATTTTATTATTAATTTTAAGGTTTTTAGAATATATAAAAGTAAATCAATTTAGAGTTCCTGAAAGAAAGAAGAAATATCCCTAGCTTCTGCCTACATATACTTTGTATGATATTAATCCTTCAAATATTTGTAATTGGATCTCTACAAAGACCAAACATCAATTTTTGTCAATAAAATTTAAAAAAAAACATACTTTCAATTTGAAACCATAATGAAGTTATTTAGTATGAGATTGAAAACAACATTTCAATGGCCTAACAAACCACCGTTTATTCAACCCTTACAGAACATGTCCTAACAATATTTTTACCAACATGTCTATATAATTCATTCAAGGTTAATATTATTGACATTCTCACTATCATATAGCAGCAATGTAATTTGATAATAAACCTCCCTTCAGCATTTCTTTTCTCATAAATAAAATTCATGTGTCAAAGATTCAAAATATGCAGTATAACTTAACTAGGAATCCACAACTTCTCAGTTATAGCAACTATATGCGAGTATTTGGAAAGCTCAAACAATTTTCGATGACTTTCTTCTGTTCTACGCAAAATAACCATAAGATACGCGAGTTGTTGCAACATAATTGTTACTTGCCAAATACATAAGAGCACTGCCAAAACATAAAGCCCATAAAGTTTCAAATTCCACAAGTTTGTAACCAACAAGACTGAATAACTATAATGTGCAAAATGCCAAAGTTACACGGCTAAACCCTGCAAAATAAACTTAACATTAGTAATTCACGTAATTTCGTAATTTCAATCGATATTCATCTACAAAAAATAGCCATATTTGGGTTTCACAAATCATGCCATTTAGTATTATATAACAACTTAAATTTGTTGAGTAATCTAATCTACTAACATAAACTAAAGAAGCAAGTTGAGAATGGCAGTATAGCAATTAGCAGCATATCACAAAAGTTACTAACTGAAGTGAAACAGTGATAACTAGCATATAATAATTGAAAGGTAGCATAATTATAACATAAAATGTAACAAGTAATATGTGAAACTGTATAAGACATTTGGATTAAAAATAAGGTAGCTAAGATGGAAAATAAGTGGTTGAGATGATACATGTATATTGTGTGGCAAACTGACAGAGAAAAAAAGGCCAACAATTTCCCAATTAATGTAAGAAAAGCTATATTAGTATGGCCCAGACGATTTTGAAATGGAACTTCATATACTCGAAATTTGCGAGAATTGGTCGATCACTCATACAATACAGCAAAAGCTACACAGCTGCATAACATAGGCGACAATGACATTCTAAGCACAAAAGTCCTTTAAACAGAAATATACATTGAAGGAGAAAACATTAAGAAATTGATAATACCTTCAAACTCAAAGCATGCAATACATTAACAAGAGAGGGAGGAGGGGAAGAGAGGGGAAAAGGTCAAATGCCATATTTCCATCAACCTGCCACACTAAGATTTCTACAAGAGATTATGCGCATTCTAAGCAATTTTCACTAAAATCCTAAACAAATGTAAATTACATTCATTAATAAATTAAATAAATAGTTGTGCAAAAATAAAAATGCTTCTGTAACATGAATTCGGGTATCTATATGCAATGCAAGTGAAATGCAATGACCCTTATTAATAAAGTCTATGTTAGGAGGAACAGAAGAGCCACATAGGATAACAACCTCTTGGTGACTTGTCTCAGTGACAACTAAATGATAAGACGCAGCTATAGGGAGAGTGAGGGGGCAGAGTAAGCAGTAACAAAGAAATTGTATCAGTCTGGTGTGGGAGAGTCAGGTCCCCTCGAATAAACAGATGTAATCATTCTTTCAATTCATCAATAAAGATCGGTCCATGTTTACATTATTTTCTTTCCTGTTAACCATTATCTATCAGTAAGATTTGGTCAAATGACAATGACATTATAATATAACTTCCCAAATAAAATGCATTTCAGGGAAAATAAAACATGGTTGAGCCGGCTAATTTAAAGCGAATGGTACGGTGGACCAATTTCATAGGAACGGTCCTCTTCCCCTTTATGGTTGAGAAAGTTACTCAATCAAGTCAGTTCAATCGAAATAAGAGAAAATGAATGTGTCTCTCAAATTTTCACTTGTCGAACCGACAGCAATCAAATCGTCGTCTTGTGTTTAAAGACAGGCAGAACTGTTAATTTATACTTCCAAAAAATGTTGTCTATCGTCATTAAAATTTCGAGTAATTTTTAATCACGGTCCATAGGGGACCAACTATGAAGATGTCCCCTTAGAATTTGATCTAATTTAAATCATAAGTTTTATCGCAAATACATTAAAAATTCTTAACTGATCAACATACATAAAAAATTTACTCCTCTCCCATAAGATGGTTATATTGTGAAAAGTAAATTAAGTCAAATGCAACAGATAAGTGGCGTATTTTCTGAGTTTTTCGATAACAGGAAAATTGAACACCAGTGCCCCAAACAAAGATTTAGTAGTACTAATAATAATTACTAATAATAAGAAGATCTGACCACACAATGGAAAATCATTAAGTTAATTTACAATAAGTGGTAAGAAATGTAAAAGTTTTCGCTTCAAAAGTAAATGTCATCATTTTCTTCAATCCTACAAATCTCAACCCCTCTTGCAAAGCTTAAAATTCTAAAACAAACATGGTTACAAGGGAAAAATTAGAATAATTAGGTTTAGCAAAGAGACGCCAATCCAAATTAAGTTTTATTATGAGAAAATAAATATATCAAAGAAAATTTAGATACTTTGGGTGCATGAATTAAAGCAATTCCACCAAATTTAACGTGTGTAACACAAAAGGACAACTAATTGTACAGACTGAACATCATATTTGATTCAATAAGCCACATAGAATAAATATAGCAAGAGTTATCACTTTGAAGAGATACATCTCAGTCAAATTTAACTTGGCAAACAGCAGAACCCTTTGGCATATCAGAAAATCTTTTGAGAAAACGGTACTTCTCCCACTTCATCATTTGGTCCAACAAAACACCAGAAATAAGCATTGTCTTTAAAACAAGTCCATTTTGCAAAACATACTTAATGAATTCTTGCTCTTCCCAATATCCTACATATCCTTTAAAGTGAATAAAAGTCAAGCAAGATACAAGACACTTAGGAACACTTTCAAGCTTCACCGCTAAACCATATTCATGTGGTGATTTATCCTGCAGGCAACAAGGCACAACTCACCTAAGATGCCAACAAACAACATACGCACACAACAAAACTTTAGTTAAACTAACAAACCTGGTCATTTTGAATTATAAAAGTTTGAAGCATAGGACATTTCTGAAGCACGTTGTACAAAAAAGGATCAAAAGCAGGTAGGATGAGCTCTAGATGTAGTAGATGGCAAAATTCCGGAAAACGTATTTTCGAAAAATTCATAATAGGTTGAGCACCTAGTAGCCTCTTCTGGGACGTACACAACAACAGCAAGTGATAATGTAATATTAGCACAAAATTACTAAGTATATAATAAAAACATATAGATAATGAGAATTTCACTCACCTTTGCTGTTGAACAATATAACACTAGATGTTTAATCCCAGAGAGAGCTTGGAGGAGAGTGAGTAAAGGGTCAACATATTCATTTTCAGGAGTAGAAAATACATCAAGACATGCTTCTTCCACATTGTGCAAGTTGCCAATTGCGGCAACATAGCCAAATGTGATTTTGGTGAGACTAAGGTACTTGAGACCGGGTGCGTCTATCTCAAGATAAGCCCCAATGTCATTCTCAACAATAACTTTCAAACTCTTCAAGGAAGATGGAACACGAAGCTTCGCCAAAGATTCAGGAGAGAAGGAAAGATCCAGAGTTTCTAAGATTGGGCAGCCAGAGAGAAGGATATCCACGGAATTTGCATTTACATAACTAATGTCTAGTTGGAGTGTCTTCAATGATGGTAAATAAATCGTCGAAGATTGTTCCAATTCCAAAAAGATTTGACCGCAGAGACTAAGTGCATTTCCATAAATGTTCATGTAAGGTATAGGAAGATATAAACAAATTATGCGGCAAAAGAGAGATAGCTATGTTAGGATAACAAACTAACTTTCTACAATATTCTTCTCATATATATTCCCTTTCTCTCATGTGTACAAATAGTGCTCTAGGAATAACTGAATGACACATTTGATTCTTGCTAACATAAACATAACATATATTACAATCTGCAATAACTCATCATAACAAGATAGAATGTCTAGAAAGTGGTGTGACTTATCATCTATGTAAGTTATATCATGGATTCTGGGCTTAGTGTTTTCCATATTTGGGCCATAACAACAATGCTATCATCGTTTAACTTTTCTAGAAGCTTCTTTCCCCACATCCCATATACACTTTAGAAGTATCCATATGGAAAAAAAACACTTTTTTTTTACCCTCTGGATATCTACTTCCGGACAAAAGTACAACTTTTTGTCTTCCGGGTTTGGGCAGAACTAAAGTTTTGTAGAAACATAAACGGGTTTAAAGTAGCTTTCAACTTTTTTGACTGAATTTTTTTTACGGGATGCTAAATGTTAGGCGGATGCTTGTCATCAAAAACTCATAACGATGATCGACAACAAGACCCTCTTGTCTTTATGGACGAAATACTCGGTCAATGTCAGTTCAATAAAAATAAAGAAAAACATAGGTGTTACTCAAAACTTGTCGAATCAAATCACTATTTCAACTGTGAAAAACTGTCTAGTTAGAGTTTCACGTGGTTGTTAAGAATTTGTCCTAAATGTTATTATCATGTATATTACATTTTAATTTAAATAAGAACAAATGTGCACATTATAAGTAATAAAAAGGGTTTTGCTATCGAGTGCGTTTCCTAAATGCCTTTAGGAACTTATTAAAGAAACCAAAATTAGAAGTTTTGTATGAAAAAAAAAACAAATTTAAACTTTCAAAAAATTGAAAACATAATAACTTCCAAAGTCACTTATTAGTATTTCCCATAAAAAAAAGTAAAAAAAAAATAGAAAATAGGAAGTAGGAAAGAAAAAAGGTTACCTGAGGGAGAGGAGGTTAGTGCAAGAGAGAATACTGATAGGAAGATAGAAGCCGAGAGCCTGGGATGAAAAGAGAGCGAGGTGAAGTTCCTCAAGGTGGGACCCAGCGGCAGCATCAACCCACGTGTTGACGGAGATGAGGTTAAAATCTTCGAGTATGGAGTCGCCGCAGGAGAGATGCATCTTTCGAATGTGACGGGAGTGGCGTAGAGTGAGGACGGCGTTGACGAAAAGTGCGAAATGTTTGAAATGTTCGGACTCTCCATCGACGCCGGGGCAATAATCGTTGTAGAAGTCAAAAAAGATTCTTCCAGAGATGAAGATATCTATGAGACACAAGGCTTATTGTAGAAACAGAGGTTTTTGTTGGGAGGAAGGATAGTATATGGCATAAGACAGAATCTGGTAGACTGCTTAATCTGTCTGTGTAATCATTTTCTTGTTCTCTTTCCATTCTGTTGGAAATGATGAATATTTATTGATGAAATTGTTGGTATTAATTGTGACATTAATGAAATAGTGTGGTTGTAAATTGAAAAAATGAGAAGTCCCACATAGGAGGGATACCACACTTTGGAAGGGTATATAAGGTGGAGGTATGTACCTTGGGGTGTGCCCCAAGGGGTACCCCAATTTTGTGAAGGAGGGAGAACGCAAGCAAAGTTGACCACCACACGCGCGCCGCCGTCCGTCCGAGCCGGGCCTTGGCTTTGGTCTTGTGATGTATTATTATTTTTTTTAATTAAAAATTATTTATTATTTAATTAACTTTGAAAATTGAATGCTTGCGTTTGATCTCTTATTGTTGCGTTAATTACGTAACTGTCCTCCACCGAATCTGCCTAATGATCTGTTTCAGTCCTTCCTTTTTGCCCGGTCAAATCCCTGATTCAAGGTGCCACAGGTTTTGAGTGGGCAGCGGTTTTGGAGCACACGTTTCTAGAAATTCAGGGTTGGATCGGTCAACAGGAGCTCTCTGATGGATCCACCAATTTCTCTGATCCAGTTACGAAATTCCTCTATAAATAGAGGACTCTCCTCACTTGAAAACTCGCACCAAAAGCACTCCGATTCTGAGGCTTTTCTCTCTTCTTCCCCCCGTTCTTACTTCTACTTCTTCTCTTTTCTTGAGTGGCCTTCGTGCCATATTACGAGTGGTAGTCGTCAGACTGCCATATTGAGGGTGTAATTCGAACGGTTTTCTGCAGTGCAGTAGAACTCCGTACAGTGATCTGGGCTGTTTTATCCTGGGGACTTCGTGGTTGATAGTCTGCCTTGCACCTTTGGGCAGTGCCTCGAAACGTCTTAAAGAGAGCGACCTAGTCCGCGACTCATCCCAGTAATCTTATCGGTGGCATAAATTGTTTTTTCAAATTTTTTCGAAATCCAAAACAACAATTTTAAGACGTTTTTTCGAACTGCCATGTCTACCGACGAAATTACTGGGTCAGGTTCTTCTGTTTCTGACTACAACAAACCGTTTCGGTTTCAAGGAAGTCACTTCAAACGATGGCAACAAAAGATGTTATTTTTTCTAACCACGAAAAACCTTGCCAACGTTCTGAAGGATGACATTCCTGTTGTTCCAGAAAATGCTGAACAAACAGAAAAGGATAAGAAAACTGCTGAATTAACCCAATGGGAACATAATGATTACTTATGTAAGAATTATATTCTAAATGGACTTGCTGATGATCTGTATGATTACTACAGTTCAGACAGCAATACTGCTAGACAGGTTTGGGAAGCTCTGAAGAAGAAATATGATACTGAGGAAGCTGGAGCCAAAAAGTATGCTGTTAGCCGCTACCTCAAATATCAGATGACAGATGACAGATCCGTGGAAGCTCAGTCTCATGAAATCCAGAAAATTGCTCACGAAATCATTTCTGAAGGTATGTCCCTTAATGAACAGTTTCAAATTGCCGTTATTATTGACAAACTGCCCCCTGCTTGGAAAGATTTTAAAAATTCTCTCAGGCATAAAACAAAAGAATTCTCTTTAGAAAGTCTGATAACTCGCCTTAGAATTGAGGAAGAATCCCGTAAGCAAGACCAGAAAGATGAAGTTCTTCTTGTGGCAAACAACAAGAAAAAGAAATTCATCGGAGCAGTTCTGAAGCCAAACAGCAAACAGCTAAAGATTCAGAATCGCCCTTCAAAGAACAGCAACAAGAATGGGAACCCTCCAAAGGCCCCAATTGCAAAGCAGCAACCACCTCCAAGAAATGGCCCTACTCCTTTTCTCTGTTTTCACTGTGGAAAAGAGGGTCATATTGCACGCAAGTGTAGGAACAAGCCAGGCCCTGCTAATCAGGCTAACTTGACAGAAGAGCAATTCATTGCTATGATTACTGAGATCAACCTTGTTGGTGGATCAGATGGATGGTGGATAGACACTGGTGCCTCCCGCCATGTCTGTTATGATCGTGCTATGTTTAAAACATACACTGCTGCTGAAGATAAGAAAGTGTTGTTGGGAGATTCCCACACCACTAATGTTGCTGGTATTGGAGATGTGGAACTAATATTCACATCAGGAAAGACCTTAATTCTGAAAGATGTAATGCACACTCCAGAAATAAGGAAGAATCTGGTTTCTGGTTTTCTTCTCAATAAGGCAGGGTTTACTCAGACTATAGGGGCAGATTTGTATACTATTTCTAAAAATAGTATTTTTGTTGGGAAGGGGTACGCTACTGATGGCATGTTTAAATTAAATGTTGAAATCAATAAAATGTTTCCTTCTGCTTACATGTTGTGTGACTTTAATATTTGGCATGCTAGACTTTGTCATATGAACAAACGAGTAATTTCGAATTTAAGTAACTTAGGCTTAATTCCAAAGTTATCCCTAAAGGATTTTGAAAAATGTGATTTTGGCAGTCAAGCTAAAATAACTAAAAGTTCACATAAATCAGTAGTTAGAAAATCTGAACCTTTAGACTTAATACATTCTGATATATGCGAACTTGATGGGACTTTAACCAGAAATGGAAAGCGCTATTTTATAACATTTATTGACGACTGTTCCGACTATACCTTTGTATATCTTATGAAAAATAAAAGTGAAGCGCTTGACATGTTTAAGATATTTGTAACTGAAATTGAAAATCAATTTAATAAGAAGATTAAGAGATTTCGTAGTGATAGAGGAACAGAGTATGATTCTAGTTTGTTTAATGAGTTTTATAAAACGCAAGGAATTATACATGAAACTACTGCTCCATATTCCCCTGAAATGAATGGTAAAGCTGAAAGAAAGAACAGAACTCTTATTGAACTTGTTGTTGCTATTATGCTTAATTCTGGTGCTGCATCTCACTGGTGGGGGGAAATTATTTTGACTGTTTGCTATGTTCTGAATAGGATCCCTAAATCTAAAAACAAAACATCTCCCTATGAGATAATGAAGAAAAGACAACCCAACTTGTCTTATCTTCGAACTTGGGGCTGTCTGGCTTATGTCAGAATCCCGGATCCCAAGCGAATTAAACTCGCTAGTAGAGCCTATGAATGTGTATTCATTGGGTATGCGGTAAACAGTAAAGCTTATAGGTTTTACGACCTAAATGCTAAAGTAATCATAGAATCAAATGATGTTGACTTCTATGAAAATAAATTTCCTTTCAAATCGAGAAATAGTGGGGGCGGCGAACCAAGTCAAGCTCCTGTGATAAGAAGCTCTGAAAGCAACAAACAAGACGAAACAGAAACTCGAAGGAGCAAGAGAGTGAGAGTTGCTAAAGATTATGGACCTGAATATATGGCTTATAACTTGGAAGAGGATCCTGCAAATCTCAAGGAAGCATTGTCATCTTTGGATGCAGATTTATGGCAAGAAGCTATCAACGATGAAATGGATTCCCTAGAGTCTAACAAGACCTGGCACTTAGTGGACTTGCCTCCTGGTTGCAAACCTATAGGTTGTAAATGGATTTTGAAAAAGAAACTAAAACCCGATGGATCAATTGATAAATACAAAGCACGCCTTGTAGCCAAAGGTTTTAGACAAAGAGAAAATATAGATTTCTTCGACACTTTTTCGCCTGTCACTAGAATAACATCCATTAGGGTGCTCATATCACTTGCGGCAATTCATAACCTGGTGATACACCAGATGGATGTAAAAACAGCTTTTTTAAATGGTGACCTAGAAGAAGAAATCTATATGGAACAACCAGAAGGTTTTGTGATACATGGGAAAGAAAGCAAGGTCTGTAAGTTAGATAAATCTCTGTATGGTCTTAAACAAGCTCCTAAACAATGGCATGAAAAATTTGATAACCTGATTTTGTCGAATGAGTTTAAAGTGAATGAAAGTGACAAATGTATTTATTACAAGTTTGAAAATGGCATTTGCACTATCATATGTCTCTACGTAGACGACTTACTCATATTTGGTTCAAACATTCATGCCGTCAACAATGTGAAATCTCTGTTGAGTAACAACTTTGATATGAAAGACCTCGGAGAAGCGAGTGTAATCCTTGGAATAAAGATTACTAGGTCAGAGGAGGGAATTTCTTTGGATCAATCTCACTATATCGAAAAGATCCTAAAGAAATATAATTACTTTGACTGTAAACCTGCTTGCACACCATATGATCCAAGTGTGAAACTTTTCAAGAACACTGGTGAAAGTGTCAGACAAACTGAATATGCGAGCATCATTGGCAGCCTCAGGTATGCCACTAATTGTACTAGACCCGACATTGCCTATGTCGTGGGATTGTTGTGCAGGTTTACTAGTAGACCTAGTATGGAGCATTGGCACGCTATTGAAAGAGTCATGAGATACCTTAAAAGGACCATGAGTCTCGGATTACACTATCGAAGATTTCCTGCTGTTCTTGAAGGATACAGTGATGCTGATTGGAACACCTTATCGGATGATTCCAAAGCAACCAGTGGCTATATTTTCTGTATAGCCGTTGGTGTAGTATCTTGGAAATCGAAGAAACAGACGATATTGGCTCAGTCCACTATGGAGTCTGAAATGATAGCACTAGCTACTGCTAGTGAAGAAGCAAGCTGGTTGAGATGCTTGCTAGCTGAGGTCCCGTTATGGGAAAGACCTTTACCAGCTGTGTTGATCCACTGCGATAGTACCGCGGCTATTGCAAAAATTGAGAACCGTTATTACAACGGTAAGAGACGACAAATACGTCGTAAGCACAGCACAATTAGAGAATTACTTTCTAAAGGAGCTGTATTAGTGGATCATGTACGCACTGATGATAATTTAGCAGATCCTTTGACGAAAGGATTAGCTAGAGAGAAAGTCCTAAATACATCCAAAAGGATGGGACTATTGCCTATAGATAAATGAATCACTTATGATGGTAACCCGACCTAAAAGACTGGAGATCCCAAGAATTAGGTTCAATGGGTAATAACAAGTCATAGTGATATGAGATGAACATGCTATTTATTTATGAGAGAAGCATGATTCCTGAAGCGATGTAAGGATGAGATAATAGAAACTCTTAATGAGATCTATACTCTATGTGGAGTGGAGTACCTAGCTACAGGAGTACTCTTGATAGACTCACCTATGTGAATGTGGAAGTGGGGGCCGCTTCCTATGGAATTTCGAGGCAGAATTCCTAGAGCGTTCACTATACTGGGATATACGTGCATGGCCTTAAAAGCACGGGCTTTTGAGAATACACCCTATGAAAAGGTTGTGTGTGGGTTTGATGTCAGAGATAGAGTTCAAGACTACGAGTCACTCTTGTTGAATTTGAATCTTACTTACTATGCAAAGGTTCAAGTCAAGCGACACCTTTGTTTATGCACAATCTTATAGAAGCGTTTGACGCTACTTCTGAAACCTCTCTTTTTTAAATTCAAGTGGGGGATTGTTGGAAATGATGAATATTTATTGATGAAATTGTTGGTATTAATGGTGACATTAATGAAATAGTGTGGTTGTGAATTGAAAAAATGAGAAGTCCCACATAGGAGGGATACCACACTTTGGAAGGGTATATAAGGTGGAGGTATGTACCTTGGGGTGTGCCCCAAGGGGTACCCCAATTTTGTGAAGGAGGGAGAACGCAAGCAAAGTTGACCACCACACACGCGCGCGCGCGCGCCGCCGCCGCCGTCCGTCCGGCTCGGCCCGGCCCGGCCTGGGCCTTGGCCTTGGCATTGGCCTTGGCCTTGTGGTGTATTATTATTTTTTTTAATTAAAAATTATTTATTATTTAATTAACTTTGAAAATTGAATGCTTGCGTTTGATCTCTTATTGTTGCGTTTGATCTGCCTAATGATCTGTTTCAGTCCTTCCTTTTTGTCCGGTCAAATCCCTGATTCAAGGTGCCACGTAACTGCTATTGCCCGGTCATTATTCAGAGTCAAAAACCCTAGCGCAAGTTCAGGATGTCAAAGGCGCACGTTTTGAGTGGGCAGCGGTTTTGGAGCACACGTTTCCAGAAATTCAGGGTTGGATCGGTCAACAGGAGCTCTCTGATGGATCCACCAATTTCTCTGATCCAGTTACGAAATTCCTCTATAAATAGAGGACTCTCCTCACTTGAAAACTCGCACCAAAAGCACTCCGATTCTGAGGCTTTTCTCTCTTCTTCCCCCCGTTCTTACTTCTACTTCTTCTCTTTTCTTGAGTGGCCTTCGTGCCATATTACGAGTGGTAGTCGTCAGACTGCCATATTGAGGGTGTAATTCGAACGGTTTTCTGCAGTGCAGTAGAACTCCGTACAGTGATCTGGGCTGTTTTATCCTGGGGACTTCGTGGTTGATAGTCTGCCTTGCACCTTTGGGCAGTGCCTCGAAACGTCTTAAAGAGAGCGACCTAGTCCGCGACTCATCCCAGTAATCTTATCGGTGGCATAAATTGTTTTTTCAAATTTTTTCGAAATCCAAAACAACACATTCTTATGGAGCTTTCCTCCATCGTCGTTTCAAATTTCTAAGTTATGTTCAAAAACCTTCCTTTCTGTTTCTTGTAGGCGAAGTTGGGAAAGAGAAAATGTTTACTTTCCTTTGACCGAAAGGATATGGAATTTAGATAATAGGGTCTACTATTAGTCATTTATCTTCTTTTCTTTAAGGTTTGGTTTTGAATCTTTGGTAATTTTCGATTCGATGCAGGCTACAAACTATATTTTAATTAAAAAAACTTAATTTAAACTTACATATTAGTTTGGACTTGTGATTAAGTTAATTGAGTCACTCATAATCAAAATTAAAATTTTCATCACCTCATTCTCCTTCTTCTCGTTCTCCTCTTGTTTCTTTTTTACAAAAATGTAAAATTAAACAAAGCTATCAATTTGGAACTATTACTATATTTATGTAAAATCAAATAAAATTACTAATTTAGAATCATTAGTGTGTTTTTCTTGTTGTTTTTATTATTTTTAGCATCTCTAATATTTCTTCAATTTTTATTGGATTTAAAATTATTGTTTTTGAATTTTGAAAAACTGTTTCAAAATATTCAGCCACCGAAGATATTATTGGGCTGAGTCGCTGACTAGGTAGCTCTTTAAGACGTTTCGTGGCACTTCGTGGCACTGCTCAAATTGGGCTATGCAGACTATCAACCGCGAAGTCCCCAAAATTGTATATCTACATTCTTAGTACAATAAGTTGGATTAGAACACTAAATTATGTATCATCTGTGACAGGTCATTAACCGTTATGAGATTTTGAGCCTTATTATAAATGGAATACATTTTTTCATTTTCTTTCTCTTGTGTTTGATTTCTCTCATGATTGCTAGTTACGTTATAACTTGACTTGACTCTTGTCCGCATGCATATATTGAAATGATATAGGCATTTGTTTTTTGTTAAGCTATTGGCCAAATAAATTTACCCTGCAATTATCCCTTTTGTTTCAGTCCCTTTGAGCATATATATATATATATCAAAAAAAAAATCAAAAAAAAAAAAGAAAAGAAAAAAATTGATTAATAAATGAGGAAAATGGTTGTGTTGTGAACAAAGTGAGTGTGAGAATAAAAGTCATTGGTATTTTTGTTGAGTTCCCTTGCACTATTACTTCTTTCTCCTGATCATTACTCATTTATCCTCTTTGATTTTTAGCCCTAGTCTCCTTAAGACTATCTCACCTTTACCTTAGCTCTGTTACAACCTTAATAAAGACATTTTGATCATTATGTGCATGTGTTTTCAAGTATAGATGTTAGAGGTTTGTCAAGTCTATGGTAGTGCTGGCTTTCATTATGTGCTTTGAGTGTGAGCAGTAGCTCAAACACTTGA
The DNA here is from genome assembly GCA_037974735.1 of Cicer chorassanicum. Taxonomy (NCBI): domain Eukaryota; kingdom Viridiplantae; phylum Streptophyta; class Magnoliopsida; order Fabales; family Fabaceae; genus Cicer; species Cicer chorassanicum. The sequence goes on from JBBPBP010000004.1 coordinate 23,713,140, forward strand.
GTGGTTGAGAGAATTTTATATCTTGTGAGGACTCCATCACTTATGATGCATTCTTTAGTTAATGTTTCCTCTTGTTTACTTTGGTTGGCTATTCATGATTGTCATATTCTTTGAAGCTTAAAAATTTTGCTCACCACTTTGCATTCTTTGGAATCGCATGCATTGTTTTGCTCGGAGTGCAAAGGCTTAAGTGTGGGGGAATTTGATCAATGCATTTGGACACATGTTTCTAGCTTTGTACTGTAACATTTTGAAAGCTTTTTATAGTCTAGATTAGTTTTTTTTAGCATGTTTTTAAACTTTGGGTCGTAATTGAGTTTTAATGTAATTATTTGCATATTGACTCTTACTCACTCTACATGCCATAACTTGAGCTCTGGATATCAGATTGACGCATATGAGTGGACGTTGGAAAGCTAAATATCATAGTTACAACTTTGATGTTGGCACAAAAGCCCAATTTGGAACTATGCTGGGTCTAAACTGTTAATTATGTGACCTGAGTTTTTTTTTAGTAATATTTAGTATCAAGCCACTTGTTTTTCGCCCTGGAGCTTTTAGAGTCCAAATTCGAGTATTATACATTCCAGACAAACTGTATCAGAATTCTACTGTACCGTAAACAATTGTTCTAGAATTACATCCTAAATATGGTAGTTAAAGGCTGTCCCTGGTAATATGGTATTATGACCACTCGAAACAAAGAAAATAAGATGAAGCAGAAAGGGAGAAACAAAGAAAAGTCTCGAATTTTTTAAGTACTTTTGATGTGTTTTTTCAATTGAGCATAGTTCTCTATTTATAGAGGAATTCTGCAACTGAATGAGAGAAAAATGTGTGATCCATTAAACCGGATCATAGAAAACTGCAATGCGATAATTGCTAGGATTTGACTGAGGCAAAAACTGATGCGCGAATTCGATGAAAGAATTGAACGGATCAGATGTTGAATGTTGACTCAGTGGAGGACAGAAACATGTACAAAGTATCAATGAGAGAAAAACGCACGCACTTAATTTAAAAAACAAATATTTTTAAATTTTCTAGATACTAAAAAATAATACACCACTTAGCCCAAACTCAAACCTGATTCGATCGAGCTGAGTCAAGCCGCGTATGTGGTGGTCGATTTGCATGCATTCTCACCTTTTCACAAATTTGGGTACCCCTTGGAACACACTCCAATTGACATACCTCCACTGTATAAACACTACTAGCAAGTGTTATCACTCATATGTGGGACTTCTTTATTTTTTCAATTCACACCAACTAGCTCTTATTGTTCTCATCATCATTTTCAACAGAAATGTTTTGTAGAAACATAAGGTTCAATGAAGAAGTATGAACTCATTTTCTATATCTTATTTTTCGTAAATCTGTGTTGGAATTTTTTTCCAGATATTGGTAGTGTTTTTTGTTGTTGTGAATTTAAGTTTCTTTTTTGTTTGAAATTTATTTTCGTAAATCTTATTTATTGAGTTTTTCATGAATTTATGAGTTTGTTAAAATTTTTTTTTTTCTAGTTTGGTGTTTTTTCACTTATCTCACTTGTTGGGGTTTTGAATTTGGGTTTGAATGTGAGAAGTATGAATTTATTGTTATTGTTTTCTTTCTTCTGTTAAAATTTGGTTGTTTCTCCTGATTCAAATAAGAAGATGAGGAGTAGGATGGTGGTGACTCAGATAGCTTAGTCACGAGTTTAAATTACCTAACATTTTTTATTTATTAAAATTGATGAAAAAAATTAAATTGACTAACCAGATCATACTTAAAAATCATTACGAAAGAAAAATTAATTAAAGAACTAAAACTAACACTAAAATAAAAAATAAAATATAAGAAAAATAATAATAATTTAGCCTTTTTCATTTTACTCCTTGTTTTTTTTTTCCATTAGTTTATTCCATTTTATTCTTAGTATCGAACTTCTAGTTGTAGCTGTGAAATTTCAAGACA
>JBBPBP010000004.1:23720093-23785729 GCA_037974735.1 Cicer chorassanicum
ATTTTGTAACCAAAATGTTAAGAATTATGATTACTCTGTTAATATTAATAATAGTTTGAATGTTTATAAATTAAAATTCTAATTTATCTGATTTAAAATAAAAAATTTCACAATTATCACAAAGATCGATAATTAAAATTATCGAAGCCATTAACTTTAATATTTGAAATTTGAAAAATTTCCACAATACATGTAGATTTGTCTTCTGAAATTTAAAAGGATCGAATTTACTTATCCAATTCAATGGCATATATCGAATTTACTTATCCAATTCAATGACACATATCTTTTAAACATGATTAAAATTTAAAGTTACTCAACATATACTACATTGAAGTAAAACTAAGAATACGATACACAAAGCAAAGTGACACTTAAAAACAATTAAAAAAGGAAAGCAAAGTGACACTTAAAAACAATTAAAAAAGGAAAAGAGTTTAGAAGAGTGAGAAAAAAATATTGATGTATAAATATATCTTGTCATAGCATTAGAAATCACTGATTTCTTGGAATTTCCATGTGCTATTCTGCTCTGGGTATGATGGGTAACGAAGTTCGCCGGGTGGTTCCATCCCAATTTGGATTTCTTGGATAGTGGCAGTGATAGAATTTCATATAAAAAACTATACATAACATTAAGCCACTATGAGTCAGATTGATTTCAAAGATTGCATAGAACATAATTGAATTTATGGCAGCAAAATCAGAAATGGACAAAGAGAAGGAAAAAATTTGTTGCAAGGAACAAACCTATATTGCTTTCAGGTATCTTTAGAGTAGAGTCGGCGATTTCGAAGAATTACCGCGAAGGAACAAATGATTTTGCAGAAGATAATTTTGCGAGGATGACGAAGCAGAAGATATTGACTGGGGCATACACAAGAGGGGAAGAAAAAATGAGGTGAAGCATCAAACACAATAGAACTTCTAAGGCCTATACATCAGCTTTTTTGATGAGATGAAATATGTTTACACACGTGAAAGAAATTAGAATGAGGTGGGAGAGGAGTTTCTTTTAAATATATATAATAGATTAGGTGTAAATTGAAAAAGTTGAGGAGGCGCAACAGCACACCCTGACTACTGGTTGCCTGGTTGGTTCCGCCCCCTGCATCTCCATACTTTTCATTTTTCTCCCTTTACTATTGACATAATCAAAGACGCAGTAACGTTGAATTACTGGTGGTTTTAGTCAGTTACTAGTGGAATTTGGCCGTCAGTAATGTTTAACTTTCTTGCATCGAAAATATATATATAAACACAGATTTTTATTAGTTTATTGCCAAACCGATAACTTCATTAATCTAACACCAAAAAATTGATAAGTTACATGTGTATATAAATTAAAAATAACTTCTAATATGAATCATTATCCACCATAGAGTTTCTTAGAAATAAATATTTATGGTCATATTTATTTTTATTATTTTGATAGTGATTTAAATGTAGAGTTTCTTAGAAATAAATATTTATGGTCATATTTATTTTTATTATTTTGATAGTGATTTAAATGTCGATTCGATAAAAATATAAAGAAGATATATATTTTGTATTGAATTAATATCAATTGTGTTACCATTTCAAAAAATATCTTCGACCATCGTTAAAATTTTCAAATATTTTAAAGTCTAGGTCAATTCCGGAAGTTGATATTGCTCGAAGGTATTGATGAACTTCGTATCCCATAATTTGAAAGAAATAATCAATTACCCATACAACAAAAGCTAGCAGCATTAGGTCACTAAAGCTTCTTAATTGATCGATGAACATAAAAAATTTACTTGTTTTCCATCTAGTTGCAGTGTCTTCAATTCTGGTAAACGAATATCAAAAGATCTTTTGATGTCTCAATAACTACTATTGATGTACATTAGTTGCATTAGGTCACAATTCTCTAAAATATTAAAGATCAATACAACAATTGCAATTAAAAAGTGAATGCTGGTGAAATAAGTCCTTTTTTTTTTTTGCAAATGCTGGTGAAATAAGTGAATGTTCGGTTTGATGGTTTTTCACCAAGCAAAAACCAAATGTTTCATAGTTTTTAAGCTGGCACAGATATCGTAGATGGACACGACAGTGACACTGACATTGATAATAATTTAAAAAAGTAAAAATAATTGAATGTAACTACACCTATTAATATCACGTCGGATACCACACGTACATTCATTTTGAAGTGTCAGTACTGCATTGGTTCTATGTATCACGTACATTCATTTTGAAGTGTCAGTACTACATTGGTTCTATGTATCAGTAAATTTGACCATTCTCATAGTTTACAAGGACCAAGAGGTTTTCCACATAAACCTTTATTTCCAGAATAACAACTCTTAGGAAAGTCAATCAAAGGCTTACCCTTTGGAATTTCCCCTTCAAGAAGATTGTAAGATAAGTTCAATTCCTTCAATTTCATTAACTTGAGAAATCCAATAGGTATCTTCCCAGTGAAGTCATTTTCCTGCAGCTTCAATGTCTCTAATGAAGTTAAATTTTCCATCACCTTTGGTAAGTTAGATCCTAACTCATTGAAACTCAAATCCAAACTGTAAATAGAACTCATTCTCCCAATAGCATTTGATAGCACACCTTTTAGAACGTTATGAGACAAATTCAGAAACTGAATATCACATTGTTCTCCTACACCAATTTTCTCAATTCCACTTGAGAATTTGTTATCAGAAAGATCAACAAATCTTAGTGATCCTCCAAAAATACCTTGTTGTTGGATGTCGAAAATCGGAGATATGGATCCTGTTAGTTTATTTGAATGAAGATCAAGAATAGCCAAATCATGCAAATTTCTAAAAGAATTAGGAATGTGTGAATGAATATAATTTTTTGAGAGATTTAACATGTAAAGTTGATTGAGGTTTCCAATCCATGATGGAATGATTCCATTGAGAAGGTTCATTGACAAATCTAGTTCTTGGATTGGACTAATGGTTGTTTGTAAAAAGTCTGGAATTTGACCGTGGATTCTGCAACCTGCAAAGTAAATGCGCGAAAGCGACGACATATTTGCTATCCATTTTGGGATATAAGAGAGATTCAAATGGTTGAAAGAAAGATCTAGTGTTTGAAGATTTTGAAGGGAAGAAATCTCTTGAGGCAATGCCCCTTCAATAAAGTTTCTAGAGATGTTCAACATTATGAGCTGAGAAATTTGGCCTATTGATTTTGGTATTAAGCCAGAGAAAAAATTCTCACTGATATAAAACTCAGTTAATGATATCAAATTTCCTAGACTAGATGGTAATGTTCCTTCAAGTTTGTTGTTTGATAAAGAAACTCTTTGAAGAGATACTAAATAACCAAAATTGGATGGTATTTTTCCAACAAGGTGATTGTTATGAAGTCTTAAGAAGGCTAAACTAGACATTTCGCCTAGTCTCGAGGGAAACGGAATGGTTCCCTCGAGATAATTGGTGTCTAGGTACAAAACCGAAATGGCAGTTAAATTAGTTAACGAATAAGGTAAATTCCCATTTAACAAATTGTTTGAAAGATAAAGATTTTCAAGAGCCTGCAATTTACCGATTTTATCCGGTATATTACCGGTTAAAGCATTGTCATGAAAATCCAACTCAACCAAATTTCTCAAATTTCCAAGTGAGTATGGTATTATACCTGAAAATTGATTTGAATAAAGCAACAACCTTTTGAGATTTTTTAGTCTTCCAATGCTCAAAGGAATAGACCCAGATAGCTTATTTTCTTGAAGAGCAAGTTCTTGGAGATTTTGCAAGTCACCAATATTTTCTGGTATTGAACCAGTTAAATTATTTCCATTAAGGTAAAGCTTTTGAAGATTTGTTAAATGCAGACCAATGGTTAGTGGAATTATTCCACTAAGACCAATTAAACCACCAAGATCAATGATTTCAAGTGATGTAAGAAGTACTATTGAAGGTGAAATCAACCCTGTCATTTGTGTTTGAAATAAATCTTCATCTTTGGAAATGAATCCTGGTAGATTAATCTCTTTCACTCTAAAGGTTAAATTTTTACAGACAATGCCTTCCCATTTGCAGCAGTTGAGACCAACCCATTTTTCGAGACGACTGGATGTGTCGATTTGGATTCCATTCTTGAAACTCATTAAAGCTTTAATGTCATTGGGACTGCAGGCTTCTATGATTAAACTTGTGTCTCCAAATGCTGTCATTATCAACATTGCAACAAACTTTAGAAGCTGATAATCCATGTTGATCTACCAAATGGAGGTGATTCTTAGGAGTTGCTCTTTTGCATCTCAAATAGTAATTAAGATTTAAGAATGTTTGTTTGTTTTCATTAGAAAAAATAAACCATAAGACATATAATAATTAAAGGATGCTCCAAGGTCTAGCTTTTTCTTTTCTACTACTTTTTCCTTTAAATTACTTTTGTGCAGTGAACTGAAAAGCAAATATTTGAATCACTTAATTCAAACACACTGGCCCATCTTCCACCTAAATCTCATCGCCATATAGGTATTCTACCAATGAACTAAATGAGTAGATGAAATAGTTTTTACCCTGCAAGTGTTGAAGTTTGTTAACTTCAAGGTTTATCTTTTGGTGATGGAGTCTCATGGTCTTGAAATTTGGAAGTTTGTTGACTTTTCAGGTTCTTTTAATGTTGTTTCTTTAACTTTGCAAATTTTGATGTACTTTAAGGATTAATCTTTGTCCTTATTTTGAAAATTGCAAGATCTATCTTAAATTTGTGAGCCTTAGTTACTCCTTTAATGCTGCACAATTTTCACCTTTTAAATTATTTATTTTGTGGTGATTATTTTTATGCATATTATTGTTATTTAACATAGATTATCATTCCAAAATCTCTGCAAAAAGAAAACCACACATGATATGTTCCTTGGATCTGACAGGGTTGCATCGGGAGTTGTATGGTGGAAATGGTGAAAGATGCCACAGTCGAGCATCAAAAATCTGATTGATAAGTTGTTGGAGCTTTGGAGGTTTTGATTGATAAGGAATATGTTGCTACTACTAGTTAAATGGTTGAAAAGACAAATTGTAAAAGAGTTTATAGCATGCAGTTCATGCTCCATAACTTTTGCATGTTCTCCAACTTTTCATATATTTTGTTAGGATTTAATTTAAATACAAGGTGAATGTAAAAAGGTTTTACATTATCGTCAATCACAACCGTTAGATCATTAAATATATTCAATTTTTTTTTTTTTATCAAAACTACCTTTGAAGCATAATAATTTATATATTTAATTTTATTGTGGTGAACATATTCACTTTCATAGACATTTCATTATATATATATATATATATATATATGTGTGTGTGTGTGGCTGCAGACAATCAACAAAATAAGGTACCACGGTCATCCCAAAGCAAAAAAATTTGAAATTAGAAAATAACAAACATACTCAAACCCCTAAAATTTGTATCTTTTCAAATTTCTCTCACACTCTTGCGACAATTCATCGGTCATCATTTCCTCTCTTTTCTCCATTTGTAGAATCTTCGCCCAGTCAATTAGTTAAAAAAATGTTTTGCATCAATTAATTATAATTATTTATCTTATTTACATGTAACACTTTGGTCTTTTATTTATTTTTCTTCATTTAAATCCTTTATCTTTTAAATATGTGCCAAAAATTATTGTTTATCTTCTTCTTTTTCTATTTAGGTACTTTATATTTTTAAAAATTTACAAATTTATCCTTTAAAAATGGTGATGTGTCTCTTTACAAATGCTTATGTGGCAAATGCACGTGAGATTATTAATAATAATTTTATTTTTTAAATGATTTATATTAAAAATAAAAAACAAACCATATTAATTTTTTAGGGTTCTTCAAACTCAAAATAAAATATAGCAACTTCATTATCTTCTTCTAAATCCTTAATTTTTTTGCTTGAACCCTTTTATTTTTGTAAAAGCGAAAATTATAAAGAAAACTTAAGGGACAGAACGAGGGAAATACATCCCTCTACAATCATTATCAAGGAGAAGTAGTAGACTAATAGGGAGAGTAGGTAAGTCTACAAAAACTAAAATCTCCATTGAGATTAAAGTTAGCAGCTTATATACACACCGATTAGCCTCACCATAGACGTAATTAACCACACAACTCCATTCCTCATGATCCACAAGAAAGATGGCTTCTTGAAGAAGATGGTTAAGATAGAGATTACATGTTTTCCTTGATTGAATCATGTTGACTACGATAAGAGAGTCAATTTTCACCAAAAAATAGTAGTCAAACCCAAATTGTAAGTCATTATGAGACCATGAACTGTCCCCCAAAGCTTAGTAACAAAGAGGTAGCTCGACCGAGATTGCAAAAGAAACTGCAAATATAAACTCCTCTATGATCTTAGATAAGCCTTCCACAAAGCAGTTAGGCTCGTTGTGTCGTGATAAGAACCATCAATATTAAGCTTGAATGAATTAACATGAAGATGATACCATTTGACATTAATCTCCCTCTTACAATCCTCTACGAATGAAGGATGGCAAAGATAAAGATATCGATGAATGGAGGAAAATTTTCTATTAAAAGATTGCCAAAATTGCTCAGGGTCAAATGGTGTTTATGAGAAAACTAACTAGTTCCTGTTGAGAAAAAATCCCAAATTAATGTTTTGATGATAATCAAACAAATTTAATTAAATTTTTAATTATGATTCTAAAAAGTTTTTTGTTATTTAACATGTGTTTTTGAGTGTATTAATTAAAGATAGGTATTAAACATATCAATACAAGATCATATTGGAAGAAGCAAGATCATTCAAATAAACGAAGAACAATCTGACAGAATTCTGGAAAAACGGATATCGTTCTTCACAGCCTTCAGTTTCTTCAAACCAAAAACGTTCATGTTCATAAGAAGAAAATAAAAAATAAAAAAAAACCTTTTTGATATATGTTTTAATGACAACAAACCTTATGAAATAAATGAATAAGTTTTATGAATGATAATCTACTAATGATTGCACTTGAGTTTTATTTAAGGAAGATGAATTGCATTAGTGAACAAGTAAAAAGTCATTCACTTCATCAAAGTGCATAAAAATTGATGACAAGATCATATTAAAGAGGAAGCAAAAATATACATACAGAACGAAGAACATTCTTAACAGAAGTTTGAAAACAAAGAACGTTCTCCACTGTTCTAAAATAACAACAATGATCATATCCTCTTTTAAGGAAAAGAAAGCTCCTAGGATTTACAAAAGCCTTTCCAGTATTCCACTAGGAATATACAGAGCTCATATCAGCAAAAGAATCACTCCAAAAGACAAAGGGAAAAAGCTATGGATCATGAAAAAAAACCAAGCAAGATCATTCTCCAAATTTAAGCAAGAATCAAGAACGCTCTTGAGTGGATACTTCAGCATATCTCTAAGATGTCTGCACACATGATAAAGGGATCATGAATCACTATCAAAGATGGCCGACAAAGAAGCTTATAGTTCAACAAATCACTCAAAATAGAAAACGAAGAACGTTCTTGTTTTCACAGCTTTAATCCAAGAACGTTTTGGTTTACAAAAAACATAATCTGTTGTAATTTAAGATCGATTTGGGCTACGAAAGTACATCTATCTACACTACAAATCATCAGTATTCATTACAAAGGAATTTAATAATCTACACTAGATCGTTTTGGATAGATTTCATCAAAGAGGATCAACAAAGGCAAAGCAAAACAACAAGATCAATCTCCAAATTGATGAGCTATGAGCAAGGACAGTCATGACAACAAGGGCACTATTGTTGCACCTTTTTGTAGAAAGCACATCATGTTTATGAGACAAATGATTGAAACACAACAGCTGTCAAAATTCAACACTCATACAAAACAGAAACGAAGAATGTTATTGTTTTACAAAAGAACATTATGGTTATTCTCTTTTAAAGACAAAATTAAAACAAATAATTTTCCACAATCCAAACCACATATTAAAGAGTATCAAGATTGCTCAAATCAATGGTAAAACCCAAAACTCGAGCTGAATGCCCAAAGGAGGAAAACAGCCTCAAGATTGATCTCTAAATTGATGAGTTGTGAGCAAAGACACAAGTACATTGTACTTACAATATTCTGCATAAATCTGACTCAAAATAGTACAAACTGACATGTGACAACTCATTCACTCACTTATTCACGTTTTCCATGAGACCTAAAAGCATGAGCGTTCTTCGTTTGTCAAGAACGTTCTAGACAGCAATATAAACACATGTTTAATTGCTTTAAAATATATCTGACACTTGGGAAGTGTGTCCAACAACTAGATTCATTTTAAACAGAATATTCAAAGCCTTTTATCATCTATAAATTGAAGATCAATTGGAATATGAAGGCAATAGTTCAATCTACAAATCTACCAACACTTGTTTAAGTAATAACAAGTCAAAAACTCTTCAAGCACACTCCAGCTCTCTTCACTATATCTTTGGATCATTATTTACGGAGTTTGTCTTTCATTTATCTCAAACAAGTGTTAAGAAGTTTCAAGATCCCAAACACTTATATCATACACATCATTGTAACTTAAATCTATCTTTTATGTTAGATTGAGTGTTTTTCTAAAAATCCTTTCAACGCTAAAAAGTGATTGTAAAAATCATTTATGGTTGAAAGGTAGTGTTGTGTAATAGATCAAGGTTGATCTGGACTGGTGGTGTGAATTCTCGTTCCTTTATCTCCATTTATTTATCACTCACTTAGCACTGATCACATCATGAAGTTTTTATTGTTATATTACTAACGAAGAACGTTTTCCTTGTATTGTTTATCAAACCAAGATCATTCTTGAGTTAATTTAAATTAAGCACATGAATCAAAATTTTAAAAGGATCACAATTCAAACCCCGCTTTCTTGTGATTGACATTGCTACTTCAACCAGATGTATACAAGATCGCATCAGAAAAATCCATTCCAAAAAGGCAAAAGCTATGCATCATAATCCAACAAGCAAGATCATTCTCCATATTGATCAAGCAACAACTACAGCCTTGACAGTCTTGATTGGACACGACAACTACACCTATGAGCAGTCTGCACACGTGAGAGAGCAAAAGTATGACTTTAAAACAACTGTCAAATATTCTTAAGTTCAGCACTTCTTAAAATAGCAACGAAGATCGTTCTGGTTTTTAAAGCAAGAACATTCTTGCTTTAAAACAACACTTATCCACTAAAACTAAAATGAGACAACTGAACCTTTTCAACGGCTAGATGAGTCGTCATCAGCCTCCATGAAGCCTATAAAAGGAACCCCAAGGTCAAGGATAAGGCAAGAGTTTCAAGTGCAAACAATCTATCACATATACAATCATACTTGAAAATACTGAAGCTCTTCAATAAAAAAGAAAGGCTTAAGTTTCGTTTAACTAGATTCAAGGATTTATCCTACTGATTCCTTTGCTAAGAATCCAAACTCAAACAAGTGTTGAGTACACTCAGATCCATCAGACTATTTTAATAATGACATTTGTAACTCAAGACTATTGTGTTGAATATAGTTTGAGTAAATTGTAAAAAATCATTTTATGGTTAAAAGGTGATCTGTAAAACTCCTCTCTAAGATTGAAAGGTGACTGTTGGAAATCCTTTCTAGATAGAAAGGTAATATAATGTAACAAATCAAGACTGATCTAGAAAGGTTGTGTGAAAAGTAAGAACGATCTTGTTTAAACACTTTAGTGAAAAAGCTCACAATTGTGAGGTTTGGACGTAATCCACTTTGGATGAATCAGGATATATCTCTATGTGATATTCTTTCCCTTATCTCTATTTGTTTATGATTAACTAGCCATAGATCTCATAAAGAAGTCAATTTTGTGATTTCACTAACCAAGAAAGTTATGCTTTTATTGTGTATTAAAACCAAAACCGATCTTGAGTTAAATATTTTTAAATTAAGCAGGAATTATTTAAGAAAGGGCAATAACAATTCAAACCCCATTTCTTGTAATCGATATTGTCACTTCAATTGGGATCAGAGTCAGCCTTTAAGGATTAACGCTCAAAAGTGCTAGAGTAAATATTCAGGAAGCAATGTCAAAAGCCAAGTACATCGTTGAAGGAGGATCATCAAACATGCCACCTGACTTTGATGGTACAGACTACTATTTCTGGAAAAGCAAGATGCAGCTATTTCTAAAATCACAAGACACAGGAATGTGGCGCATCATTACAGATGGAGATTTCATACCAAGAATCGACCAAACTAACTCAACATCTACTGAAAAGAAAGAAGCAAATTGGACAACAGAAGATAAAGCTAATGTACTTGTAAACTCTAAAGTTCAACTATTTTATCATGTGCCTTAAGCAAGAAAGAAAATGAAAGAGTCGATGAATGTGACATGGCAAAAAGGGTGTGGGACACACTACAAACTCATCACGAATGAACAAGTCATATCAAAGAAACAGGAATTGATATCGGCATTCGAAAGTTTGAACTATTTGAAATGAATGAAGGAGAAACTATTGATGAAATGTATTCAAGGTATACAACTATTGTAAATGAAATGCGCTCTTTAGGCAAAGCATACTCAGTACAAGACAAAGTAAGAAAAATCATGAGATGTCTTCCAGTCATACGGAGACCAATGGTGAAAACCATAAGTCAAGCCAAGAATCTTGAGGTACTCAGATTAGAAGAGCTAGTTAGAACCTTGCGAGCACACGAAGTGCTGCTATAAGAAGACAAACCAGCAAAGAAAGAAAAAATAATAGCCTTAAAAGCTTCTCAAAATTCTCAAGAAAGCATACCATTACAACCAGAGAAAAGAGAAGATTCAGAAGAAATAGGACAGGAAGATGTTGATGAAGAAATAGTTCTTCTTACAAGAAAAATCCAAAGGATGATGAGGATAAGAGATCAGATCAAAAAGGGCTTTCCAAATAAAAAGGAAAATTTCAAAATAGAGGTAGACAAAAGTCAGACCACATGTTTTGGATGTAACAAACTAGGACATTACAAAACTGAATATCCCTTAAATAAAAGAGCACCAAAAAGATTTCCCTTCAAGAAAAAATCCATGATGGTTACCTAGGATGATTCTGATGAATTAGAAACAGAGGAGCATGAAAAATCCAACATATGTTTGATGGAAAACTCAAAAGACAATGAGGTAATAAATTCTGAATTATGTCCTCTATGTGAACAAATGGAAAAGGAGTGTGACAACTTACTAAACGATTCAAATCTCCTTGTTCAAAAATGTAGTTCTTTAAAAGACCAAGTTTACAAAGAAAAAAAAAAAAGAAACCTCAAGCTATGATTGATGAACTAAAAAATATCATTCAAAGCATGCAGGAATCTCATCTTGAGAAAACTGAGGAAATTGAAAATCAAGAATGTTCTACGATTCAAAAGGAGAACGTTCTTCTTAAAACATAAATTGAAATCCTAAAATATGACTTCGCAAATTTTATCAAATCTACTAAAACCTTTCAAAAATTCATGGGATCCCAAGTAGGAATATTTGATAAAGATGGACTTAGTTTTGACAAAACCCAAAAACAAAAACTTTACCAAAACTTTTTTGTTCCTGAAAGAAAGGAAGACAAGTGCAAAACAAAATGTTCACACTGCAAAAAAAATTGGACATTTTGAGTATGCATGTTATTTCAAAAAAGGGATGAAAAATTCAAAGCAAAAGGGTCACTTAAAAAGGAAGAATGTTCTGTAATCAGAACAAAATATTCTTCACAAAGTTTCAAAAAGGAAGAACGTTCCGGAAACAGATCAAAACTTTCTTCAATAAGAAAATGCTCCTTCTGCTTGAAAATTGGACATAGTGAATCACAATGTTATTTTAAAAAATCCAATATTAAGGGAAAAACTAACTCTCAAGGACCTAAGATCAAATGGGTACCTAAATATCTTGTAACATCTAATATAGGTTGGTTCCCAAAATGTCAAGAAAAAACCATGGTACTTGGACAGTGGCTGCTCGAGACATATGGTAGGCGATAAACAATGTTTTATGTCCTTCATAAAAAAGGATGGAAGGTCAGTAACATTTGGGAACAATGATCAAGCAAAAATCAAAGGTAAATGTACTATAGGTAAGGAAAAGTCTGCTAAAATTACTGATGTTCAATATGTTGAAGTCTAAAACATAATCTTCTAAGCATTAGTCAATTATGTGACAATGGTTTTGAGGTTATATTTAAACCAAACATATGTGAAGTTAGAAAGGCAGCTTCTTATGAGATTTTGTTCTCTGGATCCAGAAAGAAAAACCTCTATGTTTTATATCTTGATGAATTACCGATTCAATCATGATTTATGTCCATCAATCAAGACAAATGGATATGGCATAAACGAACTAAACATGTTAGTATGATAACAATCTCAAATTTATCCAAATTAGATCTTGTTAGAGGTCTGTCCAAAATAAATTTTGAAAAGGATAAAATATGTGAAGCTTGTGCAAAAGGAAAACAAGTCAAGAGTAGTTTTCTACTTCACATTGATCTTTTTGGTCCTATCAAAACAACAAGCTTAGGAGGAATGAAATATGGTTTTTTTATTGTTGATGACTTTTCTCGATATACATGGGTACTTTTTTTAAAACAAAAAGATGATGCATTCCATGCTTTTAAAACTTTCTGCAAAAAGGTACAAAATGAAAAACATTCTAACATAATCTCTGTAAGAAGTGATCATGGAGGAGAATTCGTAAACACTTCTTTTAAAACCTTTTTTGATAAACTTGGCATTTCTCGTAATATGTTTTGTGCAATAACTACTCAACAAAATGGAGTTGTTGAACGTAAGAATATAACATTACAAGAAATGACAAGAACAATATTGGAAGAATCAAATGTTGAAAAATATTTCTGGGCTCAAGCTATCAACATTTCATGCTATATTTTGAACCGAGTTTCCATAAGGAAAATCATCAACAAGACACCCTATGAAATATGGAAAAATAGAAAGTCAAATATTTCATACTTTGACATTTACTACTACATTTTATATAACAAAGAAAATCTAGGAAAATTTGATGCAAAATCAAACAAAGCCATTTTCTTAGGGTACTCAACCGTTTCCAAAGGGTATCGCATATTTAATTTGAGAACAAAAATTGTTGAAATAAGCATGCATATATTATTTGAAGATTTTGATGTAAGCAAGATAGATCATGAAGAAAAAGAAGAACAATCTAGACAGCAACAACATATTGTTCCTCAGAAAAATGAGATCGATAAACAATATCTGTTTCAAACTCCTCCACGAAGCTGGGAAATCATAAGGGATCATTCACAAAATCAAATTATTGGAAATACATTTGATGGAATAAGAACAAGAATGTCTTTTAAAGATGATATCAACAACAACATGGCAATGATATCTCAAATAGAGCCAAAATCAATCAAAGAAGTCATAGTTGATCAATCTTGGTTTGAAGTAATGAAGAAAGAACTTCTTCAATTTGAAAAGAATGATGTCTGGACTCTTGTTCCAAATCCACAAGACCAAACGGTCATTGGAACAAGATGGGTATTCAGAAAGAAGTTGGATGAAGAAGGTAAAGATATAAGAAATAAAGCAAGACTGGTAGCTCAAGGGTACAACCAACAAAAAGGTATAGACTATGATGAGACCTTTGCTCTAGTTGCAAGGTTAGAAGTTATCAGAATCTTTCTTGCATATGCATCTCATAAACTCATTAAACTTTTTCAAATGGATGTCAAAAGTGCATTTTTAAATGGTTTTTTAAATGAACAAGTATATGTTCATCAACCTCCTGGTTTTGAAAATCAAAAGAAACCAAATCATGTCTTCAAACTTACCAAAGCTCTATATGGACTAAACCAAGCCCCTAGAGCATGTTATGATAGATGAAGCTCCTTTCTAATCAAAAATGAATTCTATAGAGGAAAAATTGACACAACACTCTTTAAGAAAATCGATAAAAGTGATTTACTTATTGTTCAAGTGTATGTTGATGACATCATCTTTGGATCAACAAATGAAAAAATGTGTAAGGATCTTTCAAATCCCATGTAAAGTGAATTTGAGATGAGCATGATGGGAGAGTTGAGATATGTTCATGGTTTACAAATTAAACAGCATAGAGACGGAATCTTTATATGTCAAGAAAAATACATAAAAGATCTCTTAACAAAATACAAAATGAATAAAGCCAAAATAATGTCAACTCCCATGCATCCATCCTCCATTTTAGACAAAGATGAACAAGGACAATCCATTTATGAAAAAGAATATAGAGGAATGATAGGTTCATTACTTTACTTAACCGCAAGTAAACCATATATCATGTTTGCAGTAGGATTATGTGATAGGTTTCAATCTTCACCTAAAGAATCTCATTTATCTACTGTATAAAGAATTTTTCGTTATCTTCTCGGTACTATTGACCTTGGCCTTTGGTATAGCAAAGGAACTCATTTTGATCTTATAGCTTATTGTGATGTTGACTATGCCGAAGACAAAATTGAAAGAAAAAGCACAAGTGGTGCATGTCAGTTTCTTGGAGAAGCCTTAATAAGTTGGTCATGTAGAAAGCATAATACAATCGCATTGTCAACTACTGAAGCTATATACGTCTCAGCTGCAAATTGTTGCACCCAAGTTCTATGGATTAAAAACCAACTTGAAGATTTTTCAGTAAGTTATTCAAATATCCCAATTTACTATGATAATACGAGTACTATCAATCTCTCTAAAAATCTCATTCAACACTCAAGGTCTAAACACATTGACATAAAACATCATTTTATTAGGGATCATGTGAACAAAAAAGAAGTTGAATTAATATTTGTTGATACAAACAATCAACTAGCATACATATTTACCAAATCCATCGTTGAAGAAAATTTCAGTTTCATCAAAGAAAAATAAAAATCATAAGAAAATCCAACTAAAACTCATTGAAAACAATAACCATATTATTTTGGTCAGAACAAAGAACGTTCTTGTCCACAGTTCTGTTTGTACAAAACAATCTTCGTTTTTCATCCTCATGGGAAGATCTAAGATCAACTTTACCAGTCCTTTTTGTCCTTTATAAAAAAGTAACGGCTACTCAGACCTATGTCTGCCACTTCAACTCTACAGTCCTCCTTCCCAATTATATCGATGCATCGCACGAGTTCTACACTAGTAATATTCGATGTATTACTTAGTTAAATGATTAAAATATATACTATATATAAAGGGAATATACGAAGGCTCGACAACACAATTCGACACACATGAGTATTTACTTGAACCCGTCTCATTTTGATGGTGATGATCAGCTTTGATTTGGTGTATGATTTTTTCGAAATTAAAATTTACTTAAATTCGTCCGGCCACTAAAATTATTTTTCTTTTAAAATATATATATATAACTAAAATTTTATTTAAAAAACAAAACTGGGAGACATAAACCTAAATCAGTAAAACAAGAAATGAAAGAAAGAAACCAAAAGAAATCCTCAAACTATGGAAGTTTTCTAGTCCTTAAACAGAAATAATATACATATATATATATAAATTTTAATTTCTTTCTTAGAAAATATAATTTTAATATTTTATTATTGTATACTAATTATTATTTTATTTTATTAATTATAATAAATATAAAATTTTAATTAATTATTTTATATATATGAAGGAGTGGGGAAAAATTTGGCGGATGAGGATGATGATCTAAATTTAAAATCCAACAAAAATAAGTTCATATGTGCATTTTTCCCAATTAATCAAGGTCGGGATAGGGAAAGTAAAATCCGGCTCGCGCCGTTTCTGAACTACATATATAATTTTAGTGTGACTTTTTTGTTCTTATTTTACCCTTGATATAAACTACTTTAATTACAAATTTTGATACATAAAATGATGAATTTGACTCATTTAAAGTGAGAAGTTGGTGAAGTTAGTGGATCAATTGTTAATATTATAAGCACCCATGATTGAGATATATGTACACAAAATAAACAACAATTTATTTGATAATCAATGATTGACATTACTCACTGTAGAGAAGTCAAATCCAAAAAATTATACCGATTTGTGGTTAAAAAAAACCAAGTTTAAGTATTTCATTTTTTGTTTTCAATTTTACCATTTGTGTTAACTATTTTCTTTACATTTTATCTCTACAAATCAAATAACATTTTTTTATAAAAATAATCATAAAATTTTAGGTTTTTTAATATATATATCCCAATTTTAATTTGTTTTTTCTTAATACCCTACTTAAAAATTAATATATCAAAATGTTCTATTTTTTGAATCTTCAAGAGGTCACATTCTAGAGATGAGATCATGTAAAGAAAAAAAAAATTGAGGTCGTAGTGTGTTACATTGTGGAGATGCGGCCTTCTACACACATATTTTTTTTTCCATTTTATTGTATTAATTGATAGAATAAAAAATAATAAAAAATATCAATTATTGATTAATAATAATATAATATTAATTAAAATTATTTAAAAAATATAAAAAATTATAGAGATTTAATAGAGTTGTCGGTAACATTCAGATTATATTTTGAATTAGGATTGGGTAATCCCACATGTTACCGACAACTCTACTAAATTTTCAATCTCTGAGATTTTAAGCATTTCATTTTTGTCCTACAACTTTGATTATTTTAGAAAATCAAGATTAACTAATGATGTTTGTTCTTTTGTATCCTTAACAATTCAAAAACAGACATGAAATGAATTGTGTTTTTATTTAAAGAATAAAATAGATTAAACCAACCCAAATTTATTATTTTTTAATATATGTGTCAAAAACTAAAATGACCAAAATTCAAGATGGAAGGAATATTTCGCATAAAGTGACTTCAAATGTGCAAAATCTAAGACACATTGTTATTTTAGAGTTTTGAAAACTTTTTCAAAATCAATTTATGCCACCGAAGATATTACTGGGTTGAGTCGCGGACTAGGCCGCTCTATTTAAGACGTTTCATGACACTGCCCAAATTGTGCAAGACACACTATCAACCACGAAGTCCCATGATAAAATAACTCATATTCACTATATCAGAGTTCTCGGAGTTCCACCGCACCGTAGAAAATCGTTTTAGAACTACACCCTCATTATGGCGGTTAAAGCCACTCTCAATATGACAATTAAAGTCACTCGAAATATGGTACTGTGACCACTCATAAATCAAAAGGATTATGGAACAAAAAATCTCTCTAAAAGATTACGACACAAAAACCGCTCATAGTGGTATTAGGACCACTCAAAAATCGACGGAACTACAACATAACAACCGCTCTAAAAATCAAAGGGACTACCGCATAACAATTGCTCTAAAAATCGAAGGGACTACAACATAACAACCGCTCTAAAAATCAAAAGGACTACGACATAACAACCGCTCTAAAAATCGAACGGACAATGGTATAAAACCACCCATAAATATCAAAGGGACAGAAAGAAAGGGGAGAAGTGGCTCAGAAATAAGTCGAGAATAATAGAAAATGGAGAAAAGAGAAAGTTGGGAAATGCATCCAACTTTGGTGTACTTATCACAAGAGTTTGAAACTCATTATATAGTTATGGAAGCAAACCCACATATGTTTTCTATCCAATGTGAGACTTTAGTATTTATAGAGTTGAAAACTACTCAAAATATGATAGTTTTCCAATGTGGGACTTCAACAATTTTTAAATTCACACATTAGAATACTCTATGTTCCAACAATCCCCCACTTGAATTTAAAAAAAATGTTTATGAAATAGCGTCAAACGCTTCTATAAGATCGTGCATAAACAAAAGTGTCTCATGACTTGAACCTTTCCATAGTGAGTAAGATTCAGATTCAACAAGAGTGACTCGTAGTCTTGAACTCTATCTCTTACATCAAACCTACACACAGTCTTTTCATCAGGTGTATTCTCAAAATCCCGTGCATTAACGGCCCTGCACGCCTATCCCAGTATGGTGAATGGTCTAGGAATTCTACCTCGAAATTTCATAGGAAGCGGCCCCACTTCCACATGCACATAGGTGAGTCTATCAAGAGTACTCCTGTAGCTAGGTACTCCACATGGAGTATAGATCTCATTAAGAGTTTCTATTATCTCATCCTATCATCACTTCAGGAATCATGCTTCTTTGATTTATAATAGCATGTTAATTGCATATCACTTCACAACTTGTTATTACCCATTGAACCTAATTCTTGGGATCTCTAGTCTTTTAGATCGGGTTACCATCATGAATGACTCTATAGGAATTAGTACTATCCTATTGGATGTATTTAGGACTTTCTCTCTAGCTAACCTTTTCGTCAAAGGATCTTCTATATTCTCATCAGTGCGTACATGAACCACTATAACAGCTCCTTTAAAAAGTAATTCTCTAACTGTGATGTGATTACGACGTATTTGTCGTCTCTTACCGTTGTAATAACGATTCTCAATCTTCGCAATAGCCGCAGTACTATCGCAGTGGATCAACACATATGCCATAAAGGGATCTCAATTAGCAAACATCTCAACCAACTCCCTTCTTCACTAGTAGTAGCTAGTGCTATCATTTTAGACTCCATAGTGGAATGAGTCAATATCTTCTGTTCTTTGATTTCCAAGATACAACACCACTAGCTATACTAAAATATAGCCACTGGTTGCTTTGGAGTCATCTGATAAAATATTCCAATCAACATCACTGTATCCTTCAAGGAGGGCAAGAAATCTTTGATAATGTAATCCGAGACTCATGGTCCTTTTTCAGGTATCTCATGACTCTTTCGATAGCGTGTCAATGCTCCATACTAGGTCTACTAGTAAACCAACACAATAGTCCCACGACGTAGGCAATGTCAGGTCTAGTACAGTCAGTGGCATACCTGAGGCTGCCAATGATGCTCGCATATTCAATTTGTCTAACACATTCACCAATGTTCTTGAAAAGTTTCACACTTGCATCATATGATGTGCAAGAAGGTTTACAGTCAAAGTGTTTGTATTTCTTTAGGATATTTTCAACATAGTGAGACTGATCCAAAGAAATTCCATTTTCTGACCTGGTAATCTTGATTCCAAGGATTACACTCGTTTCTCTGAGGTCTTTCATATCAAAGTTGTTACACAACAATGATTTCACAATATTTACAACATAAGTATTTGATCCAAATATGAGTAAGTCATCTACATAAAGACATATGATATTACAAATGTCATTTTCAGATTTGTAATAAATACATTTGTCACTTTCATTCACTTTAAACTCATTCGATATAATCAAGTTATCAAACTTTTCTTGCCATTGCTTAGGAGCTTATTTACAACCATGCAGAGATTTATCTAACTTACAGACCCTATCTTCTTGTCCATGAATTACAAAACCTTTAGGTTGTTCCATATAGATTTCTTCTTCCAGATCACCATTTAATAAAGTTGTTTTGACATCCATTTGGTGTGTCACCAAGTTATGAATAGCTTCTAGAGAAATGAGTATCGTAATGGATGTAATTCTAGTGACTGATGAAAAGGTGTCGAAGAAATCTATATTTTCTCTTTGTCTAAAACATTTGGCTACAAGACATGTCTTGTATTTATCAACAGTTCCATCGGGTTTTAGTTTCTTTTTCAAAATCCATTTACAACCTATTGGTTTGCAACTAGGAGACAAGTCTACCAAATGCCATGTCATATTAGACTCTATAGAATCCATTTCATCGTTTATAGATTTTTGCCATAAATCTGCATCTAATGATGACAAAGCTTCTTTAAGATTTGCATGATCCTCTTATAAAGTATAGGTCGTATATTCAGGTCCATAATCTTTAGCAACTCTGACTCTCTTACTTCTCCGAGTTTTTGTTTTGCGTTGTTTGCTGCTTTTAGTGCTTCTTGTTACATGAACGTGATTTGGTTCACTGCCCCCACTATTTCTTGATTTGAAAGGGAATTTATTTTCATAGAAGTTGACATCATTTGACTTTATGATCACTTTTGGATTTAGGTCATAACACCTACACGCTTTATTGTTTACTGCATACCCAATGAATACAATTCATAGGCTCTACTGGTGAGTTTAATTCGCTTGGGATCAGGGATTCTGTCATAAGAAGACAACCCCAAGTTCGAAAATAAGACAAGCTCGGTTGTGTTTTCTTCACTATCTCATAAGAAGATGTTTTGTTTTTAGATTTAGGAACTCTATTCAAAACATAGCAAACAGTCAAAATAATTTTCCCCCCACCAATGAGATGCAGCACCAGAGTTAAGCATAATAGCAACAACTAGTTCAGTGAGAGTTATATTATTTGTTTCAGCTTTACCATTCCTTTCAGGTGAATAAGGTGTAGTGGTTTCATGTATAATTCCTTGTGTTTTATAAAACTCATTAAATAAACTAGAATCATACTCTGTAAGTCTATCGCTACGAAACCTCTTAATCTTTTTACAAAATTGATTTTCAATTTCAGTTACAAAGATCTTAAACATGTCAAACGCTTCACTTTTATTTTTCATTAGATATACAAAAGGATAATCAGAGCAATCGTCAATAAAAGTAATAAAATAACATTTTCCATTTCTTGTTAACGTCCTATCAAGTTCACATATATCGGAGTGTATTAAATCTAAAGGCTCGGATTCTCTAACTATTGATATATGTGAACTCTTTTTATTTTAGCTTGACTGCAAAATCACATTTTTCAAAATCATTTAAAGATAACTTTGGAATTAGGCATAAGTTACTTAAGTTTAAAATTACACGTTTGTTCACATGACAGAGTCTAGCATGCTAAATATTAAAATCCCACAACATGTAGCAGAAGGAGACATTTTATTAATTTCAACATTCAATTTAAACATGCCATCAATGGCACACCTTTTCCCACCAAAAATACCATTTTTAGAAATGGTATACAAATCTGCCCCTATAGACAGAGTAAACCTTGCCTTATTAAGAAGAAACCCAAAAACCAGATTCTTCCTTATTTTTGGAGTGGGCATGACATCCTTCATAATTAAGGTTTTTCTAGAGGTGAATATTAATTCCACATCTCCAATACCAGCAACATTAGTGGTGTGAAAATCTCCCAACAATACTTTCTTATCTTCATCAGCAGTGTATGTTTTAAACATAGCACGATAATAACAGACATGGCGTGAGGCACCAATGTCTATCCACCATCCATCTGATCCACCAACAGTGTTGATTTCCGTTATCATAGCAATGAATTGCTCTTATGTCAAGTTAGCTTGCTGAGCAGGGCTTGGCGTGCTCCTACACTTGTGTGCCATATGACTTTCTTTACCACACCTAAAGTAGAGAAATGATGGATGAATAGGGTCATTTTTAGGAGGTGGTTGCTGCCTTATAATTGGGACCTTAGGTGGGTTCCCATTCTTGTTGTTGTTCTTTATAGTGCGATTCTGATTCTTAAGTTGTTTGTCGTTTGGCTTTAGAACCGCTCCAATGAATTTCTTTTTCTTGTTATTTGTAACAAGAAGAACTTTATCTTTATGGTCTTGCTTACGGGATTCTTCCTCAATTCTGAGGCGGGTTATCAGACTTTCTAGAGAGAATTCTTTTGTTTTATGCCCGAGAGAATTTTTAAAATCTTTCCAAGCAGGGGACAATTTGTTAATAATAACAACAATTTGAAACTATTCATTTAAGGACATACCTTCAGAGATGATCTCGTGAGCAATTTTCTAGATTTCATGGGACTGAGCTTCCACTGATCTGTCATCTGATATTTGAGGTAGCGGCTAACAACATACTTTTTGGCTCCAGCTTCCTCAGTATCATACTTCTTCTTTAGAGCATCCCAAATTTGTTTAGCAATATTGTGTTGGTACTGTAGTAATCATACAGATCATCAACAAGTCCATTCAGAATATAATTCTTACATAAGTAATCATTATGTTCCCATTGAGTTAATTCAGTAGCTTTCTTATCCTTTTGTTTGTTCACATGTTTATAGAACAACAGGAATGTCATCTTTTAGAACGTTGGCAACCTTTTCCATGGTTAAGAAAAATAACATCTTTTAAAGTGACATCCCTCAAACCAAAACGGTTTGTTGAAATCAGAAGCAGAAGAACCTGTTCTAGTAAATTTGTCGGTAGACATAAGGAAATGTCTTAAAATTGTTATTTTTGAGTTTCAAAAACTGTTTCAAAATCAATTTATGCCACCGAAGATATTACTAGGTTGAGTCGCAGACTAGGTCGCTCTCTTTAAGACGTTTCGCGGCACTGCCCAAATTGTGCAAGACAGACTATCAACCACGAAGTCCTAGGATAAAACAACCCAGATTCACTGTATTAGAGTTCCACTACACCATAGAAAACCGTTCTAGAATTACACCCTCAATATGGCGGTTAAAACCACTATCAATATGATGATTAAAGTCACTCGAAATATGGTACTATGACTACTCATAAATCAAAAGGATTACGACACAAAAAACCGATCTAAAAGACTACGACACAAAAACTACTCATAATGGTATTAGAACCACTAAAAAATCGGCGAAACTACGGGATAAAAACCATTCTAAAAGGATAATGGTGTTAGGACCACTCAAAAATTGACGGAACGACGATATAACAACCACTCTAAAAATCAAATGGACTATGGCATAACAACCGCTCTAAAAATCGAAGGGACTACGACATAACAACCGCTCTAAAAATCGAAGGGACTACGACATAACAACCACTCTAAAAATCGAAAGGACAACAGCATAACAGCCGCTCTAAAAATCGAAGGGACTACGACATAACCGCTCTAAAAATCGAAAGGACTACGTCATAACAACCGCACTAAAAATCGGAAGGACTACGACATAAAAATCGCTCTAAAAATCGAAGGGACAACGGTACAAAACCGCTCATAAATATTGAAGAGACATAAAGAAAAGGGAGAAATGGCTTGAAAATAAGTCGAGCAGAATAGAAAAGAGAAAAAAGATAAAGTTAGGAAATGCATCAAACTTTGGTGTACTTATCACAAGAATTTGAAACTCATTATATAGTGATGGAAGCAAACCCATATATATTGTTTTATCTAATGTGGGACTTTAGTATTTATAGAGTTGAAAATTACTCAAAATATGAAAGTTTTTTAATGTGAAACTTCAACAATTTTTAAATTTACACATTAACATACTCTATGTTTCAATACACATTGACATATCAAAAAGACTGTAAAATACATTAAGTTTATCTAGTGGAGTATAGAAGAGTTTAGTGAGAGAGAGTATGTATAATCAAGTGCATAATATCTATAATAATCTTTGTGAGCTTGACTAATCCAATAGTTCTAAAAAAAAACAAGACAATGATTGACCATTTCTATAACTGTCCATTTAAATGTATCCTATATCCCATAATATTATTATATTGCATATTTGAACCTTCCCTGGTTTCTTAAGGTAGGGTCATTTAAATACCCTTTTATAAGAATTCAAAAGAAAATTATACTACGAGCCTCAAGATTATTTTTCTTGCATTTGAGTGCATGCCATCCCTTCACTTCACCTTAAATTCTTTTAACCAAAAAAAATAAAATCAAAATGACCGTTGACAAACACTTTCAATAACACACTCAACAAACGCCATTAAATTATAAACACTATGTTTAATTAATTAATGATTAATGATGAAAAGCCAAAGTATGTTACTTAAGAGACAATAAAGAAGTTAGCACCGACCCAAGATGGAGCTGTAGGCTGAAGAGTATGAGGTGTGCCATTCATATGACCACCTGTCTTACGATGATCTTGAGGTGTGCCACCAGTTTCAAAGAATTTTTTGACACATCACTATCATACTTTATTAGATTATATTATGTTAAGAAAAATAGTATAATTAAAAGATTATAAGCGTCTATATAACCGAACATACTTATTAGAAAAAAGTTTGATTATTGTTTGTTGTATATTTATTAATATATAAGTCGGTTTGGTGTTTGTTATATATTTATTGATATATAATTTGGTTTGGTGATTAAAATGGAAGAATTATGAATGAAATGATAAAGTAATTACAAGTTCGATCTCTATCAAATAAAATATTAATTATAAACATTAACATTTATATATTTGTATATGTATATCAAATCCAAATCCACAAGAACAATTTTAAATTACCTTGAAATTTATTTCTACTATCATAGCCATTAATAATATTTAAAACATTTATTTGTTAATATATATAAATATATATATATATATATATATATATATATATATATATATATATATGAGTATCTTTTTGTATTAAAAAGAAGAATATATGAATATATAAGTTGTTGTGAAGCATATTTTTAATAAACGATAAAAATTCAAATTCGTTTGTAAGAAAAACAAAAACTTCCCATAAGAACACAAACCTTCTCTGTCATCTTTACCTTTGTACTTTAGTTTCTACAATGTGCAACCTGGTCCCTATTCATCATATTCAAATTCTTCTATAGGGCTTAGCTTCCAAAGCTGGTTCATTGAACAATACCCACAAAGGAAAAACAAAACCACCCATTGATTCTGATTCTGATTCTTCTGGGTAGGTAAAATTAAATTAAATCGTTTCATTTTTATATAGTACTAGTTGTTGAGTTCATACAAGAAATAAAAAGTTTTGATCTTTGGAAACAATGAAGAAAGTGAAGCTAAACCCGTTATTGTTACTCTTTCCAAATAGGCCTAAACTTCTTCACATTTTCATGGCTCTTATGTTTCTCTATTTGCTCTTCACAACTTTTGAAATCAAAACTTTTGGGTCTGTTTCAGTTTCCTCATTGATAAAGAATGAACCCCAAAACACCCATCATAGAAAAGCCTTAAACTTTCCCTCACAAGAATCATTTGGGGTGTTGCAAGATTTGCATAAAGTTTCCACCTTTAGTTTCAATAAAGGTTTGAATGATTCTAGTTTGACCCATGACAAATTTTCTGAGATTCAAAGGGCTGCTAGAGATGCTTGGGTTGAAGGGAAGAGATTCTGGGAAGAAATTCAGATTTTGGAACTGGAAACTGATAATGTGGCTGAGAATGTTTCTGATTCGTGTCAGAATTCGATATCGATATCTGGGTCTGAATTAATGAGCCAGAAAGGGATCATGGTGCTTCCTTGTGGGTTAACATTGTGGTCTCATGTTACTGTTGTTGGGACACCACGTTTGGCTCATTGGGAGAATGATCCTAAGATAACTGTGGTTAAGGATGAAGAGGAAAAAGTGATGGTGTCACAGTTTATCATGGAGCTTCAAGGGTTGAAGATTGTTGATAAGGAGGAACCACCTAAGATACTTCATTTTAATCCTAGGTTGAAAGGTGATTATAGTGGGAAGCCTGTGATTGAGCAGAATACTTGTTATAGAATGCAATGGGGTTCTGCTCTCAGGTGTGAGGGGTGGAAGTCCAGGGCTGATGAAGATTCTGGTAATTGATTTCAATTTTTCTCATTTAAAGTTTAATTAAGCACTTATGCTATAAGCGTTGATCATTTTAAGTGCTTATGTATAAGCTATTTCTATATCAATAGATAAAATAAAGTCCAAATGTTTTTCATATAAGTTATAAGCTGTTTACATTCTCTATTCTAGAGAGCTTATAGATATGTCATAAACTGTTTCTGTAAAATCTCGCGAACAGTTTCACAAGTATTTATGGCAGTAAATAAATTCAAATAAGCCAATTCAAACAGGTCATTTGTTGTTATTGGTGTTGGTGTCTTGGTTTGAAATTGAGGTTGCTTTGCAGTTACAAAAAGTGCAGAAAGCCATTGCGATCGTGGCCACATAACTTGTGATGTGATTGTGGAAAATGTTGTTTTGCAATTATAGAAATTGCAGTAAGTTTCTGTTGTTGTGGCTAAATTGCAGTTGTAACTATTGTGATTGTGGAAACCTTAGAATCATGATATGGTGGCTGCAATTGTTGTTCTGACTTCTGAGCTTCTGTTTACATGTCTTCTGTGAATTAGAAGGAAGAAAAACTGGATTCTGTTATCATTTCTCTTTTGTGAATGTGTACATTGTTTATGTTCCATTTTTCTCTTCAGCTTGTTAGTTTTAAGGAACATCACTCACTCATCTGTGTAATTTCCTTTTTTTTGAGCTTTATGAAGTTGATGGACAGGTGAAATGTGAAAAGTGGATTCGCGACGATGATAGCCATTCAGAAGAGTCTAAGTCAACGTGGTGGTTAACTAGAATGATTGGGCGAAAACATAAGATCGCTATAGATTGGCCATACCCTTTTATCGAGGGAAGATTATTTGTTCTCACCTTAACCGCTGGCTTGGAAGGTTACCATGTTAGTGTGGATGGAAAGCATGTGACCTCTTTTCCCTATCGCACGGTAGGTATTATCATCATGTCATCTTTTACTTTTTGAATACAGAAATATCCGAAGAGTTTATGTTATAATATTCTCAGGGCTTTTCTCTTGAGGACGCCACCGGCCTATCAATAAAAGGCGATGTTGATGTGCACTCTATATTTGCTGCTTCGTTACCAACATCACATCCAAGTTTTGCACCCCAGATGCATCTTGAATTGCTTCCTCAATGGAAAGCTCCACCTGTTCACCATCTGAACGTGGAGCTTTTCATTGGAATACTTTCTGCAGGCAACCATTTCGCCGAACGAATGGCAGTAAGAAAATCCTGGATGCAACATAAGTTAATCAAATCTTCGCATGTTGTGGCTCGATTCTTTGTTGCTTTGGTAAGAGTCAATGCATCACACCTACCCCTCAGTAATGATAAAATTCACAAATACTTTCTTTTGTTAAAACTATTCACTTTGTTTTTGTTTTCATTTCTCATGTAAAAGCATGGAAGGAAGGATATAAATGTGGACATTAAGAAAGAAGCAGAATATTTTGGTGATATTATGATTGTTCCATACATGGATCATTATGACCTTGTTGTGTTGAAGACCATAGCTATCGCCGAATATGGGGTGAGTAGCGGTGAATAAGATAAATAATACTCATTTTTGTTTTAATTATGTGTTTCCTCCCTTTACCTTCAGTTTTTTTGCTCTATTATTTATTGTTATTGAACATGGTTGTTAGCAGATTCGTGCCATAGCTGCAAAGTATATCATGAAGTGCGATGATGACACATTTGTAAGAGTGGATTCTATCATCAATGAAGCAAGAAAAGTAGGAATTGGAAAAAGTTTGTATATTGGCAATATGAATTACCACCATAGGCCCCTTCGCGATGGTAAATGGGCAGTCACATATGAGGTATGATTTTTCTTTGTTTTGCATTTCTACTTTTTCTATTTAGACCTATCATTTTTTAAATGTGTAGTTAGCTTTCTATATTACTTTATTATTATGAGCAATATTTCTTTAAAATTTAAAGGTTGCTTTTACTAATTGTTTTTATAGTGCATGGTTGTCTACTAGTCCTTTTATCATGGTTATCTACTAGTAATTTAACCTATGAAGCACTGACGCAGATACAAACATAAACACCGACTCTTACACCGATAATAATTTGAGAAATGGAAGAAATTGAATGTAACCAGATGTGTCAGGGTCGGACACTGGAGCATGCCTTCAATCTGAAGTGTCAGCACTACACATATTTTAACGATGTATTTTACCAATATATGAATGTTTGGAGCCTAAATATATTTTTCCCAAATCCCATGTGTTTAGGCTGATGAAGTCAATTGAGACATTTGAATTTCTAGATCATTAGCTGAAGTTCTGCACATTATGTTTCTGCTTGCTGTTGGATTCTGAGTTCTGCTCTTAATTGATCAAATAGAAAAAACTATAGGAATTTCAAGTAATATGACTTCATTTCAGTGAGCTGAAGTTCCAGTCTTCTTGAAATTCTAGACAATTATATTTGTGCTAGTCATTTTCTTGGACTTTTGAGACTGAATTTAACATCACATGTTCTAGTCAATTAATATTTTATGCTTTTTTTTTCCTTCTGAAAAAAATGTGTTCATTAACTTTCAGGAATGGCAAGAGGAAGAGTATCCTATCTATGCTAATGGTCCAGGTTATATAATCTCATCAGACATCGCTCAGTTCATTGTATCCAACTTCGAGGAGCACAAATTAAAAGTATGTATGCGAATGATCTTTGCTAGTTACACCATTGTCTTTTCCATTCTCTACCTCTCATTTCTCCCTCTCGTGCTTGCGCGCACCTGCACGGAAATGAGTTTCAACTTTGTGTTCTATTTAACACTGATATTTCAGACTGAAGGCACACGATTGACACGTATCGCTATCCGACACCGACACATATAGTTACATTCAATCATGATTATTTTCTCAAACTATTACAGATTCTACGTGTTAGTGTTTGTGTCTGGTGTCTGTGTCAGCACTTTTGTGTCATCATTAATCAATTTCAATGTGTTGTAGTTATTTAAAATGGAGGATGTGAGCATGGGAATGTGGGTAGAGCAATTCAACAACAATTCAAGACCAGTTGAGTATGTACACAGCTTCAAATTCTGCCAATTTGGGTGTATTGAAGGTTACTACACTGCACATTACCAATCTCCAAGACAAATGACATGCATGTGGGATAAGTTGCAACACAAAGGAAAACAACTATGTTGCAACAACAGATGACATTCTATAATCATATGTTCACAAATTTTAATATGTACTGACAAACGTTTTGTGACCTCCACATATTCGTTCATTGTTTATAACCTTTTATTTATTTACTTTTTTCCACTTTTGATTCTGCCAGATAGATAGCTTATATTATTATGTATATTAAGTAAAGTTGGATATACTACAGCAATTGCTGTAGGGAGAAAAAGCAATGGTTTGTAAATTTATAATGTAGAGAAATATGATATAGAAGCCGAATATAATGATTTTTATTTCTGCTTTGACTTTGTTTTTTTTTCTGCTTTGACTTTGTTTGTTGTTGGCTATGCAAAAATTAATTCTCAGTATTAAGTGGTATAGAGTGATTAGGAGTTGGAAAATGAAATAAAGTAGTTTCGATCTTCCCTTTCCCTTTAAATTAATTTAAACTTCGTTTTCATTTTTCTGTCATTGTTGCCGAGAATATTTTGTACCTACAACATTGGTGTCAATGGTCTGTGGCGGGTGGCGGAGAGTATTCTCATTTATAATTCTAAAGACATGTTAATAAGAGTTGTATAATATTTTAGATTCTCAATATTTAAAATGACTGAAGTATATTTATCAATTTCTTACTATACATATGTTCATGAGACTTTTACTGTGGTTTAGAATATGTTATTTAAATTAAATATTTATTGACTTTATACACACAAATTGAGAGGATTTTAACTCTCATGAGATGCCGTAGGTATGATCACTATCCTCATCCTTGCATTGTCTTTAAAGAATTTTCTCTCTCTATTCTGATTCTATTGCATGGAAAAAATTTACTCGAGGTTTTAAATGAGGCGGTCTATGTGGAAATCTCTACACCATAGAAGGGATTGACTTCTCCAATCTACAACTGATCAACATGAATCTATGGTCTACTCTATATCTAAATGACACGTCCCGTGTCTAAAAAAAAACAAATTTTTTTAATAATAATAATATAATAAATAAAAATAATTAAAACACTCTACATCACTCCCTGATTCCTCTTTCTCTCTCACACCCCACTTTCTCTTTCTTTTTCATCACACTTTCCTCATTCTTCTCCTTCTCTCTAGGTCACCCTCACCCTCCCCCCATTTTTCATTTTTGTTTTTTTTTTTTTGCTTTTCTTTCCTTTTCTTCTTCTTCTCCTTCTCCTTCTTCTTCTCACTCAAAAATCAAGTTAGTCTCCTTAAATCTTAAACCCTTGAGAAGGGTATACAAGTTCTTGAGTAAGATTTTTTGGGTTTGAGTTTGAGCTCTAAAGAAGGAGAATGATACCCATTTATTGAGTCTCTTTGAGGTAAATCACAACTCTTATGTTATTAATAAATCTCTAGAAAATGTAGTTTTGTTTCAAAATCTTATTTTGTGCTTAGAGTAGATTTAATGAATTTTTATGGTTTCCTAGAGTTAGTTAAATTTTAGAATAATTTTCCTAAAGTCTTAAGAATATTTTTGATATTCAGATTTGTCAGCTGAGGTCCGGCTACTCTGGGAGTTGTTGGAGAACAAACGTAGCTGATTCTCCGTAGTTGTGAGTTGACAACGGTTATCGTCATTTATTTTTTACCCTATAATTATTATTTTACTTGTTTTATATGTTAAAATATTTATTTAAAAATTTGGGAAAGACAACCTTTGAAACTTTATCTCGACTTCGTCATTTATTTATTTTAATTCTCTTTATTATATAATATGTTATTAATTCGATATACATATGCGTTAAAAGTATTTAAATTGTGAATTGTTATGCGATTGAATATATTTTCCATGAATTACGATGAATTGAAGATGATTTTAAATACGTGTTTGGTAAATCGTTGCTATGATTATTAAATCTTTAACGGCGTTAGGTGCACCTAGTTACCTCGTTTTGATTAGGGAGAGTTACCCGTTAGATGGAGCCGCCCCTATGTGAAATGTCATCCGAAGGAGGAGAGGGCTATCAACGAGATGTAAGCTCCCTAATTGATGCGTGATGATGCGTTGCGGGATTGAGAGGAGAGGGTTATCCGTTAGATGGAGCCACCCCTAAGGGAAAGACCACCCTTAGGAGGAAAGGGCTATCAATGAGATGAAGCCGCCTCTTGGTTCTCAATAATTAGTATTTTTACTTGTTTGATCTTCTATGATGATTTTAATGTTATTCATTTTGATTTCGCTTCACTATTAATTGGATTTTTAATATTCTTATCCGAACGGTTAAATTATAAATTTAGATGATTTCATTACGTGAATAATATAATCGTCTCAATGTTGTAAAACAGTTATTCGTGCCTTTTTGTGTTTCCCTTCTAGTTGATGGTGATTGTTGTCTCCTCACTAAGTCTTTGTGACTTACTCCTTCATGTTGTTTATTTTTTTTTCAGATTCACAGGCAATTGAGTAGCAAGCTGATAGTAGGCTCAAGTCTCGGTCGTGTTTTGTTTTGGTAGGCCTCTTTGATCGAGGACCATTTTTTTTTAAAGTCGGTCGAGTCATATGTATCTTGCAGCTATTGGAGTTTAGATAGTCTTTTGGGTAATGTACTGAATGTTTAGATTATGCTGTTTGAGTTTGGCTGAACTTGATGTTTAAACAGGGACTTTGTAAATTTGGAAATGTTGAAATTACAGAGGATACTCTGTCGAAATTTCGTGAAAACATTATGTATATATTTTTTTTGAAATGATTATTCAAAACTATTTATTTGGTAAATTGTTAAGTTAGTTAATAGGCTTGCTAGGCTAGGGGTATAGCTTGTGCGCCGGTCACGGCATTTAGTTTTTGGGTCGTGACACTAAACAAGACTAAGACTTCTACAAACCTCACATATACACATAACAAGTCCGAGTTATATCTTGATTCTTTGGACATATTCAACTTAGACTTTGCAAAGCCTAATTCAACATAGACTATTTTCAACCTTAAAAGTGTTTTTAGTTGGAGGTAGATGGAGAGTTAAAGATATTTTAGATGAAATATGTTTAATTCATTTTTAGGAAAAGAGGAGAGGTGAAGGAAGCAAAATCCCTCATAAAGTAATTTTTCTTCTGCCTTCACTTTGAGAGATTTTGGGCAGAAACGGAGAAATTCATCATAACTAAAAAACCATTTAAAATTTCTCTTATCTCTTTATCAAATACAAAAATATTAAAAAAATTTCCCATCTTCATTATTTGTCTCCATTCTGTTGAACCAAATAAAATATAATAATATATTTTTTTGTTGCCTTGTTTTTTATAATATATTATGGTTTTTTACACATATAATATAGTTAGTTAGCAAATTATTTAATTTATTTTATTTAAAAAAATAGCAAATTAATTCCAATGAAAATTTTAAATTTAATTAGTTAATTAATTGACAGTAGTTCGGAGCATTCCTGCACAGTGTCCTTGGTGATTCTTTCTTCCCCAAACATGGTTCAATACTTCAGCCGTTCAGCAGCACCCGCGCCACCATTCCGCATTTCAACTCCAACTCCAACCTCTACTGGCTACTAAACCTCATTCATCTTCACTAAAATATTCCAACAACACTATCCCTATCCCTTAACGTCGTAATGGGTTTTCCTCTCCCAAACAACACATGAAGAGAACAACATCAATCACCACCATCACCTATCTCCAACGACACCGTTTCAATCAATATCACCATCTTCCACTTACCGCCGCACACTTCTCAACAACACCCCGCCCTTTTCCTGACTACTCCCCTAAAACGCCTTCCATCTCAGACTCCGACATAATCCGCCACGTCACCACAACCATCAAACGACGCCGTTCCGAACCCCTCACCCGTGTTCTCAAACCTTACCAATCTCGCTTCAAATCCAGCCATCTCATTTGGGTTCTCATCAACATCAAAAACGACTACAAACTTGTTCTAAACTTCTTCAACTGGGCGCAAAAACCTT
This sequence comes from Cicer chorassanicum, assembly GCA_037974735.1. NCBI lineage: Eukaryota > Viridiplantae > Streptophyta > Magnoliopsida > Fabales > Fabaceae > Cicer > Cicer chorassanicum. The sequence continues at coordinate 23,752,551 of JBBPBP010000004.1, forward strand.
TCATCACTTTGGAATCACTCTGCATTGTCGTTCACCTAGCCGTTTCTTCAAACGACATTGAAACCGCGAAACGACTCGTTTTTGAGTTCTGGACTACGCCGCGTTTCGATGTTTCGAAGTCGTTTGATCTTTTTACTGAGAAGTTGATTTATACTTATAAGGATTGGGATTCACACCCTCTTGTTTTTGATCTGTTCTTTCAAGTGCTTGTTGAAACTGGGTTTGTTTTACAAGCTGAGAAGCTTTTTCATAAGTTGTTGAGTTATGGTGTTGTTGTGTCTGTAGATTCTTGTAATTTCTTTCTGTCTAGGTTGTCTTGCAATTTCCATGGTTTGAAGACCGCAGTTAAGGTGTTCGATGAATTTCCTGAATTGGGTGTTTGTTGGAATACTGTTTCATATAATATTGTTCTTCACTGTCTTTGTCAATTGGGTAAAGTGAAAGAAGCACATAACCTGCTTGTACAAATGGAGCAGAGAGGGAATTTTCCTGATGTTGTAAGTTATGGTGTTGTTGTTAGTGGGTATTGTGGAATTGGTGAGCTTGATAAGGTTTTGAAACTTGTGGAAGAGTTGAAGAGAAAGGGATTGAAACCTAATGAATACATTTACAATAATATAATTGGTCTTCTTTGTAAGAGTGGCGAAGTAGTTGAAGCGGAGCGAGTGTTGAGGGAGATGAGAAAATGCGGCGTTTTTCCTGATAATGTAGTTTATACTACTCTCATTAGTGGTTTCTGCAAGGCTGGGAATTTTCCGGCTGCGTTCAAACTGTTTGATGAAATGAGGTATAAGAAAATAGTTCCTGATTTTGTTACATATACTTCTGTGATTCATGGGATTTGTAAGAGTGGAAAGATGGTAGAAGCGCGCGAACTGTTTAGTGAAATGTTTGTGAAAGGGATGGAACCGGATGAAGTTACGTATACTGCTCTTATTGATGGGTATTGTAAGGCTGGTGAAATGAAAGAGGCTTTTTCTCTTCACAACCAGATGGTTCAGAAGGGTCTGATTCCGAATGTTGTCACTTATACCGCATTGGTTGATGGCCTTTGTAAGAATGGAGAGGTTGATGTAGCAAATGAGCTTCTTCATGAAATGTCAGGAAAGGGACTTCAACCGAATGTCTACACGTATAACACGGTTGTTAATGGTCTTTGTAAGATAGGAAATATAGAACAAGCGGTTAAACTTATGGAAGAAATGGATATGGCAGGGTTTTATCCCGACACTGTTACATACACGACACTCATGGATGCATATTGTAAGATGGGGGAAATGGCCAAGGCTCACGAGTTGCTGCGGTTTATGCTTGATAAAGGACTTCAACCTACAATTGTTACATTCAATGTGCTCATGAATGGGTTTTGCTTGTCAGGGATGTTGGAAGATGGTGAAAGGTTAATCAAATGGATGTTAGAGAAAGGTATAACGCCAAATTCCACGACGTTCAATTCTCTTATGAAGCAGTACTGCATTAGAAACAACATGCGTGCAACTACCGAGATTTACAAGGGTATGCGTGGTCGAGGAGTGATGCCCGACAGCAACACCTACAATATTTTGATTAAAGGGCATTGTAAAGCTAGAAATATGAAAGAGGCATGGTTTCTTTATAAAGAAATGGTTGAACAAGGATTTAGTGTCACTGCCACTTCCTATAATGCTCTTATAAGAGGTTTCTTTAAGAGGAAGAAATTTGTAGAAGCTAGGAAGCTATTTGAGGAGATGAGAACACATGGTTTGGTTGCTGAGAAAGATATTTATGATATTTTCGTCGATGTGAACTATGAAGAAGGGAACTGGGAAATCACTCTTGAGCTTTGTGATGAAGCAATAGAGAAATGTCTTGTCAAAGAAACATAGTTGACTTTTGTATAACACCAATTTTTGTCTTCATAAAGAGAATACACTTGACTTTTAGGTATTTTGCAAAACACTCAAGTAGATTATTTTACAAACACACAAATTGGAGAGTAGTAACATCATCAAATTCAAAAGGACACTTCAAGATTTGTTGAGATTATTGTGTTGGGATCCTGCAAAATGGACGTGCTTTTGTCCCTTTTGCCCCTGTCATTATAAGAAAAAGATGTAATAGACAATTTTTTCAGTAGAAAGATGTAAATAGAGATTTTAAATGAAAGTAGCTCTTGCAACCTTCTATTTTTCTGGTGCAGTTTTGTCATCCTCCAGTTCCTGTTATAGAGAACTGTAATCAATGATGGTAGACACTGTATAGCTGTAAGTAGGGGTGTTAAAAAAACTTCACTCAAAATCAAACCAATAACTGAACGGTCCATCTTTAAAATACCAAAAACTTAACCTGTCCATATCAGTCCAAAAACAAATTCCTGTTTGATGAACCCCAATCCCTTTTGATGAACCCTAATCCGCTTTGAGAATGACAAACCCTAGCAATTTCTATCATTCTCTTTTGCAACTTCATTCTATCCAATTCGCGAATTACGCGTCGCATTTCTACTTGTGTTGAAGCATATTTCTGGTTCATGAAAGTTCTAATATTTTATTGCCTATATCTTTATTATTTTTATCTTTTAGGTAGATCAGTTGATTAGGCCAAAGGTCAAAATTTCCTCTTTTGTAATGAATTTCTTAGCTTCTGGTTGCATTTGGTTTGGGATTATATCTTAACTTTAGTAATACTGTATGTGGAATTTGGCTTCTCTAAAGCGAGAAGTTCGTAAAGTAAGTAAATCAATGGTTAATATTACAACCACCTCATGATTGATCATGCATGTCCACATAATATCAATTATTGATTTGACCATCAATAAATGATATTACTTACTTTATTTATTGAAGTGAGTTGTTCGATTTAGATGAGCCTAATCCTATGAAACTTTGGTGAAATGCCTCTGGTACTAATAATGTCGTGTTTGTCTTGATTATCCTCACATCTTTATTCACAACAGCCTGATTTCTCTCTCGCTGATCATTAACATTAATAGAATGCCTTCAGTTAAATTGTCTTTCTTGTCAATTATGGTGGTTTATCAGCGTATTGATATGATGGATAAATAAGATTTTGGTTACAGAGTACTGTTGAAGCTAAAGACCCTGGGTTTAATAAAGTTCATTGAATGAAAAGAAATTTGGCCTTAATCACATAATGTAGGCCTTCATAAACTGATTCTGGAATCAGTGTGTTCAGTGCCGAAGCAATGTGATTGCAGTACAGTTGCTTCTAAATATAAAGGTCATAGAAATGGTAAGCCTCTCCTTCAATCTGATAAGCTCATGAATTTATAGCCAAAAATAGCATAATAAGACACGTGATTGACCCAATTAAACTGTTGCTTTTACCTTACATTAGTCAGGACTACATGCTCTAAGAGGTCATGGGTATTTAGGTTAAGCCAATATTAATGTGGAAAATTCGATAACATGGAACTTCAAAACCTTTGAAATTGATTGGTCTACTTAACAAGCTTGCTCTCTTAGGTTTTTATTTTATATTTAAAAGTTAAACGATAATTGTCCAGCATTATCAGGTGTTAGACCTCTTATTAGTATGTTATTTATTATTATATTATATTATATTATATTGTATTATATTGTATTATATTATATTATATTATATTATATTATATTATATTATATTATATTATTAGGCCACGGTTATCTTATTAGACATTTATTGAATAAGTAGCTGGACATTTTATTTTGGGACTGAATATTGATTGGGAGATACCAAGACTCTTAATTTTCTTGAATAGGAAGTGTCTATCTTAATTTTCTTTGTTTTCTCTCTTACAATTCTATAAACTAGATTTTCTGTTGTAATCTAAATTCTGGCCACAGTAACCATAATTGTTCAATAAAAGTTGGTTATTTCATTTATATTTCTATGTTCCGGACCGGTTTCTATCATCAAGCTGCCAGTTTAGTAAATGCTTATTATATTCACATTTACATCTTGTTATAAGTTCTAACAAGATATTTACAAGTTATTTTTAAATGTTCTGCAGAAAAATGTAATTTTTGTTTTTGATTTTAATGCAGATACAGGACAATTGCTAAATTTTAGACTGCAGTGGATCCATTTCCTTTGATTGATGGATTAAGGAAATGACTAGTGTGTTTTATTTCCATGAAGTATGTACTCTCCAAAGGCATACACATACATAAGGTGATTATTTGTTCCTGATAAGTGCTTGTGTATGAATTTTTCAATATGTATCCTGAGGTAGCATTGTCAATTTTGGGTTATTGTCCCTGCTAATTGTACTTTCTGTATTTGATGGAGCAATTGTTTTTTTAGCAAACATAGAAATTAAGGGCCGTTTACTTAGTGAAAATATTTTTGTTTTCATTCTTTAAAATGTGTGTTCATTTTACTTTAATGAGACTCTTGTAGTAAACTATTGTTATGGAGATAAAATGAAATGTTAGTTAACGAAGATGCGTTTCAAAAAATAATAAAAACAATTTTGACATTTTCATTATTTCTAAAAATGTAGACAATTGTTCACTTCAAAATTTCTTACATCTTTATTAACGAATAAAATGAACAATAATTTTAAGAAATGAACATAAGAAATGTTTTTTCAAAGTAAACGGTCCCTAAAATTATGAGTAGTTTCTCACAAGAACTATTAAAACAAAAGTGTAATGCATTTTGTGTTTCATTTCAACTAACAATGCTTCTCGAAAGTTGATAATTTCTTTAAAATGAATAGTTGCATATAATGGAGGTGGCAGAAGTTGGTTCGAACTTTGGGGAAGAAGGCGATGACATGGTAGACAACATTAATGGTGATACAGTTCCCAAATTATCAGAAGATGCCCTGATAATGCAAAAGAGCAATGGTGATGTTAGGAACTCAAGAATTTGATTCTAAGGATTTAGAGGAAGGACACTAATATTTAAAAAAAAAAGATAAGAAATAATAGGAGAGAATTTCTCCAAAGAAAATGATACACAAGAACGGATACGCATCTACAATGGTTTACACTACTCAATTTCTAAATTTGATAAAAGATACTTTCATAAGGGATGAAACCTTTATTTATAGGTTCCATGTACACTTAGGATACGAAAGGAAAATGATCACTGACATACATAATAATCTAACTACTTATAACAACTTCAACCAATTAACTACTTCTACTAACTAATTCTCCTTTATCTACGTCCTAACAATACACCCCTCTTCAAAACAACCTTGTCCTCAAGGTTGACATGTACTATATTCTTGTAGGTGTTATATTTGATAATATGGATAGACTTCCCTTGTCCCTTCCACACACTCATTAAAATTGAGATGCGGATACCCTCATGCAACATGCTCTTATATAGATTATTGACACTTGTATCCAACCAAAGTAAGGAGCTATTACTCTCATTTTCATTGTTGCCACCTGGATCCCACAATTGTTAGGAGAAAGGCTACTTCACCACAATCTCCTTTGCTGCCACCCTGGGATTAACTTGTTAATTATTCTGCACAATTGTATATGTCCCACATTAGACCGAAATAAAGCCACCTTTATTGTGTTGGACTTGTACACTTTCAGCTTCATTAAGGTCACATAGTGGCTCAATCTCGGAAACTTAGTGATCAAACCTACCTTCTGCTTCTTACAGGCAACAACCACTAAGACGGCTCAACATTTTATCTTACTAAGTGCAAGAAGACAAAAAAAAGTGGAACTTGATGGTTTGGCTTGCTGTGTTATGAAGTGTATGGCTCATGAGAAATGGTGTTATGTTTGGGGGTCGGTGTTGACAGTGTTATGCACAACACCAAAATTCTATCTTGGTCTTTGGTTAGTTGGTTTTAAGAACAAACAGTTTGATTTAAACTATTTTAGCTGGTGTATTAATCCTTTGTCATGCCTACTCTATGAAGCATTTCTGTCGGACTTGAGTCCATGATTAAATGGGAGAATTGCTCTTCATAGAAGATGAATAATTCTTTTTGTTATGATGTTGGGTCTGGACTCGTTTTGGCTGGTTTATAGGTTACGGTATTTTTTTAATTCCCAATAAATTTGTTGCTTATAAAAAAAACATTTGTTAACGTGTAATAATTTGCCAAAATTACAAACAATTTTTTTTATAGAAAGGAAATTATTATAAAAAAAAATCTAAAAATTGAGTACGAGTCAGGAAGGGAGTATAAAAAGTAGTAGTCTCTTCATCTCATAATAAGTTTTATTTTAACAAAAAAAAAAAGTTTTAAAATGAGTGTCAATCACAGTTTTTAATGCAACTTTAATTACTTTTTTCTATACTACTCTTCAATAATTACTATACACTCAATTTTCAAAATATTATTATACTTTATATTGATAATAATAAAAAATCCATCAATAATTAAAATAGATATTTTGATAAAATGACTTTTTTTTAATTATTATATTTTTTAATATATATGTACAAATTTTCAATGCACACCTTCTCTTAGACGTAGAAAGTATTAAGAAAGGGAGAGAGTGAAGAAAATATAATAGTTCACTAGTTTTCAAGCAATGTTGGCATTCAGATGCTAATTTGTCTATTTTTGTCCTGTCTGCCGGTATAACGTCACTACAAAATGATTTTAACCGATGATATTTGAGCCAACCAATAAAAAATAATGATATTTTGATATAAACAATGTAATGTAATTTTTCATAAACTTTGATACTCTCCATTATTCGTCATACATATCCAACAATTTCAATGGCAAAGAGTGAGGTGAAGCTTATTGGCAAATGGTCAAGTCCTTATGTGATAAGGGTGAAGATTGCCCTCAACATCAAATCCATTGAATATGAAAACTTAGAAGAACATGAAACCTTTAACCCCAAAAGTGATCTTCTTATTCAATCTAACCCTGTTTATGGTAAAGTTCCAGTTCTTATTCACAAAGACAAACCCATTTGTGAGTCTCTCATCATTGTTGAATACATAGATGAAACTTGGTCCACTGATTCTTCTATTCTTCCCTCTGATTCTTATGATAGATCACTTGCTCGATTCTGGGTTGCTTATTTAGATCAAAAGGTAGCTTCTTTTTTTGCTGTTTCCTTTCTATTTCATGTTTAGAAGTTCAAAATTAAGGTGCTCTATTGTGAACTGATTTGATTTAATTTAATTTAGAAGTTCAATTTTATGTTTCTAGAATATTATTAAAAAAAAAAAGCGTCCTGGAGAACCAAAAATAATGCAATATGGTTGATTATGTGAAATCAACAATATTAATTTAATTGTTCAATTTATAAAATATCGGTCAAAATATCCCTAAACATTATTCTAAAAATGATTATTTTGACTTATATTCAAGATATTTTATGATCAAATTGATATTTTAATTTTTCATGATAAATAGGTGAAAATGGATTATGAGATAGCCTATATTGAATGCATATATCAATGACGGTTAAATCAAGATTTGGCAGTTCATAAAACATGCAATTTTGTTGATCTTAATTCAACTATCAGTGATGTGCTAACTGTGTGGATGTAGATAAAGTCTCTCGAATCTAAGACTTTATATTGCAAATAATTTTATATTGTTATTAAGATAGTTAAAAATTAGTTCTAATTAGTCAGCACTATTTAAAGGCGTATCATAAACTAATTCTATCTTAAGGCTTCATTGATTCATTCTTACTTTTCCATTTTTTATTGAATTTTGGAGATTTCCAATCAAGATTACAATTGGTTCTAGCTAATTTTCTTTTTACCCTTGTCATCTTCTTGTTCCCACAGATATTCAAGATTTGAAATGGATTCATCAAATTTTTGCTAAAGAAAACACTTTGAATTTTATTGTTTCGTGTGACGGTACTTTGGATATTAGTAGGGAGAACCGGTAATATCAATTATCTTAATCAAGAATAGTAAGGAATGAGCACTACTCAGATGTGTGAGGCCGTGATGCAATACTGAAATAGAATTAAGTAGAAGGATTTAACGAGGATAACGTGTATTGTGTTTATTCCCATAGAAGGCTCTTAAATAGCAAGGTCAGTTACAAATATCCTTAAATACATGCCCACTATAGAGAAGATTCTAACTGATTTTGAATCTGTCTTTTACCATAAGCAGAATTATGAATCTGTCTTTTACCACTCAACTCATCCAATAGATCTTCAATTAGCAGAATTATGAATCTGTCTTTTACCATAAGCTGATTAAGTCGTCTGAAGTCAACAACCTAGAATATGACATAGAATCCAGTCACAACACAATTGAAGCAGTTTTTTTATCATGCATCCCGGTCTCACACACCAGTCAGGGCCTATAGGGATTATTGTGGCTTGGCACAGGGGTCAGTAACAGGGGGACGATAGGGGAAGGTTTCGTCCACGACGGTGTCATCATCAAGTTCAAGCACCATTAATTGGGATCGTTTGTGTTTTTGCTGGTGACCTGGTGTAAAGACCTCGTCACAGAACATACAAAGAATGTTAGCAGTCGAATTTATGTGTAAGGTTAGTGTTTGGGGGATTTTGTGTAGAGGAGGTGGAGGGGATGGCAGGTTTTATGAGGAAAAAGGTACAGGGAAAATGGGGGAAACAGTAGGAAGTACAATTAGCAGTTTCACAAGATAATTCATGGAGTTTGGTGAGGTTCGCCGCATGCGCAATGGAGGTAGGTTGAACATGCGCACATGCATTTGCGTGTGTTGTGCTTCCATCCTATGTGGTTAAGTTTTGGTAGTCAAATTTGGTATTTGAAGACCCAAGATTGAGATTTTTGATTATATATTGGAGTGAGTGTCATTGAGACACCGAAAGATTTTTAACTTGCGAGGGCGGTTAGATATAGTTAAATATAATTAGATATGTTTAGAATTAGATTAAGATAGTTAGAAGTTAGTTATGATTAGATAAAAGATAATTATGTTAGTTACCTTAGGGACACTATGTAAAGACGTATTATATACTAATTATATCATAATTCTCCACACTATCATTTCAAGTTTTATATTTCTCTTTAAAACCGCACCAAACCGACCAATTCAATGAATTGAATTGTAAACTCACTAGTTCGTCAGTTGGATTTCGACTATACCACTGTCTGGTAGAACCAAACTGAATTGAGAATCGAGATTAAACTAGGGTTGAATCGTTTCAATCGCGGTTTGTTCAACCACTTTAATTTTTGCATTTATTTATTTTTTTAATTCTTTTTATTTATATACTCCATCATCCAATTTCAATCGTGGTTGAACCAATTAAATCAATTGAACCATGATCGAGATGTCTCATTGATTCGATCCTCAATTCCATTTTTAAAACATTGATGTCAGTCTAAAGTCTGTACTCTAAAAAAACACATTTCAAGTTTTGAACTAATTTTAAAATTAATTTTTTGACTAATTATTGTGTGAAACTGGACAGTGGTTTCCTTCCATGCAAAACATAATTACGGTTGAAGGAGAAGAAGAAAGGAAGCCATACTTTGAAGTAATGGAAGAAGTGGTTGAGAGGATGGAGGATGCTTTTAAAAAATGCAGCAAAGGAAAATCATTTTTTGGTGGAGATACTATTGGATATCTTGATATTGCATTTGGGAGTTTCTTGGGATGGCTTAGTGTGATAGAGCATGAATATGCAACAAAACTGTTGGTTGAAGAAAAAGCTCCTTGTTTGGTGAATTGGGCTGAGAGATTTGCTAATGACCCTGCTGTGAAAGGGATTATACCTAAGACTGACAAGCTTGTTAAGCTTTCAAAAGCTCTTCAGATCAAATGGAGAGATGCTATTGGTAAGAAATAGAATTTGAGAGTGAGAGAACTGAGATGCTTGTTTAAATGGCTTTGTTGTGTGTGATGAATTGTTGAAAAATGATTTTGTTGTGTGTGATGAACTTGTTGAAAAAATAAAATTAAATGTGTGGAGTGGATTTTTTTTTAGTAGTTGCTATTATAAACTTTCTTCTCTCTTTATTCCTTATAGATTGTTCTTAGTTTCATATTAAGTTACTCTTTTGCTTAGATATTGTAGCATCTTGAAAATAGAAAATATATTCTCAATAGATAATGCAATCAATGATCTCAATCGTTAATGATGATTTGATGGTTGAGATTTCGAGTGTTAGATTAGTCGAATCACAATTTGAATCAAACAATATGTATCCAATGATTTAGATAAGTAAATACAAAGACTCCAAAAATTACTTAAGTGTAGAGAATTTGGTTCCATTTCTTGTTTTCATTGAGTTCTCCCCTTCACTTTAAACTGTATGATTTTAATGTTTGCTTAACTAGTTGCCCACCACTACCATGCAATAAGTTGAAGCTTGAAAGTATAATGTCTATGGGGCAAGATACTCATTACTGCAAATTTAAACATAGCAACATCTCTCACTAGTATTATCCCTATTTTTAATTCGGACTCTATTAATATCAGCAGTACATAACTCAATATTATCCATGCGCACAAAAAACATAAATACAACTGCATATCATGTACGCACATAATAAGAGCAACCAATGACAACAATTATTTGTGGCATTATTTTAAATAAGAGATGATGACACAATATGTTGTGCTTCAGCGCAAAGCGCAAAACTCTATGTCACACACATATTGAGAAACTGCTTTTTGCAAATTAAAAGCATAACCATTGGAAAATGTCTCACACATTCGTCAATCATAGGAATTTGCAATGTGCTTCATTACTTAATGTATTGGTACTCTCCTCATCCATATGCTACATTACTCTGCCAATTTCTCTATCTTCCGATTGCAACAACATGCATGCACTAGCTTCTATGACACACACGCACACACATTTCTCAAAGACATTTAATGCTCATTTAATAAGATAAACCCTAAATTATTGGGATTGGACATCTTATTTCTCCCTACCTTAAACTCGAACTTATAAATATTGGTGACACGACTCAATGTTATATGTGCCCATAAGAAAGTATAAATGCAATTAACTGCATGTCATATACACATATTATAAGAGCAATCAATGACAAAACAATTATACCTGACATTATTGTAAATAAGAGCTGAATATGTTAAAAATGGTACTCAACTAAGAAGCCTTTGAGATAGAATTTATTTTGGGTAGTTAGTTTAAGTTAATTAATTGTAACTACTTTAGTTTCTTACTCCTAAATTGTAAACAAATTGTATATAAGACAAAGCAAGAAAGGCTGGCAAAAACAGATAGAGAATATAAAGAATAGATAAAATGCAAAGTTGCAGTTTGGCAAAGTGTGCATAAACTGTCAGCGCATAAGTGTAAACACTGTAATCATTTTCAGCTCATTATTAGTGATAATTCGAAGTCGGATCCAATCTCCCAGACGTAGGAGTTCATCTATGAACTAGGTCAACAATTGTGTGTGTTCATTTTAGCATATAAAGCTTTAATTCTGTTAGTTTGAAAACGGAGAACGTTCTCCGTTTTACAATCTGATCAATCTCTGTTTCATTTTCAATCATTCTGCGTTTTTTTTACAGAAACCAAGGACATTCTTAGTTTAGTGATTGATTGATCTCTGTTTTTAACAACAACTAGTATCAAGAGCACAGGTGTGTTAGATTCAAAGAAAAGATGGCATCAACAAAGTATGTACTTGAAAAATTTGATGGGAATAATTATTTTGGGTTATGGCGTCTCAAGATGAAAACGTTGCTGGTTCATCAAGGTTTGGCAGAAGCACTGAGAGGAGAGAAATACATGGCAACGACGCTACCAGAAAAGGAGAAGAATGATATTATGAACAACAACAGACTCCACAAGACAGAACTGAGAGGTTTGATCTTGAGGTGGAGAAAGTTGCAGAAAAACGGAGAACGTTCTTAGTTTCAGAACAACAACAGGCTCAGCAAGACAAGATTGATGCAAACCCAACAGAACATGCTATGTTTCCAGAACATGAATTAGATGATTATAACTTCATCAGGGATAGAGAAAGAAGGACATCAAAACTCACTCAAAGATATGGTTATGTAGACATGATGAGCTATGCATTACATGCTGTTGAAGAGATCATACAAGAAGATCCTAGGAACTACAATGAAGCTGTCAGGTCTCAAGATAAAGAAAAATGGATTTTAGCTATGACTAAGGAGCTGAAATCACTGGAGAAGAACAACACTTGGGAACTCATACCTAAGCCTGATAACTCCAAAATTGTAGGCAGCAAGTGAATTTTCAAGAGGAAAGAGGGAATTCCAGGAGTAGAACCACCCAGGTTCAAAGCAAGGCTAGTAGCAAAAGGATTCACTCAAAGGGAAGGTGTAGACTACAATGAAATCTTTTCTCCTGTAGTCAAGCATGCATCTATAAGGATAATCCTAGCCATGGTAGCACACTTTGACATGGAGTTAGAACAGATGGATGTCAAAACAACATTTCTCCATGGTGATCTGAATGAAACTATCTTAATGCAACAACCAAATGGCTTTAGGACTCAAGGAAAAGAGGATTAGGTCTGCCTGCTAAAGAGATCACTCTATGGGTTAAAGCAATCACCAAGACATTGGTATTTGAGGTTTGATTCATTCATGCTCAGTCAAAGTTATGCTAGAAGTAATTTTGATAGTTGTGTGTATTATAAACAACTATCATTAGCAACATACATTTACTTGCTGCTGTATATGGATGACATGCTAGTAGCATAAAAAAGTATGAAAGAAATAGAGAAATTAAAGAGCCAGGTGAAGAAAGAATTCGACATGAAGGACTTGGGGCCAGCCAAGAGGATCCTAGGAATGTAAATCATCAGAATTAGAGAGCAAGGAAAACTGATACTTTCCCAAGAGAGCTACATTGGAAAGGTCCTAAATGGATTCAATATGAGTGAATCAAAGGCAATCGGCTCTCCACTAGCAGCTCACTTCAAACTTTCTTTAGCCATGTCACCAAACACAAACCAAGAAACAGAAGACATGAAGACTATACCATATGTAAGTGCCATAGGGAGTATCATGTATGCTATGGTCTGCTCAAGACTAAACATTTCTCATGATGTGAGTGTCACAAGCAGGTTTATGGGAAATCCAGGAATGAGCCATTGGAAAGCAGTCAAATGGATTCTAAGGTACCTAAAGGGAACTCAAAGCATGTGTTTGGAATACAACAAAACTTCAGAACCATCAAAACCAGTCCAAGTATTTGTAGACTCTGATTTTGCTGGAGATTTAGATAGAAGAAGATCTCTTATAGGATATGTGTTCATAGTGTTTAACAAAACAGTCAGTTGGAAAACTAATCTTCAACACATTGTGGCATTATCAACAACAGAAGCAGAATATGTTGCTCTTGCTAAAACTATGAAAGAAGGAATTTGGATGAGAGGATTGATCATTGAACTTGGTGTTAAACAAGAGTCGATTTACATAAATTGTGATAGCCAAAGTGCCATTCATTTGAGTAAAAATCAAATGTATCATGAAAGAACCAAGCATATAGACATCAGGCTTCATCTCATCAGGGATGTCATTGAAAGGGGTAAGATAAACGTGGCAAAGGTGCACACAAGTGACAACCCAGCTGGCATGTTTACAAAACCTGTCACACTTAGCAAATTCAAACATTGTTTGGATATGCTGCAAATCAAATCCAGAAATTGAGATCAAGGACTAAGAGGATCTGATTTGAAGAATCACAAACTGAAGCTTCTCATTTGGTACTAAGGTGGAGAATTGTTAAAAGTGGTACTCAATTAAGAAGCTTTTAAGATATAATCTGTTTTGGGTAGTTAGTTTCAGTTAGTTAGTTATAACTACTTTAGTTTGTTACTCCTAAATTGTAAACAAACTGTATATAAGCCAAAGCAAGCAAGGCTGGCAAAAACAGATAGAGAATATATAGAATAGATAAAATGCAAAGCTGTAGTTTGGCAAAGTGCACAGAAACTGTCAGTGCATAAATGCAAACATTGTAATCATTTTCATCTCCTTATTAGTGATAATTTGAAGTTGGATCTAGTCCCCCAAACGTAGGAGTTGATCTCTGAACTGGGTCAACAATTGTGTGTGTTCCTTTTAGTATAGAAAACTTTAATTCTGTTAGTCAGAAAACGGAGAACGTTCTCCGTTTTACAATCTGATCAATCTTCGTTTCATTTTCAATCATTTTGCGTTTTGTTTACAGAAACTAGGAACATTCTTGGTTTAGTGACTGATTGATCTCCGCTTTTAACAACAGAATATACAATGTGTTGTGCATGTAACACAAGTTTCTATGTCACACCCATATTGAGAAACTGTCTTTTGTAACTTTGAAGTATAACAATTGCAAGTTAAAAGTAAAAAAATTTCTCTCATCTATGTGCTATCTTACCCAATGACATTTTCTCTCTTCCTTTATTGCAAAAAAAAAAAAAAAAAACTAACACTAAAGTTTATGACAAACACATGTTTAAAGACATTTAATGCCTATTTTAAAAAATTACACTAAATTATTGTACATTTTATCTCCCACTACCTTGAACCAAACCATATAAATATTGGTGAAACTTGGCTCAATGTTATCCACGCATATAAAAGAACATAAATGTAGTTGCATGTCAATCATAAACATAACAAGATCAACTAATGGAAAAACAATTATTTGTGACATTATTGTAAATAAGAGACGAGGACACAATATGTTATGCTTGCATCGCAATACTCTTTGCGATACCTACATTGGGAAGCTGTTTTTTGCGTGTCATAAATACAATCACTAATAGTAGGAATTTGAAATTAACACATTGATACTCGTACTCATTGCGTGATTACAATTTACAACATTGTTTAGTTTGATCAATATCTTTTATTTTATTTTGTAGATTTATGTCTTGGAGTTTGTAAATTCCTCCATCTTTGTTGCTGCAAATATCTTTCTATTTAGTTGAGTATCTTCATTTCTTTGAAAAGTTATGGTTTTGTACTAAGGTATATGATTGCGACTACACACATGTACTGAATCGTTACAAGTAATAATGAAATGATAAAGATCAAGTGTCAAACACAAGGATCGCGTCACACTGTGGAATTGTGCTTTAGTTATAAATTGACAAAAGAGTTATGATTTTTTAGTATTTGCAATCACTAAAATGTGACAACGAAATTTAACGAAAGTTCACTCTAAATACAACCTTTACTATTAAATTGACCTTGGCTATTGAATTCATTCAATGACTTGTTACCAATTTCCATGAATGTTTCAATCCTAATCTCTTAGCGGTTGAACCTTTAATGTTAAATTGATTCCTAATCTCTTAGAAGATTACAAAAATAAGATGAAACATCAAATAACAAAAATTATAAGTGGTTTCATGTGCCTGTATCTATCTCTAAACTTTATAGTTACAAATTCTCAATCTCAAACATTCAAAGATTCCATTCTCGTTTCAATCTTTGAATCGTAAATCAATTAATTGGGGATCACGCGATAAAAAACATTAAGAATATAGATTAAAAACACAACTTAATTGAATTCATTCAAATAACCAAATATCAAATCAAACACTAAAGGTTTTCATCTTGTTGTACTCATCCCTTACAATTAGAATTTAACAACTTATGTTCAAGGAAATATAAACAATAAGAAATAATTACACATATGGAGACCGATTGAATCTTCAATCATTTGTTCTCAAGGTTGAATCTTTAATTTTTTGGTGTACCTAAGTGTTTTGTCGTCTTTCCAAAGATCCAAAGGTTCAAGAATGACCTAAAAACTAGAGTATTCACTTAAATACTGGTTCTGGTCACCTAACGATGATCTAGTTGCATGGCGGCACAAAAACCGACTAAAAAATGAAACACTACTCACTTGGCAAGGTACCATGCTTGCTAGACGAAACTGGGCATAACGGAAAAATATTTTTGCAAACCCAGCTAAAAAAAGCGAAATTTTAACCCTTTTGCAATCTAAATTGAGTTCCGGTGTCTTCATAAAAGTTTTAATTATGAATCTTAGCTTTCATTTGCAATTGATTTGACTCCATTTGGATATCTATAGATCCATATATAATTAAAATCCCGCACATGGGTCTTATTGCTTTGTCACTAATTCTCACCACTATGTTAAACCAATGAACCAAAATAAAACTACGAAAAGTGTATGATTAATCAAGAAAATGATAGCATAAACGTTTTATTAAATACAAGACATAAATAGCAAAAATTTAATCAAATAATTCCTAAAATTAACTAATGACCAAAGATAACTAAGATAATTAACAACTACATATATATGATGGTGAACTAGCAGTAATGTTTGTTAATTTTTTGTGAGTACTCCTTCAATATGATGGTGTTTTGTTTATTCTTTACCACTCAATTTGTGATTACTCCTTATACCTTGGACATAGGTTTCTGGAATCAGAGTCCCAAGCTGTTCTTTCTTATCTCCTTCCTTTTGACCAATTCCTATTTTTTCACTAAAGAGGAATGGTTTAGGAATTTTTGGTTCGAAATCACCTCAATCTTTTATTTATTTTTATCTAAATAAGTGATTTACACACATATTTAGTTTTTCTTGGGATTTTGTTGTGATTTCGTCGTCTTTGTGCGACGTTGTGTTTGTTTTTCGTCTTGTTGCGGTGTTTTTTAGTTCAGATTGACATATCAACTAATGTTACAGCTCTAAAGACATGGGTATTCCGAACATTTCAATTTTGTTATTTTTGTAGGCTTGTCACATTTGAGATACTTTCCATTTTATTTCGATTATGTGAGTTTGTTTGCAGATTCATTCTTTTCAGTTTAAATGACTTTAAATTGTAATATTCTCGATAGATATAATTTCTTTCAATTTGAATTAATGAATATCTTTTTTTTAGGAAAAACAAAAAAAGTTAACCTTATCAACATCATGTGCATAAAGAGATAAATATGGAACCTACAATTCAGTGATTTTATAATCTTCTTGACATAGTACGCAAGTTAAAAGAAGTTCAATTTCCTTCACCTTTCAATCATTTAATCTGTACACATTTTTGTAAGGAGTATTAACATGGTAGTTCAAATTGTACTTCCTTAAACCAACACTTCATTAACTTTCTTCGTTGGATTTTTTTAATTGTTGGATTCTTTGTTGTTGATGTTTAAAGTAGACAAAATGATAAAAATCAAGCATATCATATATTAGAAAAATAATTAATTGGGTTATTATGATTAGTTAACCTCTCTGATAGAGTTATTTGTCAATACTCCTTATTTGTAGCTATTCTGTTATGGTTTATTATTATATAAATCCAACTTGTATTATTTGACTGGTTAAGAGAAATAATAATGAGATTTATTCAGTAATATGGTATCAGTCGCAAAACAAAATTTTGCCTATAACTTCCGTTCATACCTCCTCATTCATCGTTTCTTTTCATCATCATCTTCAACCTATCCCAAGTTTTTTTCTCCCTGCCTTTCTCCCATTTTAATCACAAGATGAACATTCACGATAATCCTTCTGATGTTCCTGTACCAACACCGCCATCACCGGTCGTTCAAGATCCAACCCTAAACTCCCGAAATCCTTATTATCTACACCCCGGTGAGAATCCCGATGTGGTTCTTGTTGCTCCGCCCCTCAACGACCACAACTACTACAACTGGAGTCGATCTATGAAACGAGCTCTTTCCTCCAAAAACAAACTTTCTTTCATCAACGGTAAGCTCCCACAACCTTCTGCCACCGACAACGACTTCGATCTTTGGGAACGTTGTAATAACATGGTGGTTTCTTGGATAACTCAGACTCTCTCTCCACACATCTCCCAAAGCACTATTTGTATTGACAGTGCGTTCGATTTATGGAACGACCTCCGCGAAAGATTTACGAAAGGTAACCATTTTCAATTCTCCGACTAGCTTCGTGATTTACATTCCATTAAACAGGGTGAAAGATCCCTCTCTACCTATTTTACGGATATGAAGATCATTTGGGATGAATTAGATGATCTAAGACCTACACCTTCTTGTACATGTTCGACTCCCTGTTCTTGCAAACTTAGTTCTGCTGTTCGCACCTATAAACATGATGAATATGTAATCTATTTTTTGAAAGGCCTAAATGATTCTTACCAATATGTTACCAAGGTTTATTCTCTTGTTATTCAACAAGATATAACCCCTATTCCCACTCATAATGATTCTACCATATGTGCTGTTAATTCTACCAATTCTGGTCAAGCGAAAGGAAACCATAATTCAAGTAGGGGTCGTGGTAAAGGTACTCGAAACTCTATGCTTTGTACTCATTGCAAGAAAACAAATCATACCATCGAAAATTGTTATTTAAAACATGGTTTTCCCCCTGGGTATACCTCTAAAAACCAATCCACCAACACTAACATGATATCTACTAGTAATGACCCAAAGAGCAATACTAATTCTCCCTCAAATCATCAAGCTGACGATTCCATACATATTTCTAAAGATGATTACAGGTATTTGATTACTCTTCTTCAAACATCCAAGAATGAATCAATCAAACAAAACTCTAATGATACAACTCAACATGTTGTTTCTAGTATCTCGAAACCAGGTAACTATTCTGATCCTCTTTCTTTTTGGATTTTAGATTCAGGGGCTTCTGACCATGTTTGCCCTTTTATACAATCTTTTTCAACTATTAAACAAATATCTCCTATTTCAATAAATTTTCCAGATGGAAATACTATTATTGCTCATTTTTCTGGAACTGTGTATTTCAATTCATACTTGCATCTCACTGATGTTTTCTATATCCCTCAATTCAAATTTAGTTTAATTTCAATTTTTAAACTAACCAAAACTCTTAATTGCCAATTAGTTTTCTCACATTTGTCTTGTGATATTCAGGATTTACATACAATGAAGATGATTGGGCATGTTGAGTTATTAAACAACCTTTACATTCTCAATCTATCCCCCAAAATCATTCTTGATAGTAGTACCACTTCTAATGTTGATAATTCTTGTATTACATCTGCTGTTTTGCCTTATATGATCAATACGTGTATTAACAATGACAATTTTGATGTTTGGCATTTTAGGTTAGGCCATCCATCACGTGTTGTTTTACAACAACTTTGTAAGAACTTTCCTTACATTTCTATGAATAAAAATTAGATTTGTGATAGTTGTCACTATGCTAAACAATATCTATTACCTTTTAATCATAGTCTTACTACTACTTCTCATATTTTTGAAATGTTACACATGGATATTTGGGGACCCATAGGTGTTCCTTCTTTGCATGGGCATCGTTACTTTCTTACCATTATAGATGATTACTCTCGACACACTTGGATTCATCTCTTAAAACAAAAATCTGAAACTAGAACATGCATTAAGGACTTTATAAACATGGTTTCCACCCAATTTTCTATAAAGATCAAAATAATTAGGTCTGATAATGGGGCTGAATTTTTAATGCATTCCTTTTATTCTGATCTAGGAATTATACATCAAACTTCATGTGTGGAAACTCCACAACAAAACTCCACTGTTGAACGAAAACATAGACATCTTTTGAATGTTATTAGGGCTTTATTGTTTCATGCTAAATTGCCTAAATGTTTTTGTCTTATGCTTTGTCTCATGTTATTTTTATTATTAATCGATTGCCTACTCCTGTTCTGAATAATTTCACACCTTTTGAAAAATTATACCATAAGCCACCAACCTTTCTTGACATAAAGGTTTTTGGTTGCTTATCTTTTGCCTCAACTCTTCTTCAAAACAGGACCAAGTTAGATCCAAGGGCAAGAAAATGCGTTTTTCTTGGATACAGGTTTGGCACAAAAGGCTATCTATTATTTGATTTACATAATAGGAATATTTTCATTTCTAGACATGTTATTTTTTATGAATCTGTCGTTCCTTTTCATGAAACAAATTCTGCTCACGCATCCAATGATCCTAGTGTTTTTAATTCTAAGATATCTATTACAGATGATCCTTTTAGTTTCCTTGATTTACCTCAATTTACTGCAACTGTTTCTCATACTGGTAACAATATACATTCCCATGACAATTTTGATACTCATAACAATACTACTAATTTAGCTGCCATGTCTGATGAATCTGATATCGTTGCATATGATCCTACTCATGATAATTCTCAACTTGAAAACCAAGCCATTAGGAAATCTTATAGGCTTAAAAATCCTCCATCTTATTTGAATGATTATTATTTGAATAATATTTTGAGAACTGAATGTGTTCCACATGTCATACAATATCCAATCTCTGATGTATTATCTTACAATGGCATTTCATCATCTCATAAGCATTTCATAGCATCCATATCTACTCATTGTGAACCCACTAGTTATAAACAAGCTATTAAAGATGCAGCTTGGATCCATGCCATGAATAATGAATTGGCAGCTTTGGATGCAAATCAAACTTGGGTGATTACTGATTTACCTCCAGGTAAGAAGCCCATTGGGTGTAAATGGGTTTATAAAATAAAGTTTAATTCTGATGGAACAATAGAAAGGTATAAAGCTCGTCTTGTCGCAAAAGGATTTACTCAAATCGAAGGTATAGAATTTTTCGATACTTATTCTCCAGTTGCGAAATTAACTACAGTTAGAGTTCTTTTATCTATTGCCTCATCTCAAAATTGGATTTTACAACAATTGGATGTGCATAATGCTTTCTTACATGGAAATTTAAATGAAGAAGTATATATGCAACTTCCCCCTGGTATTTCAACACATTCTCCTAATAAAGTTTGTAAACTTTTAAAATCTCTAAATGGTTTATAACAATCTAGTAGACAATGGTTTGCAAAATTGTCTTCTGCATTGTAAAAATACATGTTTTTGATGATACAAAAGACCAACAGTGATGATGATCAAAGCAACAAGTTCAAAAAGAAGAAGTCTACAAAAATCCTATTTGATATATTAATAAATAGATGCTTTTATGTAAAGGTAAATGATGCAAACCATAGCTCAAATACAAAGAGAACCTCACATATTTGCATATGCATAAAAAGTATTTTCGAAAGTCAAAAATTACTTTACAAAGTATTAGAAATAATATTTTTGACAAAATACAAAGGTGTATTCGAATACAACATAGGTGTATTCAAATACAGATGAAAATTGCTAAGTCAATAGCAAAAACATCTAATCTGTATTCGACTACAACATAGGTGTATTCAAATACAGATGAAAAATTGCTAAGTCAGTAGCAAAAACATCTCATCTGTATTCGACTACATCCTGATGTATTCGAATACAACCAACAAGTCAGTGGCAAAATTGATCAATCTGTATTCGACTACATCCATTTGTATTCGACTAGACAGTGTTAAATTTGAATAAATTTGAACGTTACAAAGAGGTGAATTCGAATACAGCCATCATGTATTCGAATACAACTGGAAACAATGCAATTTTTCAGTTCTGAATCAACTCTAAATCATTGCAATTGTTCCTCAAACCTCTTGGATCAATGGCCACGAATCTGAAGAGATGTTTATGGACTATAAATACACCATAACTTCAGATTCAACAAAAACAATCCTACCACACAACTTTAAAGACTTTGAACAAACTTTCTGAATTTTTCTCAAAGTCACTTTCATAAATTCAAGTACTTGCATATCATTTTCATATCATTAACTAAGGTTCTTAAAGTACTTGAAGCAATCTTGGATTGTTATCATTCTACTTCTCTTTCATTTTCATATACTTACTTATCAAATCACAAGTGTTTGTAAAAGAAATTAGTACTTTCTTATAGTAGTCTTGACTAAGATAGTGGTGTGCTATCCTAGTCGCTTTGTTAGAAGTTTGTAGCACATATCCTAGGGTGGGGCTTGTACATATTCTGACAAATAGTAGAGAAATCTCTTGTGGTGTACAAGAGGATTGGATGTACCCTTTGTTATAAGGGGAACCAGGATAATTTTGTTGTGTTCATTTCTTTACTGCCATTTATTCCTTCACTTACTATCCTTAAACACAAAAATAGATCACCTAAATATTGAAAATAAGGAAAACTCCTAAACACCTAATTCACCCCCCCCTTAGGTGCATATCTGTACTTACAATTGGCATTAGAACAGGTTCAAGGTAACTTACTCCTCGATCAATAACTAATGGCTTCCGCACAACCTGTTTTCAGAGACGGTGGCAGCAGTAACAAACCACCATGCTTCGTTGGCGAACATTACGATTTTTGGAAGATACGTATGCAAGCGTATCTTGAAGCACAAGGAGACGATATATGGGATGCTGTTGAAAATGGTCCTTACATTCCAACAACAGTCATCAACAACAAAGAAGAAATTAAGATAAAGAATTCTTGGACTGATGACAATAAAAGAAAAGTGTTGTTTGATAAAAAGGCTAAAAATATTCTACAATCAGCACTAGGTATGGATGAATTTTTCCGCGTGTCTCACTGTAAAACAGCCAAAGAAATATGGGACACATTGGAAGTAACCCATGAAGGCACCGTTGAAGTAAAAAGATCCAAACTTAACACACTTTCTCAAGAATATGAGTTATTCTGTATGCAGCCAGGAGAATCTATCATAGACATGCAGAAAAGATTCTCCCACTTAACAAATCACTTAACAGCTCTTGGAAATATTTTCACCAGTGATGAACTAAATCTTAAAGTATTAAGATCACTAACAAGGGCATGGCAACCAAAGGTGACAGCAATATCAGAAAAGAAAAGCTTATCCAAGATGTCACTTTCTGCATTATTTGGAAAACTCCAAGAACATGAAATTGAACTTGGGAGATTGGAGCAAAATGAAACTCAAGAAAAGAAGAACAAAAATATTGCTCTAAAGACCGAATTGAAGGAACGAGTCAGAGATGAAATTTCTGATGAAGATGAAAACATTAATTTCCTTGTTAAGAAATTTGGTAAGTTTCTTAAAAATGACAGAAATTTCAAAAAGAAGAATTTCAGAAAGAAAGATGGGTCTACCTCCAACCAAAACTTCACATGTTTTGAATGCGGAAAACAAGGACATATTAAAGCAGACTGTCCAAATCTTCTCAAGAAAAATGCCGGTAAAAGGAAAGAATTCAAGAAAGCATATATAGCTTGGGAAGATAACGAAGTAAGTTCATCATCAGAAATAGAAAGTGAGGAATACGCTAATGTTGCACTAATGGCATCACATCAATCAGATGATGACGAAGAGGTTAGTAACACAAACTCTCTTCATTATAATAAATCAAATAGTGAATTAATTATAGAATACAATGACGCTCAAAACGCCATTAAGGAACTTCTTATTGAATGCAAAAATCTGTTTAAAATAGTGTCAACACAAAAAAGACAAATCTCAAGTCTTCAAGAAAAATTGATATTATGGAAAAAGATGCTGAAAAATCAAAACAGAATTTTACATGCAATAAATGTGATTCTCTTTCATTCAAGATAGTTCAATTAAATAGAGTAATTGAACGATATGAAAAAGGACAAATAGGATTGGAGAATGTGTTAAACATGCAAAGATACTCAAACGATAAAAGTGGTCTTGGATTTTCTAAATTTGACAAACCAAGTTCAAATAAGATCATTTTTGTCAAAGCAAGTACTCAATCCAATCAAGGAAGAATTACAATTTTACAAAAGGATCATTCTTATAAAGAAAAGGTCACTCCCAATAAATTTCATACATATACTAGTAAAAATAAATTTATTCCTACTTGTACCTATTGTGGTCTTCATGGTCATACACCTAATGCCTGTCTTGTAAGAAACATTAGTGTTCCTAAAGGGCATTGTGTGTGGGTCAAGAAAGGTACTAACCCTCAAGGACCCAAAGCACATTGGGTACCTAATAAAATTTGATTTCAATTTTGTAGGTATGCACACAAAGTACCTCAAATTTGTGGTACTTAGATAGTGGGTGCTCCAAACACATGACGGGTGACATAACAAAATTTTCAGCATTGACCCTTGAATCAAAAGGATATGTAGTCTATGGAGATAATAATAAAGGAAAAATCTTAGGTATTAGAAAAGTTGGAACAACCCTTTCCCCTTCAGTTGAAGATGTCCTATATGTTGAAGGCCTAAAGCATAATCTCATAAGCATTAGTCAGCTATGTGACAAAGGACACAAGATAGTCTTCAACAAAGATGAGTGCATCATTCAAAATACAGCAACAAATGAAATTCAATTTATCGGTAAACGTTTCAAAAATATTTTTATACTTAATCTTGACGATTTATCCTTGAAAATGAAATGCCTTTTGGTAAGCGACAATAATGATGCATGGCTATGGCATAAAAGAATTTCACATATCCACATGGATCATTTAAACAAACTAGTCAAGCATGATCTTGTTGTTGGATTACCAAAAATGAAATTTGTCAAGGATAAATTATGTGACGCGTGTCAAAAAGGTAAACAAACAACAACTTCTTTCAAACCTATAAATGTTATATCAACTACAAGACCACTTTAATTAATACATATGGATTTGTTTGGTCCATCAAGAACCAAAAGTCTTGGTGGAAATTCATATGGACTAGTGATTGTTGATGATTACTCAAGGTTCACATGGACCTTATTTTTTGCAAGTAAAAACGAAGCTTTTAAAGCATTTAAAAACTATGCCAAGCTAGTCCAAAATGAACAATCATCCAAAATTGTATCAATTAGAAGTGATCATGGAAGAGAATTTCAAAATACCTTTTTTGAAGAATTCTGTGAAGAAAATGGAATTTTCCACAATTTTTCCGCACCTAGAACTCCTTAACAAAATGGGGTTGTTGAGAGAAAGAACAGATCCTTGGTAGAACTCGCAAGGACCATGCTAAGCGATTCAAATCTACCAAAGTACTTTTGGGCAGATGCTGTAAACACGGCATGCTATGTTACTAATAGAGTAAACATTCGGCCAATTCTTAAGAAAACTCCTTATGAACTCTACAAAGGAAGAAAGCCCAATATCTCTCACTTCCACATCTTTGGATGCAAGTGTTTTGTGCTAAACAACAGAAAAGACAACCTTGAGAAATCGATGAAAAAGCAGATGAAGGTATCTTTATTGGCTATGCATTATCTAGTAAAGCATTCAGAATTTTCAATAAAAGATCTTTAATTGTTGAAGAATCAATACATGTAACTTTTGATGAAACTAACCCCTTGAAAGAGGACAAAGTTATTTCTTATGATGATGATGGCATTGAAAGTAGTGATACAAGCAAAGAACATCAAATTGATCAACCGAGTCAAGAAAGTGAAGTCAACATTGAAAAGGAAAATAATAATCTTCCTAAAGAATGGAGGACCCATAGAGATCACCCAATTGACAACATCATTGGTGATATCAACACAGGAGTTACAACAAGACTTAAATTACAAGATGCATGTTTGAATATGACATTCGTTTCTCAAATCGAACCCTCCAAAATTGGTGAAGCACTAAAAGATGATCAATGGATACTTGCCATGCAAGAAGAACTTAACCAATTCGAAAGAAGTAAAGTATGGGAACTTGTCCCTAATCCGGGAAATAAACACATCATTGGTACAAAATGGGTGTTTAAGAATAAACTTGACGAAAACGGTATAGTTGTTCGCAATAAGGCAAGATTGGTCGCCCAAGGATATAATCAAGAAGAAGGGATTGATTTTGACGAAACATTTGCTCCAGTCGCAAGGTTAGAAGCAATTCGTTTACTACTTGCTTATGCTTGCTCTATGAACTTTGAATTATTTCAGATGGATGTGAAAAGTGCCTTCCTCAATGGATACATCAACGAAGAAGTATATGTTAAACAGCCACCCGGCTTTGAGGACTTCAAGAACCCTTCACATGTCTTCAAACTAAGAAAAGCTCTTTATGGTCTAAAACAAGCTCCAAGAGCTTGGTACGACAGATTGAGTGCCTTCTTATGTGAAAGAGGATTTGAAAAAGGCGAAGTTGATAAGACAATATTTATTAAAAGAAATGATGGTAACACCTTGTTGGTCCAAATCTATGTTGACGATATCATATTCGGATCAACAAACAATGAGATCTGTGAGGAATTCTCGTTGATGATGCAAGGAGAATTTGAAATGTCCATGATGAGAAAATTAAACTACTTTCTTGGTCTTCACATCAAACAACTCAAGCACGACATCTTCATCAATCAAGCAAAATATTGCAAAGAACTGCTAAAAAGATTTGAAATGGAAAACTGCAAGGAAAGTGCAACTCCCATGGGTTCCGGAACATATGTTGATAAAGATGAAACTGGTGCGTCTATTGACATTTCAAAATATCGAGGTATGCTTGGATCTCTATTATATCTAACGGCCAGTCGGCCAGATATTATGTTTAGTGTCTGTCTATGTGCTAGATTTCAGGCAGATCCGAAAGAATCACATCTTGTAGCCGTCAAAAGAATCATGAAATATTTGAAAGGAACAATCAATGTAGGACTATGGTATTCGAAAGGTAGCATCTGTAGTCTCGTTGGATATTCTGATTCAAATTATGCAGGATGTAAAACAGACCGTAAAAGCACAAGCGGCACTTGTCATGTCTTGGGAAATGCACTCGTATCATGGTCATGTAAAAAGCATGCATGTGTTGCACTTAGTACTGCTGAAGCCGAATACATAGCAGTAGCAAGTTGTTGTGCACAAATTTTATGGCTCAAACAACAACTATGTGATTATGGACTTGATCTCGGATGCATTCCGTTACGATGCGACAACACTAGTGCTATCAATATTTCAAAGAATCCAATCATGCACTCACGAACTAAACACATTGATATACGACATCATTTTTTGCGCGATCATGTGCTTAAAGGAAATGTTGAAGTAACCTTTGTGGATACTAATAACCAACTGGCGGACATCTTTACTAAACCACTTCCTAAGGACTCGTTTTACAAAATTCGACGCGAACTCAGCATCTTAAGTGAAAATGATCTTTAAATACAAGGTACTTTGTCATCATTATTCAAAAGTTATAAGGTTTCTCTTGTTAACCTGTTGGAATTAAGTCGTTATTATCAAATATGTTTCCTTATCATTATATTTGTGATTATATGCAGTATTTGGTATGCTATACATGATAAATTCATTTCTAGTTCTAAAAATTTGAAGTTGTAGCCGAATACAAATTCTGGGTAATCGAATACACGTTTCCAGATTTATTTGTATTCAGATACAATCAAATTGTAATCGAATACATTTTTCCAGAACCACTTGTATTCGAATACACTTATAGTGTATTCGACTACATCTTCGCAATTTTCTGTCATATATAAGGCTGCGACAGTTCTTCTGAAAATAGGTATTCAAATACAATTGGTTACGAACACGCGAATACATCTCTCTTCCATTTCAGCATCGAACCCACGAATCTCTCTCTCATTCAAAATTCTTTTCTCCTTTTCCTCAATTGATTACGAATTCATTCCCTCTTTCACCTAAATCAACTTCTTCTCATCCTTGTCATTTAGATTTCACGAACCGAAACCCTAAACCCCCAAATTTCTCTCAAAATGTCAAAATCCTCTTCAACCGTCATGGATGTGCGCAAACGAGGGCCAAGAACTAAGCATGCCTCAGTGGGTCCTTCAAAGAAACAAACCAAGAGTACTAATATCACGGATTTGTCTCGTCTCTTACACACACCAGACGAAATTGCTCGATTTCGCACACTCTACTCCGACAAGAGGCTCATCATTCCCAAAATCGGTACTTTAGACTCCTTTTCTGCCTTTAAATTTCCTGCTTTGCTTAGAGCTCAACGTATTGAGGAATTTATCGGATACAAGGGTCCTATCTATCCCGATTTAGTTAGGGTCTTTTATTGCAATTTGACTAGGGATGGAAAAATGCTGAAATCTCGCGTCAAGGGAAAAACTATTGAACTCGATTCGCATATTATTGGTGACATTTTGAAAATTCCCTATGAAGGACAGAAAACTAGTCCAACTAACTTATGTAAATGGTCTGGTGTTTCTAAATATGATGCTTATGTGGCTATTTGTCGATTTGACAAACACACTATGGAACGCAAGAGAATTCAAGCAGGCTCAACATTTGCGAAGCAACGATACGGACCATACGGTGTTGGAAATCTTACTGTTGATTATCGTTTGCTCCATTACTTCTTAAGTTACATTTTGGTCCCTAAGGCTGGTAACTACTCCCAGATTTCCAAGTTTGAACTCCAGATTATAACTACTTGTTCGAAGGCCTTCCCCTCAACTGGGCTTATTTTGTTAAATCAATCATGTTTACATCCAGAGAGGCTGTTGGTTTGCCTTATGCTAAGGAGGTCACTCGCATTCTTGAACACTTCGGGGTGGACTTCTCTGAGGAAGTTGTGTATACCATTACTAAGGACAATTTACTCGATTTAAGTGTCCTTCCAAGCATGAAAATCGTTTGGAGTGAACCGCTTCAAAAATACATCCATATGAGTGACCTTGGTCAAACATCTGCTGCTGCTCCTAACGACACTTCTACCTCTGATGCTGCCCCTGCAGATGATGCTGACGAAGATATTGCGTCTGATGATGATCATGTGTCCAATCGCATGATTATGGCTAAACTTGACTCTCTCCAGACTTGCTTCTCTAGATTCACCACTTCTGTCGATGCTCGTTTTCAAGCTATCGAATCCACCATCGCCACCAACCATGACAGCATGATCCACGAGATGTGTATCTTAGCCGACAAAATTGATCATCTCCATCTCCCGCCTGGCCATCACTGATTCGCCTTTAGTTTACTAGGCATAGTTGGCATTTTGTTGTCTAGGTCGTACTTCTTTTCATGTTTTGATGCTTTCTTTGAAACTTTATGTTACATTTTGGTTTTGTATTTTGAATACTGTAACATTATCTGCGTACTTGTTTCTTATGTGACGATATTTGGTTTATTATGCCTCTTTTCCGTTTCATTACTTGCTTGTTCTATATATTACTGCTTGTCTTCTTCTTTTTGATCATGTCAAAAGGGGGAGAAAATATGGTACTTTGTTGTTTTTAAACATAAATATAGGTCCTCAACATATGTACTCCTTTGATCATCCCACTCACCATCAACAAGGAAGTACGCATACATTACGGGGGAGTATTACTAATATGATGTAATATCTCCACAACAACAAAAGGTTTTGTCATAATCAAAAAGGGGGAGAATGTAAAAATACATGTTTTTGATGATACAAAAGACCAACAGTGATGATGATCAAAGCAACAAGTTCAAAAAGAAGAAGTCTACAAAAATCCTATTTGATATATTAATAAATAGATGTTTTTATGTAAAGGTAAATGATGCAAACCACAACTCAAATACAAAGAGAACCTCACATATTTGCATATGCATAAAAAGTATTTTTGAAAGTCAAAAATTACTTTACAAAGTATTAGAAATAATATTTTTGACAAAATACAAAGGTGTATTCGAATACAACATAGGTGTATTCGAATACAGATGAAAATTGCTAAGTCAGTTGCAAAAACATCTCATCTGTATTCGACTACAACATAGGTGTATTCGAATACAGATGAAAAATTGCTAAGTCAGTAGCAAAAACATCTCATCTGTATTCGACTACATCCTGATGTATTCGAATACAACCAACAAGTCAGTGGCAAAATTGATCAATCTGTATTCGACTACATCCATTTGTATTCGACTACACAGTGTTAAATTTGAATAAATTTGAACGTTACAAAGAGGTGTATTCGAATACAACCATCATGTATTCGAATACAACTGGAAACAATGCAATTTTTCAGTTCTGAATCAACTCTAAATCATTGCAATTGTTCCTCAAATCTCTTGGATCAATGGCCACGAATCTGAAGAGATGTTTATGGACTATAAATACACCATAACTTCAAATTCAACAAAAACAATCCTACCACACAACTTTAAAGACTTTGAACAAACTTTCTGAATTTTTCTCAAAGTCACTTTCATAAATTCAAGTACTTGCATATCATTTTCATATCATTAACTAAGGTTCTTAAAGTACTTGAAGCAATCTTGGATTGTTATCATTCTACCTCTCTTTCATTTTCATATACTTACTTATCAAATCACAAGTGTTTGTAAAAGAAATTAGTACTTTCTTATAGTAGTCTTGACTAAGATAGTGGTGTGCTATCCTAGTCGCTTTGTTAGAAGTTTGTAGCACAGATCCTAGGGTGGGACTTGTACATATTCTTACAAATAGTAGAGAAATCTCTTGTGGTGTACAAGAGGACTGGATGTACCCTTGGTTATAAGGGGAACCAGGATAATTCTACTGTGTTCATTTCTTTACTGCCATTTATTCCTTCACTTACTATCCTTAAACACAAAAATCGATCACCTAAATATTGAAAATAAGGAAAACTCCTAAACACCTAATTCACCCCCCTCTTAGGTGCATATCTGTACTTACATGCATTAATCTCAAATGGTTTTAGTCAATCTGCCCATGATCATTCTCTGTTCACAATGCAGAAAAATAATTCTTTTACCTTCTTATTAATTTATGTCGATGATTTGATCCTTGCAGGAAATAACATGGATGAAATTAATCACATCAAGATTTTTTTTAAACCAGCATTTCAAAATCAAGGATCTGGGCACATTGAAATATTTCCTAGGATTGGAGATAACACGTTCAAAAACTGGAATGCACCTATGTCAGAGGAAATATGCTCTGGACATATTATCCAACACTGGGCTTCTGGCAGCAAAGCCCTCCTCCGCACCAATGCAGAAACACACTAGGCTGATCAGCACAGATGGCACACCTTTATCCGATCCAACATCATTTCGAAGATTAATTGGTCAACTCATTTATCTCACAACAACAAGACCAGATATTAGCTTCACCGTCCAACAACTAAGTCAATTTATGACTAAACCAACCACTAATCATCATGCAGCAGCTCTTCGAGTCTTAAAATATCTCAAATTAGATCCAGCCAAAGGCATCATGTTCCCTACAACATCAACACTTCAACTCAAAGCTTTTTCAGATTCCGATTGGGCTATGTGTCCAGAAACACATAAGTTCATAACAGGTTATTGTATCTTCATTGGTGAATCTTTGATATCATGGAAGTCTAAGATGCAAGCTACGGTATCCAAGTCATCAACCGAAGTCGAATATAGAAGTATGGCCACCACAGTTTGTGAACTACAGTGGCTTTCCTATCTATTGCAGGATTTCAAAGTTCCAAATATTACTCCAACTCTTCTTTATTGCGACAGCCAATCTGCTCGCCACATCGCCAACAATTCTTCTTTCCACGAAAGATCTAAACATATTGAAATCGACTACCACATTGTGAGATAGAAACTACAACAACAACTTTTCAAACTTCTGCATATCACTTCTTCTCAACAGCTTGCTGATGTTTTCACAAAATCTTTAGATCCTAATATTTTTAACACTTTAATAGGCAAGCTAGGAATGATTAGCATACACTCACTAGCTTGTCGGGGGCTATTAGAAAAATAATTAATTGGGTTATTATGATTAGTTAACCTCTCTGATAGAGTTATTTGTCAATACTCCTTATTTGTAGCTATTCTGTTATGGTTTATTATTATATAAACCCAACTTGTATTATTTGACAGATTAAGAGAAATAATAATGAGATTTATTCAGTAATATCATATGAATAAGAAAAATTCCTATAGAAAAATGAATAAGAATAATAATAGTGAAGAAATTGAAAATGCAAAATTTCGACAATCACAATCTCATCTTGTATAATTTGAGAACAAATATTTCTTCATTTTTTTAAAAAGAAAAAGAGATATTTTATCAAAACAACCACCCAAATACAAGGACGCAAAAATACAAGCGAAGCTAACAACAATTAGATAGCCACCATTGAACAAGTAGACCATTATAAAATTCAACCTCAACCAACACATGAAACAAGTATAAGTTATAGCAAGGCTGTATAACTAACAATAATATATAGTATCTTTGAATCAAAACCACATCGTCCCCACATGCTACCAACTAAAACACATAATATGCCAATTGAAATACCAACATCTGAAACTGCAGCAAGCTATCAACCATGAAAGATCTAACCAACAAATTACCATTTCTGTCATAAACACTCAGAAACTAGGAAAAAAAAACAATTTGATGAAGAAGAATATTGGTGAAGAAGATGACGAGGTTTTAAATTTTCTAGATTTTTTTATTATATTGTTAAATTTTTTGGCATAACCATCAATTTAATCCTCGACCACATCAACCACACACATGTCATGAAATTTGGGACACATCGTCGCCTAAGTCAGCATCTACGTCAACAACTTAATAGTCTTAACGTCAGGGACTAAAACGAATGATGTTTTGATGAATGGAGGATGCAAATTGGATTTTTTTTGTTGAATCTGGGACCAATATGACAATGTCCTACACTTTCCGGGACCAATATGACAACACTCTATACTTTCAAGAATTAAGATAGTGGTTTACCTATTCTTGTAATGCATACTTATAAGGTTATACATATAGTCCAGGTGGGATATTGTTTCATACATAAATAATTAGTATTGTGGAATTTCACTTATGTTTAACCATAATTAAAGTGATCGAATAAGGTATGGCTAATGTGGGCTTATGGGTATCTAATAGGGTGTGAGCCTTTAATGTGTAGAGATTAAAGGTTAATTATACTTTTGTAATTAGTTCAAATAGAATTAACAATATTAATCTTAATTTAGGTTCTATAAATAAAAAGGTTATGGTCCCCAGTCACAAACACTAGTAGCCGTCTTTGTTGACATAATGCTAATGATTGATGTTATATGTGTTGTGATGATATATGTTGATGAAAATCGTGAATTATTTATTTAGAGTTATGTTGTGATAAGTATTAGGTTTAAGAAGTAAAAAGGTTCTCTTTTAGGAAATTGTATTTTGAAGTAATAATGGAATAGTGAGAAAAGATTGATCGATTAATGCAATGTCTATAAATGGAAAATGATTGTTAAAGAATAATCGATTAAGAGGATCTTAATAATCAGTTAGAATGGTGAATTTAGGGTTTAGTATATTATAAATTAGGCTTAACCAATTTGGAATGACTTAATAATCAATTAGGTTAAGAATTAGAAGTAGAAAATAATTAAATCAGAGATTAATTGATTAGGATAATATCATTAACCGATTAACATAATAATAAATTATTAGAGTCTTATGAGTAATTGATTAGATTAAGTTAAAATGATTAATTAGGATAATATTTAACTAGTAATGAGAGGTTAGATATCAAGGTTAGACTATTGATTAA
>JBBPBP010000004.1:23804303-23830216 GCA_037974735.1 Cicer chorassanicum
AGTAATAACATTTGGCGATTCTGATTCTACTATAAGTTCAAGAACAAATAAAATGATAAAAAAATAAATAACTCTTCTTAATAAATAACATTAATATTTCTGCCTGATATAATTAGATATTAGAAGTTAGTCAACATATAAAGAAAAAAAATTTAATGATAAAAAAATAAGTTTTGCACATTATTAACGTCTATAAATATCTTATGATATCTCAAATGATTCTCCTCTTGTAACATTATTGAACTCTAATATACACATATGTATTAAATTCCCATTCCTAATGATTTTTATTTATTTTTAAGTATACACTTAGAATTACCTCAAATTAAATATAAATGAACACATGCAACATATTGTTATTAATTCTAATTATAATTAATAAATCCAATAATATATCATATCCTCCTTTTTAGTATATCATATCATATATTTAATAACTGAATGTCATAAATATTTTTTTATAGTATTTTATATAATATATTAAATATGTTTAATATTTTATAGTATTAGTTATGGTATCATATCACACATTTTTTTGAGTATTTCATATTATAATTTAAAAATAAATAAATTATACACGATTATTAAATGTCATAAATATTCTTTATGAAATTTTATATAAGAATTAAAATATATTTAATATTTAATAGTAGTTTCACGATACTATAGCTGTTGGAAATGATGAAAAATTAATGGAAGAATTGTTGGTAATAATTGTGACATTAATGAACTAGTGTGGTTGTGAATTGAAAAAATGAGAAGTCCCACATAGGAGGGTGTCGCGGCCGGTTTTTTCGCGAAAAGGAGTCGCCACCAATTTTATTTTATTCAAAGGAAAAATTGGATAAAACCTAAAATAATTATTTTTTTAGAACCAAAAATTCGGATTCGGGAGTCGATTACGAGTAGGGAAGGTATTAACACCCTACAACGTCCGTTAAACGGTTACCCTATAATTAATTGTATACAAACTATTTATTTATTTATTCATTTATTTTTACCCAAAAAGAATAATAAAAAATATAAATAAATTATTTACATTAATAAAAGAAGGAAACATATTTTTTTATTAATTTGGTTTGACAAGGAAAAAAACCTTGCTCCTACGTATCCCCAGGTGCAATAGGGAAATCAAAACACACGTAGTTCTTGGGTAGAAAATATTGATGTGTTGGCTGATTTTATTGTTAATTTTACTTTATATATATACATATAAAAATAAATTAACAGCATAATAGTGATAATAATAATAATAGTAATAGTGATAATATAAATAATAACACAAAAAAAAAAAGTGAGATATTTGTTCGCGGATTGTATTTTTTATTTTTGTTTTAAAGAAAAATTAATTTTTGTTAAATAAACAACGTAACGAAAATATAATAATAACAAAAAAAGAGGTGAGGTGTGGCGCGGCGAGCGAGGATGAATTTCATCCGGCGGCAGCGACTATTAATTTTAATCTAATGGAAAAAACTATTTATTTGTTGTTACGATCTTTTTGTTATTTTGATAGATACGTGATATGAGCTATATATTCAATATTACGATGCGGTAAAATTCGTTTTCTTGGTGATTGGTTTATAAGCATCAATTAGTTATATTTTTCTAGCATTTTGTGTTGCAAAGAAAGCAGAACAGACAACCTTAGAAAAATGAAAGCTTAACACACAAGTTTATTTTTTTTTGTATAAATAGAAAAAGAGAAAAAAAAAAAAGAACATTTTTTAAAGGGATCAATATAAAGACTAATAAGAAGAAATTTAGAGAAGAGATACCTTACTACTGAAGTAGTTTCTTGCTGGACTGATTTTCCCAAGACCACTCTGCTCCTCTCTCGCCTGTTATTCTCTCTTCTTTCTTTTTTGTGCTCTCCAAATGTCCTTTGTTCCACTCTTACTATCGATTATTTATAGGCCTTTCGGATGTAGGTTACAAAAGACAAGGGAATAATTGTCAATTGATCACCATTTTATTACTATTAATCTATTTCTTTGTGGTTTCTTTTCTTTCAATTGATTATCATTATACCGATTTTTATGACCATCAATCCATTCAATTGATCCTCATTATACCGATTTTTATGACCATCAATCCATTTCTTTTCAGTTTCTTTCATACAATTATGTATATTTATTTTTTATTTATTATTATTTTTTTTTATATATTTTTATATATATTTTT
The DNA here is from genome assembly GCA_037974735.1 of Cicer chorassanicum. NCBI lineage: Eukaryota > Viridiplantae > Streptophyta > Magnoliopsida > Fabales > Fabaceae > Cicer > Cicer chorassanicum. The sequence goes on from JBBPBP010000004.1 coordinate 23,806,488, forward strand.
TTATTTTTCTATTTTTTTAGAAAAGAATCTAAACAAGAATTAGAGACAAAGAACTAGGAACAAATGTGATTGTTTAAAGTTTAAAGCTCTAATTATTTATTTTTATTTTTATATTTCTATACATTTATTATTATTATTTCCCTCTTTTTTTTTTTTAATAAAAAGTAAAAAATAGATAAATAAATAACAAGCGGACAAAATTAGGTGTCAACAGCTGCCCCTCTTTACTTAGAATTTACTTGAGAATCAAAGTAAAAGATAAGTAAAGATGACAACTCTAATTTTGTCCGAAAAGAATTTTTTAGAAGGGTGCGAGTCGTTTTCCCGGCTTCAACATGCGGGTCGTTTTCTCGGCTTCGGGTGCGAGTCGTTTTCCCGGCTTCAACATGCGGGTCGTTTTCTCGGCTTTAGGTGCGAGTCGTTTTCCCGGCTTCAACATGCGGGTCGTTTTCTCGGCTTCGGGTGCGAGTCGTTTTCCCGGCTTCAACATGCGGGTCGTTTTCTCGGCTTTAAGTTTATGTAATGTCATGAATGAATGAATGAATGAATGAATATGTTGGTTTTTATTAATATTTTTATTGGACACGACCATTAAAATCAAGGATGAAAAAGGCACTTATACATTTTTCTTGAACCTGATATCTTTGATCTCTCTTTTGTCCTTTTCTCTTTTTTCCCTTTTTTTTTCCTTTTTTTTTGTTTTTGTTTTTTTGTTTTTTTTGTTTTTTTGTTTTTGAAGAAGAATTACCATTGTAATCTTTAGTTGGATCTCATACTGTCGTCTGCCTTGTACTCTAAACAAACTCTAATATATCCGACTTTATCGCAATTCATTATATCGAGGTATGGTATATGTTTTACTTTCCAGTACACGATAATCATAAAAATGCATTCGAGAAAGAAGGTTAATTTATAAAGATGATAAAAGTATATCAATATATTGAGGTTCAATATTCGTCGTAAAGAAAAGAATATACATAAGATAAAACAAAAGGAATGGGTGGAAGACCCGACTTGGTTACTAGTAATTCACAGGTAGACTGTACTAACTTCTCGTGCCATAGTCTGATCGATATTGTTGTTCTTTCCCTTTTGAGTATATATTCTTTGTTTTTGCTGTTGTTGATGTTGTTTTTCTTCTTCTCTTAGGTTGCCCTTTCGAGTTTTCAACCCAGTATGTATTTATTATTTTTTGTACCCTAATTTTTGCCTAGGTCGCCTTTTCAGGTTTTCAACCTAGCGGGTATTTTTTTTTTTTTAACCCTAATTTTTGCCTAGGTTGCCCTTTCAGGTTTTCAACCTAGCGGGTATTCATTTTTTTTTTTTTACCCTAACTTTTGTCTAGGTCGCCCTTTCAGGTTTTCAACCTAGCGGATATTTTTTTACCCTTATTTAAGTATGATACTTTTTTACGGCATCTGAGTTTACAGGGAGGACTAAATCTTTTCCATCCATATTCGTGAGGATCAAAGCTCCCCCTGAGAAAGCTTTTTTCACGACGTATGGGCCCTCGTAGTTAGGGGTCCATTTCCCACGATAATCCTTTTGAATGGGTAAGATCTTTTTTAGCACCAAGTCTCCCTCCCGGAATTCTCGAGGACGTACTTTTTTCTCGTACGCCCTTTTCAATCTTTTCTGATATAATTGCCCATGGCATAAGGCCGCCAACCTTTTTTCTTCAATTAAATTTAATTGATCGAAACGGGTTTGTACCCATTCCGACTCCTCTAGTTTGGCCTCCATTAATACTCTTAGTGAGGGGATTTCAACTTCAATGGGTAGCACAGCCTCCATCCCATATACTAGGGAAAAAGGGGTTGCCCCAGTTGAAGTGCGTATCGAAGTGCGATACCCGTGTAGTGCAAACGGTAACATCTCATGCCAATCTTTGTATGTTACAACCATTTTCTGAATAATTTTTTTGATATTTTTATTTGCTGCTTCAACTGCACCATTCATTTTTGGTCTGTACGGGGACGAGTTGTGATGTTGAATTTTAAAGGTGGCACACAATTCATCCATCATTTTGTTATTCAGATTTGTGGCATTGTCAGTAATGATCTTGCTTGGTAGGCCATAACGACAAATTAACTCCCTTTTTATGAATTTGACTACCACATTTCTGGTTACATTGGCGTACGAAGCGGCCTCTACCCATTTGGTAAAGTAATCGATTGCCACCAAGATGAAGCGATGTCCATTTGATGCTTTCGGTTCAATCATTCCGATGACGTCTATGCCCCACATTGAGAACGGCCAGGGCGCTGAAAGGGTATTTAGAGGCATTGGCGGGGCGTGGATATTATCAGCATATATTTGACACTTATGACATTTCTTAACATAATTAAAACAATCTTTTTCTAGGGTGAGCCAGTAATACCCGGCTCGAAGAATCTTTCTAGACATGGCGTGTCCGTTCATATGGATCCCATAAGAGCCATCGTGGACATCTTGTAGAATTTCTTTCGCCTCATTGGCATTAACACATCTAAGGAGTACCATATCATGATTCCTCTTATACAAAACATTTTCGTTCACGAAAAAGCTTGCGGCTAACCGTCTCAGAGTTCTTTTCTCATTCTCCGATATTTCGGGAGGATATTCTCTATTTATAAAATGATGTTTGATGTTGTAATACCAAGGATTCCCGTCAGTTTCTTCTTCCATTAAGTGGCAGTAGGCAGGATGATCTTGACTCTCCAATTTAATGGATGGGATTTCATCGTTTCGACTTATTTGGAACATCGAGGGTGAAGTAGCCAAAGCATCAGCCAATTGATTGTTTTCTCGAGGGACATGGTGAAAGGTGATTTTTTCAAATTGTAAAGACAATTCTTTTATGTAGGTAAAATAAGGTATTAACTTCTTATCTTGAGTTTCCCATTCTTGGTTAAGCTGATTAATTACTAGAGCTGAATCTCCATACACTTCCAGCACTTTCGCTTTTGATTCCAAAGTCGCCAAAATTCCCATGGCACAAGCTTCATATTCTACCATATTATTGGTACAATCAAAACACAAGCGCTCTGCAATAGGTATGAACTGTTTTTGGGAGATATTAAGACAACCCCAATCCCATGCCCCATTATGTTTGAGGCCCCGTCGAACAACACGGTAAATTTTCCATTATCGCATTTTTCAAACATAACCATGATGCTTTCGTGTGGGAATTCGCATTGCATTGACTTATAATCATCCACAGGTTGATTAGTTAGATAATCTGTTGAGGCACTCCCTTTGATGGCTTTCTGAGTAACATCGGTAATATCATATTCTGATAACATCATCTGCCAGCAAGCGATTCTCCTTGTGAGAGCAAGCTTTTCAAAAATGTACTTGATTGGATCCATTTTGGATATCAAGTAAGTCGTGTGGAAAAACATGTATTTCCTCATGCGATGGGCCGCCCAGGCTAAGGCACAACAAGTACGTTCTAACATTGTATATCTTGTTTCAACCTCTGTAAATTTTTTACTTAGATAGTAAATGGCATGCTCCTTTTTTCCTGTTTCATCGTGTTGCCCCAGCACGCATCCCATGGCCCCGTCGAGAACTGTAAGATACATAATTAAAGGTCGGCCCAAAACTGGGGGGACTAGAATTAAAGGCTTTTGCAAATACTGTCGGATTTTTTCAAAAGGGTTTTGACATTCTTCGTTCCACACAACTGTTTGATTTTTCCGTAAAAGTTTAAAGATCGGTTCACAAGTGGCAGTTAGTTGTGATATAAATCTTGAAATATAATTTAGTCTCCCAAGAAAACCGCGAACTTCTCTTTCGGTACTCGGGGGAGGCATTTCTGAAATGGCCTGAATCATATCGAGGTCAACCTCTATTCCTTTCTGACTAACCACAAATCCCAATAATTTGCCCGACCTCACGCCGAAAGTGAACTTGGAAGGATTAAGCTTTAGCTTAAACTTTCTAAGTCTTTCAAAGAGTTTATTTAGATCAATAACTTGTTTTTCTCCTGTTTGTGACTTAGCAATCACGTCGTCTACATAAACTTCTACATCTTTATGTATCATGTCATGGAACAGGGTTAGCATAGCTCTTTGGTAGGTCGCCCCAGCATTCTTCAGACCAAAAGGCATTACTTTGTAACAAAATGTTCCCCAAGGGGTGATGAAAGTCGCTTTTTCCATATCTTCAGCTGCCATCTTAATTTGATTATACCCAAAGAAACCATCTATAAAAGAAAAGAGTGAATGGGGAGCCGTATTGTCAACCAGAATATCGATGTGAGGTAACTGAAAATCATCCTTAGGATTGGCTTTGTTAAGGTCCCTATAGTCGACACACATTCGAACTTTGCCATCCTTTTTCGGCACAGGTACGATATTGGCTATCCATTGGGGATAATTTGCCACAACCAGGAACTCTGAGTCAAATTGTTTTTTTACTACTTCCCTGATTTTTAATGACATATCGGGCTTCATTCGCCTTAATTTTTGTTTAACCGGAGAAAAATCGGGTTTTAAGGGCAATTTATCCTCCACTATGCTAGTATCCAATCCAAGCATATCCTGATATGACCAGACAAAAACATCTTTGTATTCATGTAGGAGTTGGATTAGTTCGTGATACACTTCTTTCTTTAAGATGGTCCCAACTATAATTTCTTTATTTCTTCTGTCTCTAGATTAATCATTTCTGTTGGTTCCTCATATGGCATGATACCCTTGGCTTCCCATTCTACCGCTCTTAACAACTCTAGAGGAGGTTCATAGTCTTCTTCGTTATCTTTTTCTGTCTGACTAACAAGATTGTTAAAATTATGTAGCGAGATCTTAGTATAATCATCTGTTAATGGACTATTCCCAAATCTGCAGGATTCAAGGCTAGGATAAGGGGAAAAAAGAGAATAAACAAAAAAGGAAAGAACAATTTTGGCGAATGAATGTTAAAATAAGATAACGGTAAGAAAGAACAATAAGAAAATAAAATGAGAATGCATTTATTGAAATTCAAAGTACTAAGAAAACAAAATTGTGTCCATCCTAAATATAATGAAGTATCTTAAGGTCTTAGTAAGAGTAATAATGCTTTTAGAATTACATGGGAATTGCATTAAATATTATAGGCGACTTGACAAATTTCCAATTCTTGATTTCTGCTCCTGCACCACACGGACGAATCCAATCAGCTTCATCAACGGAAATGTCATCTCCAGCTGCTCCAATATGGATCTCACTTGTTGGTCTTGCACTTTGGAAACTCTGTTGGATGTCACATATGGGAATCCTTTTAGTTCTAGGCTCTCGATTCTCGACCCGAGCTAATCTCTTTTCTTTGACCAATCTTCGTTTGTCATCCTTGGTGGGTTTGTAGCCTAAACCCCACTTATCCCTATTCTTAGGAAGTTTCACCAGTTCTTTGAGCCCTTCTTCATCCTTCCCCAACCCGTGCCATGGATGGTGTCCTCTGCTCAACATGAACTTAGCCACCATAATAGCAGTGTTTGACATATGTGGTTTTATAGGTGTTGTCTCGACGTAAGCGGTGTCCACGATTTCTAGTGTTTGGAATGCGATTTCTAGAGCTTCTTCTTTTGTCTCAACATAAGGTGTGGTGGACAACTTACTCACCAACAAGTCTTCTTCTCCTGACACGATTACCATATCCATCACGTGAAACATGATTTCAAATGTGACCGAGCCTATTTGAACTAGGAGTTCGATTTCTCCCATTACTTCTTTGCGACTCCCATCGAAAGCTCTAACAACCATGGGGCTTGGTCTCATATATGTACCATCACAAGGTAGTTTTGCTAATGTCGATTTTGATATGACATTCAGCGAGGAGCCATTGTCATTGAGAACTCTTGATATTATATGGTCGAGACACATTATTGATATGTGTAGTGCTTTATTATGCCCTATCCCTTCGTTCGGCAGCTCATCATCTGTGAAGGTTAGGTTGTTGTTGGTAGTGATGTTATTTATGATGCCTCCAAATTTTTCCAAGGTGATGTCGTGAGTGACATGGGCCTCATTTAGTGTTTTCATCAATAACTTCCGGTGGGACTCAGAATTCATCAGTAGGGACAACAATGAAATCCTTGCAGGAGTATGGTTGAGCTGGTCGACTATTTTGTATAACTCTGTTTGATGATTTTGAGAAACTCACGAGCTTCATCATTAGAAACCTCTTTCTTATCTTTGTATGCCTTCTCACACGCCACTATTATTTCTCTCTATGATGTTTTCAGGGAGTATATCTGACCACTTCTAGTCATCCCTCCTATCTCTGAAACGTTCATGACAGCGGTAGTTTTTGAGCTAGAAGAATCTTCATTCTTCTGTTCAGCCAGATGTACCTCTACATTATAGTTCCAAGGTACTGCTTTATTGTCTTTATATGGAAAAGGGCTTGGTATCTGAACTATTAAGGTCATCAGATCACTGGGGGCATTCATAGTTTCTTGCTTAGTGAAGTGAATGACTAATGGCTTTGGGATGGTTATGCCAAGTTTTTCTTTTGATTGGGCTGCGATCATAGCATCATCCTTTTCTCAACGACCTATTTGAACGATGCTTGTGATTATCAATTTTTGAAGTTCTTTTTTAAACTCATTGCATTCTTCCATGGAATGATCTTCATTGAGGTGGAAATTGAATCTTGTTTTCCCATCGGCGTTTCCTTGGATTAACCCAAATTTGCATAACTCAGAGAAAATTAGTCCCATCGGGGTCTTAATTCTTTCGACCTCCCTTATTAATTGGTGGTTTTCTTCAATAACATTCACTATTGGTCCACCATGGACTTGTAGGGGATTATTTTTCACGCTAGGCTCCTTTTCTTTGAAATTCAACCATCTAGCTTTAAGCAAATCGTGCGCCTTAAATTTTAAAGCTAGGCAATTTTCAGTAGAGTGTCCTACAGCCCCAAAGTGGTAATCGCATGCGGCGTTCGAGTCATATCCTTTGGGGTAGGGCGGTTGTATAGGTTTCGCTGGACATAGTGCAACCATAGAATTGCTAACCAGATGTGGTAATAATTCTGCATAAGTCATATGGATGGGGTCGAAATGCACGAACTTCCTCCCACGATAGTTTCTTCCCCGATTTTTATAGGAATCTTGATTCCCTTGTAAGTTTTGACTTAGGGTACTTGAGGTTGCAGCGGTGTAGGGGCGATGCACAAAAGAATGATTAGTTGGGTTTGATGCCACAAAATGGCTTTCTCCCTCCTTTTTCTTATTCGCACCTACGGGCGGTTTCTTTGTGTTATTTAATCCGGGATAGCCGGAAACAACCTTTCCGATTTTCAATCCCATTTCTACTCTTTCGCCTATGATGTGAGATTTGAAAAATTTGACGAGACGTTTCCTATCATTTTGTCATAAAATAGATGTTGAAGAGTGTTTATGAACATGTTCACCATTTCTTTTTCTGATAGGGGGTTCAACCTGGGAAGCTAGCTCTCTCCATCGTTAGGCATATTCCTTGAATGTTTCATTGTCTTGTTTTGTCATATTTTGCAGCTGCATTCTATCAGGAGCCATGTCAAGATTATATTTGTATTGTTTCAAAAAGGCATCCACCAAATCTTTCCAAGAGCCGATATGAGCTCGCTCAAGGTGCATATACCAACTAAGGGAAGCTCCTGTAAAACTGTCTTCAAAGAAGTGGATTAGCAGTTTTTCGTCATGGGAGCAAAAATCCATTTTTCGACAATACATAATAAGATGGTTCTTCGGGCATGTAGTTCCCTTGTATTTGTCGAATTCAGGCAACTTGAATTTCGGAGGTATTATAACATCATAAACGAGGCATAGGTCTGAAGCATCAAATCCATAATTGTTTCCCCCTTCGATAACTCTCAAGCGTTCTTCTAAGGCTTGCCATTTTTCTTGGAATTGATTGCTCTCGAGCGGTCGCGGTTCATGATGTATGTTGAACGTCATCGGCGTAGCTTCGGTAGCTTTTCCTTGCAACGAAGAGCGAGGAAAGCCCGAAGTAAGGGGTGAAGGTTGCACTTGAGGGAACTCGCCAGTACTATGTTGTGGATTTGAAGCCACGACCAGCGGATTGTTGTTGGGGAGATGAGTGTATATGGGTGGGGTATAACCTGGCGGCAAACCATAAGGTGGAAATTGTTGCGTCTTCCCTTCTTGATAATTAGTGTGAAGGTGTGGAGTGACGCCCGTAGGGTGAACAAGAGTGTTTTAGGGCATCCCCTCGTCTACCAAAGGATTCCCATCATTTCTATTTCCAAGTGTTTGTAGAATCTCCAAGATCTTGGTCATTTGCCCCTTGAGTTGGTTCACGTCTTCTCTTATTTCTGTTTGCTCTAGCTCATCCATGATTTTTGACTGGGATCGTGTCCGATAACGGTGTCGTAGCACCAGTTTTTTTTATTTGTTGTGTTATTTTTTTTGTGAAAGAATATGGCATGAGTATGCAACGTTATGTATAAAAATGTAATGACGCATGAATGTTAAGACCTATTTATTGCTTGTTTGTGAATATCTTAACCAATAATAAAGAGAGAACCATAGGATCAAAAGTGGAGCCAAATTTAATTCATTGAGAAAAAACAAAATACAAGTTTTACCACAAATGAGAAATCAAACAAAACTTAAAAAAAAAAAATGAAAGTAATAACATAAACACGGAATTTGAAAATTTGATGAGCAATCATTTTTTTCATTTGCTCAATTAAAATTTTACAATGTTCAATAAAAATGGAGATCTCTTGAGGGGTAGAGAGAGGATTAACCATCCCGTCAGCATCTCTTAATAACGGTGGAATATCTCTGATAGTAGAATTGGTTAAATAAACTAGTTTGGAGAAGCAGTTCATCCAAAACATTCCTTCTTGAACAAGTTTCTCGATAGTGTGTGTATGCATCTCGTCTTCTTTTCTTGAAAGTTCAACTCGGTATACCTCAACGATCTCTTCTTGACATTGCCTTTCTACCATGATCTTGCTTTCACATTCCGCTTTTACCCTCTCTATTTGTTGCTTTAGATTTACTTCTTGTCGACGGATGACTTCATGTTTTTCCCCAGATTTCTTTAGCAACTCTTTAAGCCTAAGACCTTCAATCACTACATCATCCCTTTCTTGAGGTATGAGTCTCAATGCTTCATTTGCACCCTGCAAAAAGATCCGAGTTCTATCCTTGTTTTCTTCTTCCTCTCTTGCCCTTTTATGTACTTTCTCAAGCATAATGGATTGTTGGGTATTCTTATACTCCATATCTCTATAAGCCTGGTGAGACCTCTCCAATTCTTGTTGTAATTTCTCAATTTCTTGTCCTTTTAGAGCTAAGTCAGCCTCTAAATCTTCAGTACTGAAAAAGGATTCTGTTGTTACTACTTCGGGGGCAACTGTGTTGTTGTGAAAAGGCAACTTGATCTCTAATGCCCTCTTTTTCACCAAATTATGATATTCCTATCATATACCACAACTTCTAGGCCCTAATTCTTGACCTCTTCTAACGACATCTCCCCAAGACTTACGTATTCTTCTCAGCAGGGTAGCATCATAAATGTCTCGTCCACGAATGACAAAAGATTATGTTACATCCATCATCGGAGGTTGCGTCATAGGATAACCCAGTTGTCTCAATGCCACATAGGGATTATAATTTATACACCCTTTAGTTCCCATGAGGGGAACATCGACAAAGACACCGCATCTACAAATTACTTCATTTATATCTTGACTCCAGGAGTACCACTGGACCGTTCTTTCATTGAGATTTGCTAGAACGTTAGCCCATTCCTTTTTGCTCTTAGTTCTTAACTGATGTATGTCTTGGAAAATATGTTTAACAAACCAAAGATATAGTATTGGCGAGCAACAATGGATTAGGCCCCCTCTTTCTCATGACGGAAGTCGAGCGTGCAGTAAATGTCAGCCAGAACCGCCGGTACTAGGTTCTCCCCTCTATGCTTGGAGGCCAAAAAGACGTCTACCGCCGTAAAATCCACAAAGTCGTTAACACTTGGAAATAAAACAATTCCATATATAATTAATGCGAGCGCATCCATGAAAGTGTCCCATTTTCCATCTCTCGCTAAGTTTACTGCTTTCTCTTCAAGACATTTTATTGGGAATTCGATCAAATTATCTTTGTTGGTTCTACTGTCTTCTATTTCCTTTATAGGGATATCAAGTGTTTCAACAATTGTTTCCAGTGAAGGGTAGTGTTCCATGTACTGGTAAGGTTTGCTCCCCTTCATCGGATATCCCATTATTCGTTCGAACTCCTTTCCAACCTTGGGGCCAACTTAAAGTCCTTAAAGGTGAAACACCTGAAAGGAGGATCATAGAATTGGGCCAACGCTATAAGGGCATCCACTTGCACATTAACTTCAAGTAAATCTAGAATTTTTCCAAATTTCCTCATAAAGATTACACGTTGTACCTTTTTCAACTTCCGAGCAAGATTCTTAAGGCTGCTTACATCTGGTTTGAGAACTCTCAATCGCAATGTCTTTCTTAATGGAGTAATGTTTGAGCCACCATTTGATCTCATGTTTCTTGTGTTTAAAGTTATTCACAACAAGCCTTAATTTTTATGGTTTTGAAGATGATATGATAATGATTTTTTTTAAAAGTGACCATGATGAAGAATATGATGCAAAAAAAAATGACGATGAGGAGAGTGAAAAAAAAAATAAACTTGGGTATACTAGAAGGTAAAAGTGAACATGACATAGGGTAGGTTTTTCGTATGTACATGAGATTTACACGATTCTTTTCTTTTTATGTTTTTTTTCATGTGAACCTTTACTATGGGTAGCTCTATAGTTCTAAATTGGTTCTTAGAGCACACAACTCAATTCTAAAATATTAAACCAATTAATAGGTAAACTATTAAAATGGAAATACTATAGAAAATGTCAACTCTAGGTGAGACTTTCAAGACAACCAAACAAAATGTACATCCCGAAGATTATCATTACACATTCTCTAAGTTATCTTAGGTTGCACTCAGCCCGAGTATAGAGTCCACTCATAAGTGTGTGAATCGTATTAGAGTAGTGTATAGAAAAATTAATAAAGTAAAATAAAAAAAAAAATCATCACAATGAAAATAAATTAACAAGACACATATAATTATATTCACAATATAACAAAACAAATAAAATAATAGGGGTAATATAAATAAAACAATATATAAGAAATAATTATATACAATTAATTAGATTAGACTTGACTCTCAAAAGTCCCCAGCGGAGTCACCAGTTGTCGCGTCTGGTTTGTCCGCGAAAAAGGAGTCGCCACCAATTTTATTTTTTTAAAGGGAAAATTAGATAAAACCTAAAATTAAATTCTTGAACCAATAAAACATATTCGGGAATCGATTACGAATAGGAAAAGTAATATTACCCACATCGTCTGTTAAAACGGTTACCCTATAATTAATTGTATACAAATTACTTATTTATTTAATTATTTATTTTTACCCCCTAAAAAATAATTAAAAACAAGAAAATAAATTATTTACAATAATAAAGGAAGAAAAAATATTTTTTCTTTATTAATTTGGTTTGACAAGGGAAAAACCTTGCTCTACATATCCCTATGTGCAATAGGGAAATTAAAATGCACGTAGTTCTTGGGTAGAAAATATTTATATGTTGACTGATTTGATTATTAATTTTACTTTATATATATACTTATCAAAATAAATTAACAACATAATAGTGATAATAATAATAGTAATAATGGTAATAGTGATAATAATAATAATAATAATAATAATAATAATAATAATAATAATAATAATAATAATAATAATAATATGAGTGGTGTGTTGTATATTGATTTGTGTATCGTTTTATTTTAAGGAAACACTTTTATAACTTTTTTATTTTTACAAACCGTAAAGGATAAAAATTCAAGATCGAACACACAAGAAAGAAAACAAAATAAAGATAAGATATCACGAATTTGATAAAGAAATAAACGATTATACAACAATCGACTTTATTCTTATTAGTTAATTTCAAAACTTGATCGTGAAACCGAAAAAAAATTCTTGTTTATATCATATGTGTATAGAATAATAAAAAATAAAACTTTATAACAACAATAATGTCAAAAAAAATAGACAAGAAAAAAAAAATGTTTACCGCACTGGAGAGGTTTTTTATTAGTCTCTGGTTCCAATCTTTGTGCTCTCATATTTATAGGCTTTTCGGGTGTAGGTTACAAAAGACAAGGGAATAATCGCCAATTGACCCTTTTATTACTATTAATCTATTTTTTTTCGGTTTCTTTTCATTCAATTGATTATCATTATACTGATTTTTATGACCATCAATCCATTCAATTGATCATCATTATATCGATTTTTATGACCATCAATCCATTTCTTTTCGGTTTCTTTTCATTCAATTATGTATCTTTATTTATTTTTTATTTTTTAGAAAAGAGTCGGAACAGCAATTTGAAGCAAACAAGAACTGGGAACACCTGTGATTGTCTAAAGTTTATAGCCCTAATTATTTATTTTTATTTTTATATTTCTTCACATTTATATATACATTTATTATTATTATTATTATTATTATTATTATTATTATTATTATTATTATTATTTCTATTTCATTTTTTAATAAAAGTTAAAAATAAATAAATAAATAGATAAATAAATAAAACACGAACAAAATTAGATGTCAACAAATAATAATAATAATAATAATAATAATTATAATTATAATTATAATTATAATTACAATTATAATTATATAATCACGAGATATCTAAAAGGAACTCAAAGTTCTGGCTTGCTTACCAAAAGCAAGAGGAAGATAAGCTGATGAACTTGAAGCATACTCATATTCTGATTGGAGTGCGGATAAGGTAGAGAGAAAGAGTACATCATGTTACTGGTTTAGATTCTTGAATGCTCCTATATCATGGTGTTCAAAGAAATAAAGTATAGTGGCCCTCTCATCTTGTGAAGTTGAATATGTGGCAGCATCACAAACTACTTGTCAAACTGGCTGGTTGAGCTCATTGCTTAATGAGTTGAAGTTTGATTTCTAGAGACCAATTCAGCTAAAGAATGACAACATTTCAGCCATTAATTTGGCAAAGAATTCTATTTCACATGGCAAGAGTAAACACATTGAGACAAAATATTATTTTTTAAGAGATCAAGTGTCAAAAGGAAAGGTTGAAGTGGTGCACTGCAATATAGCATTGCAGGTGTCTAATATGTTTACAAAGTTCAATACAAATAAGAGAAAATAAATATGTCTCTTAAAATTTAATTCATCTAATTAATATCAATCAGGTCTTCATCTCAAGTATAAAGCTAAAGAAAATTGTTAAATTACACTTTCAAAAAATGTCGCCAATGTCGTTAAAATTTGTTTAAGTTTTAAACACGCATCTAAGGTGGACTTAGAATTTGCATGAAAACATATTATTGACCTTATGAATATGATAATACTTTTTCATTCCTTGAACCTTATCTCCTTTGAACTTGTCACAAGGTAAATCAACCCCATTTTCAGTCTTCAACAAATGTGAAGATGAATATGTATTGGGATTAATTCAAAGTGAATATCTTTTCATGAATCTATTTTTTTGAAGATGAATATACCCATGTTTTGAAACTTGGGTTTGGGTTAGATAGTTATATTTGTAACGGTTTGATTCATTTCTATGCTTCTTGTGGGTGTTTGGAAATGGCGCATAAAAGTGTTTGATAAAATGTGTGAAATGAGTGAGGTTTCTTGGAATGTAAAGATTGATTCCTATACAAAGGTTGGAGAGTATGAAACTGTGTTGAAAATGTTTTGTGAAATGCAAAAGGTATATGATCCTGATTGTTACACAATGCAGAGTGTTATTAGTGCTTGTGTTGGTTTAGGTTCTCTTTCTTTAGGTATGTGGGTTCACGCCTATGTTTTGAAAAGGTGTGATAGGAATGTGGCTTGTGATGTTTTGGTCAACACTTGTTTGGTTGATATGTATTGTAAATGTGGTTCTTTGGAAATTGCTCAGCAGGTGATTGAAGGAATGTCTTATAGAGATGTGAATTCATGGAATTCAATAATCTTGGGTTTTGCAATAGAGATGTGAATTCATGGAATTCAATAATCTTGGGTTTTGCACGGTGTCACGGCGTAAAATTTTGAGTTTTCTTCGAATTCAATAGAGTCGCCATCAAAGTTATTTTTAAAAATAGAAAAAATATTAGGAAATCCTTAAAAATAAATAAAAAAATAAATAAAAAATGATATTTGAAACCAAATTTTGAGTTCGAGAGTCTAGAGAAGGTAGTAGTATCCTACGACATCCGTTAAAATACAGTTATCTATCATTAATTGTGCAAAATTAATAATAACTTAAATATATTTATTTCTCCTTATTATTAAATATGAATAGGAATCGTTTTTTATAAATGTGATTTTTGAGATAAAAGTATGCTTAAGAAAGAAGAGTAAAAAAAAAAAAGAAATCTTTATTAACGTGTTTGACAAGAAGGTGATCTTGCTCCTACATATCTCTCGATGCAATGGAGGCAATGGAGAAATCAAAGCTACGTAATTCTTAATAGAAAATGTGGATGTGTTGATTGATTTTAAAGAAAATGTGTCTTGCAGTTGATAAAATGAAAATAAAAATAAAAATTGTTTCTACGAAAGAGTTTGCTTGATTTGAATAATTATTTTGAAATGCGAGTTTTAGGACATCAAGTTGTACAACTTGTGTCTCAAAAGTAAAAAGACATCACATTTAATTAAATCATTTTAAGAATGTTTTATTGTTTTCGATTATTAATATGAGTTTTAAAACCCCCAGTTGTAAGACTTGTGTTGTAACCGCTTAAAGATTAACAAGACATCATGTCTAAGTAACCACTTTAAACTAATTTTCGTATATTTATTAATTTAATTGTGAAGATGAGTTTTAGAACTAACAAATTGTCACAACAACTTGCGTCTTAACAACTCAAAGGTTAACAAAATATCACATCTAATTAACCTTTCAATATTTGATTATCATTTTATCTTTATTTTCTTTATAAGAATTTAAAAATTGATATTAAATATTAAATAAGTTTAAATGATTCTACGAAATAAAATCTATAATAAACACAAAAACAAAATAGGAGCAAAAGAGATATACGAACTTGTAACTTGATATGTTAAATAAACGAAAACACATTTTAATAATAGAATCAAAAATACTGTTTACAAGTGATTGACACAAAATAATTTTTAACTAAACAAGTGATTGACACAAGTGTAAGCTTCTTTCAAAATAATTTTTAACTAAACAAGTGATTGACACAAAACTCATTTTAATATTAAATAGCACAAACCAAAGAAGAAAAAAAAAATCGGTTAAAACTACTCACCAATGAAATAAATGATGTTTATCCCTTTTTAATTACGTCCATAATTATTTATATTAAATAAAATTAATTATATTAAATGGCCATAATTATTTAAATTAAATTATTATTATTTATATTTAAATTAAATTATTATTATTTAAATTAAATTACATCATATAAACTCATGTTGATTATTAGTGGTTAACGTGATAAACAGGATAGCAGTAGAGTATCACAAGAAAAGTATGAATGGCAAGCTACGAGTCACGTCCTTATACAAAACCCAAGAAAGTAATAATAGGGATAGCAAGTAGGATAGAATGATCAGAGAAACAGATAAAAAGAAATAAAGTCTTAATCGAAAAAGTTTTTTTACAAAAATCAGAGAAACAGGTGAAAAGGGTCTCAACCAAACCACCAATCACAAACAAAACAAAGTTTTTATCTTTCAACAAATCAAACTCTAGTTCCAAATCTTAATTTCTAATAGAACGATGCTTACATCTTCCAATAATATAAAGTTTGAAAAGCAAAGCAAATATGAAGATAGAGGCGACGGTGTGGTGTGCGGCTGAATTGGAAGGTCGTAACGGATGTCTTATCTATTTTATGTTTGATTTTTGTTGGTTGTGTTATTAAAATAAATTTGGGTTTGTTTATGGTTATGCCTTAATTTAAGGAAGGAAGATGGTGGATTTTAAAAAAAAATTATCTACTTTTTTTTTTCCAACACTTCCTCTCTTTTTCTTTATTGATTTCAGAAACAAACAATAAAAACTCTCATTTCCAACTCCTGATTTTTTCTAGGAAAAAGAAAAAGAACTGTTTTTTCTTCCCATCTCGACTGATTTTTGCCTCAATTTATAGACTACAAGGTTGAATTTTTGTGTCTATGAGATAAATTGATATCCGGTTTTTATATTGTTTTCGCAGAAATTATGGAGCTGCCGAGATGAAAATAGAAAAGAGTGGTTGGTCTTTTTTATTGTGTGTAATCTGAATGAAGATAAGTAAGAAGAAGAAATATGTTTTTTGTTTTTTTTTATGTTGTTTTTGGTGTAATGTAATAGCAACACTTATGAAATCAAAATAGACTAGATTCAAAATGACAATTTTTCTTACTTAAAGTGATAATAAGTGCAAAATATTTATTAAGTATATTTTTACCTATTTTTAAAATTGTTTTTAATTAATCGGACAAAACTGAAGTACCACGTATGGAAAAGCTGATGCAGCATTGGAATATTATGAGCATATGGTGAAAGTAACGAAAGCAATGCCTAAATCTATCACTTTTGTTGGTTTGTTGAGTGCATGCAATCATAGAGGTTTGGTTAATGAAGGGTTAATGTATTTTGAAATGATGGCTAAGGAGTACAATGTTGAACCAAGATTGGAGCATTATGGTTGTCTTATTGATTTGATCTTTATGCTAGAGCTGGACATATAGAAAAAGCTTTGAATGTGGTCTCAGAAATGCCAATCAAACCAGATGGTATAATTTGGAGGAGTCTTTTGGATGCTTGTTGTAAGCAACATGCAAGTGTTGAACTAAGTGAAGAAATGGCAAAGCAAGTTTTTGAGTCAGAGGGTAGTGTTTGTGGTGATGGTGCTTATGTTCTTTTGTCAAAAGTTTATTGCTTCAGCTAGTAGGTGGAATGATGTAGGATTAGTTAGAAAGTTAATGAATGATAAGGGTGTAAGTAAAGAACCTGGTTATAGTTTAATAGAGATAAATGGTGTTGCTCATGAATTTTTTGTTGGTGACACCACCCATCCAGAAAGTAAAGATATATATAAGTCTATGAATGAGATTGAGGAGAAGCTAGAATAAATAAGGTATTGACCTGATTATTCAGGAGAACCTTTGATTGATGAGATTAGTGAAGCAAAATTGAATACTATGAGGTAGCATAGTGAGAGATTGGCCATAGCTTTTTTGAAATCAAAACCAGGTATGCCAATTAGAGTATTTAAGAATCTTAAAGTGTGTAATGATTGCCACAAGGTTACTAAATTGATATCTGGAATTTACAATGTGGAGATAATTATAAGAGATCGGGTTCGATTTCATCACTTTAAAGATGGGAGCTGTTCTTGTACGGACTATTGGTGATAGATGCTAAATATGCTTGTGGTGAACTGCATATGAATATGCATGATACTAGGAAGATCTAACTCATTACTGTAGATGAAAAATATCTGGTTTGAAAAGTGAATATGATCTTGATTGATATTTAATAATAGATGGAAGGAGTATTCATCATTGTAACTACACAATGATTAGTATGTTCATAAAAGAACACATCCATAATTTTTTATAATTAACGATTTAATGATATATCAATCAAGTACACTTACTTTAGATGAATTACGTTTGTGCAAAAACACATCTTTTGACCAGGAAAAAACATAACATCTTCATATATGATTGAAAACTTGATTAAGAATTTAAGACGTGTGATTGAAAACTTGATTGAGAATTTAAGACCACAAATATAATGTTTTTTGCACCATTGGGGGATGATGAAGTGGTCAACGATAAAGGAGAGATTGTGGTGTTGGAGGCTGAGTCGGAAGAAGAGATTGAACAAGTGGAGTTAGAATGTAAAGTGATGGGAGTTTTTGGTGTATCCACCACTCCAAACCAGGTTTGCACAATAAAAGTGGAGGGATGTTTGCAAGGGGCATCTATTTTGGTTCTTATTGACAGTGGAGCCACGCATAATTTCATATCTCCTAAGGTGGTTGAAGCTTTGGGACTACCTAAGGTACCTTCTAATCCCTTGGGTGTTAAGTTAGGAGATGGTCATCGTGTCCTAACTATGGGTAGACGTAACGGAATTCATATGAATGTGGGAACAATGTAGATTTGTTTTGATGCTTATGTGTTGGAGTTAGGAGGTGTGGATCTGATTTTGGGAGTTGTTTGGCTGGAAACTTTGGGGAAGGTGACCATGGATAGGAAAGAAATGTCTATAGTGTTCAACCATAAGGGTGAGATGGTGAAATTCCTTGGCCAAGCTTTAGATGAGAATATGACATGAGGCACTTGTGAACCTATCACCTCCATTATCACTTCTTCCTGGATGATAACAGGCTGCGAATAGCCTACCTTAATGGAGGTGATAGGTTCACAAGTGTCCCATGTCTCTGATCAACAAACTAAGGAGTTGCAAGGGTTGTTAGATCGGTTTGCTATTGTTTTTAAAGAAATTCAAGCTCTTCCTCCTCCAAGAAACAATGGCCATTCCATTGAACTTTTGTAGGGTGCTGGTCTTACAGATATCATCATTTACACAAGGATGAAATTGAAAAATAGATTCAGAGCCTTATGTAGCAAGGGGTGATTAGAAACAGCACTAGTGCTTTCACTAGTCCAGTTATTTTGGTCAAGAAGAAGGATCAATCTTGGCGCATGTGTGTAGATTACCGTGCACTCAACAAGGTTACAATTCAAGATAAGTACCATATCCCTATTGTAGATGAATTGTTAGATGAGCTACATGGCTCTCGTTATTTCTTTAAGCTTGATCTTAAATTTGGTTATCATCAAATTCGTATGAAGGAAAAGGATATTCATAAAACTGTATTTCGTACTCATGAGGGTCACTATGAGTTTAGGGTGATGTCATTTGGCCTTACCAATGCCCATGCAACCTTTCAATCGATGATGAATGATATTTTTAAGTCTTTTGTAAAGAAGTTTATATTGTTTTTTTTATGACATACTAGTGTACATCACTAGTTGGGCTGCTCATTTGCAGCACTTGGAAATGGTTCTAAATTTTTTGAAACAACATCAATTTGTGGCTAATGGGAAGAAGTATGCTTTTGGTCAACAACCAATGGAATATTTGGGCCATGTCATTTCCAAAGCATGGGCTGTTGTGGATCCTGCCAAGGTTAGCAGTGTGTTACAATGGGAAGTCCCTAAGAATGTCAAGGGAGTGAGAGGTTTTTTGGGGTTAATTGGTTACTATAGAAAGTTTATAGCTAGCTATGGGAAAATTGCTAAACCCTTGACAGAGTTGACAAAGAAGGATGGTTTTAGATGGAATGCAACAGCTACCGAAGCTTTTGAGAAATTAAAAGTAGTTGTTACAACGCCCCAGTTTTAGCCTTACCTAATTTCAAATTTCCTTTTGAAATTGAATGTGATGCCTCAGGAAAAGGGGTTGGCGTCATGTTGTTGCAATCTAAACATCACATTGCGTATTTTAGCAAAGCTTTTGAATCATCTAGGTTATCTAAATCGACCTATGATAAGGAGTTGATGGCTTTAGTGCTAGCTATTCAACATTGGAGACATTATTTGTTAGGAAGGCGGTTTGTGGTTTATTCTGATCAAAAGAGCCTAAAATACTTGTTACAACAACTTATTACCATAGCAAATCAGCAAGAATGGATGGCTAAGTTGCTGGGTTTTGATTTTGAGGGGACGTATGGCAAGAGGCCTCCAATATTGGTGCATTTTTTGGAGGGTGAAACCAGAGTAGAAGATGTAGCTCAGGAGTTAAGGGATAGGGATGAAGTTTTGCGTTAACTGAAAACTAGTTTACTCAAAACTCAAGAGTACATGAAATACCAAGCTGATAAGAAACGCAAGAAAATGCAATTTGAGGTTGGTGATTGGGTTTTCCTCAAATTACGTCCTCATCGACAACATACGGTTGTGCAACGGATCCATCAAAAACTAGTTCCCAGATTTTTTGGTCTGTATCAAGTCATTAAGAAGATAGGGCATGTTGCTTACAAGTTACAGCTACCAGCAACATCTAAAATACATCCTACTTTTTATGTGTCTCAATTGAAGAAGGTTGTGGGCAATTATACTGCTACTACTCAGTTACCTATCAGTTTGGAGTCTGAAAAGGGGGACATTATTTCTGCTAAGGTTTTGTCATAGAGGGATAAGTTTGATGGTGGACAACATAAGAGAGAATGGTTGATTCAATGGGAATGGATGGATGTTGGCGATGCTACCTAGGAAGAGGAATTGTTGAAGAGTCAATTCCCTGATTTGTGCCTTGAGGACAAAGCTAATGTTGAAGGTGGGAGTGATGGTAGGAATGGGTTGGGCCCCACGAATGATGAAGGGAATTTGTTAGTTAACAAAGAGGCGGTGAGGCCTAAGCAGTGGCAAATATATACGAGAAAGAATAAATAAGGGAATGCAAGAAAAGTGTGATTATCTAGCTTGCACAGTTAATTAGTATTCCCCTAATAAATAGGAATGTATGGGGAATTAGTTGGGGGTTATCATTTTCAGTTTTCACCTTAGAGGTTGAGCAGTGAGAGAATTGTTTTCTGAGGAGCATTAGCTCTGAAATCATTTTCTATTTTCTTATCAATTAATACAATAATTCTCTTCATCTAATTTGTCTTACCTCTATTCTATCAAAGGCTCAACAGCTATCCTCCTTTTTTTTGGATTGGCAGTTATCCTCCTTTGAATCACAATCTATTCCAAACATGAAACATACACAAATAAGGCAGAAATTATTTCAAATTAAAAAATGTTACCTAATTTCTGATATTTTTATCGGACTGAAAAAATACATGGACTAGTTTTGTCATAAAAGATCTATAGTTCTCTAAACAAGAGATACACCTAAAAATACAATGAAAAACAGAAAATTACAAAAAAGATTACAAGTTATAGAAACAATACGGGACCCAAATCCAAAGCTAGCATTAAAAATAAAGAGGTAGCCAATAACAAAGACTACCATCTCCAACTGACTCGGTCCCATCAAGGTGGAGTTTTGCAACATATATTCAAATGTTATAAAATAGAATTTGAAACCCAATTGGGTAACAATGTACATTGGTGTTCCACTTTAATAGGTTCAAGACTCCGCAGATCTAGCTTGTCACAGTAAACCTTTTTCTTCAAATTCTTTTGCAACTGAAACACCAGAATAGAAAGCAAATGTTAGCATAATATACAAGATAATTTAAACCAGCAGAATGAAAGTATTTTGAAGACTTGTGTGCAATCTGAGCAACCAAACCAGCATGTTATGATGGTTGGTCAAAAAAAGAATCCGCCTTGAGATCGGACACTTGACTGTTTGATGGTTGGTCAAAAAAAGACAGTCAGAGTGCTAGAGCATGTTATTGGGACAATAGTGCAGGACACAACGCGGTGAACATGTAGACCAATACATCCTAAGAATAGTGGTTGCGGTGGCGTGCCGAAACCGAGTGGCGACACTAATCAACCATTTGTGTATTGAACATTGTACACAATTTTTGGCTGTGTACCTTATACCTGATATATAAGCAAACACTACACATATTTCATTCAAAAGCAAATTTTCACATTACCCCACCTTCACATCTGCCATAGCCTACAACACATGTGACATCAAAGGCACAAATCTAGAAATACCAAATTACTACTTTCTAAATACCAAACTTTAGCATGACAATGCATGTCAAATTGTAGATTGAGCATTAACCAGAAGAAAATTTGGCAAGGGAAAGGGAAAGTCACCTTTTGAGGAGGGAAGGACCAAAACAACCTGCATGGTCACATTGTTTGGAGGAAGATGTAAGCGAAGAGGGTAAAGTTTTCCATTCAAAGGACTTCGACTACACACAATAACTCCATCGAGTCCTGTCTCTTCCGCAAACTTACGAGTCAACTGCTCAACGTCATTGCCATTAAAGACCAAGGAATAGCCCTGCACATTCTCATCATCCACATCTCCATTATCCTCAGCAACATGATAGTATATAGTTCTCCCCTCCATCTTTGGAGGCGAACCAACACTATCCGTTGACTACAAAATCATCACAAACCAATGTCATTCAAGAATCACCACAAACAACAATCAGTAAATGCTGACACTTTCAATTTCTAGATATGAGTCAATTCGGATAAACTTCTTAAAATACATTTGCAATCAAAACAATATCACAATAATAATAAGTTTTTCAAACAATCAATTTTGTCAGGAACCCTCTCATTTAACTTCTTTATAAACACATACAGACTTATTTTTGTAAGTGAAGATCTCATTACCTTATTATTTTAATTGAGAAGCTCCTATAAGCTAAAAGTAATTTTAAACAGAGTCTAGTTTAAAGTAAATCTAAATCTAAGTAGTAAATCAATTCAAAGACACCAAGTCAATCACACAATCCTCAGCTCTCTATACAAGTCTAAGCGCATTTCGGTCATTCGATAATTTAACAACTGAGACATAATACTCTTAGTGGTAAGATTAATGTAACAACCAAAGTGAAATTTTAGGGTTGCATAAGGCAGTAAAAAATCCAGATCATACTAGTTTCACAACAGTCAAAATTATGTTCAAAGTCATAATCCTATATTAAGTATTTTGAGTCAATTTAGTAGTTAAGTGAATTATTGAGCGTGAAATTAGACATACCTCTTGTCTAGAAAAGCGATGAGATTGGAGTGAAAGAGAAGAAGGAGTAGAAGATTCAAAATCAAGAGAATCGGAGTGAGGAATAGGAGGAGTAGGATTCCCAATCTGAATCTCAAGAACATCAACATCCCAAAGAATCCAATCCTGTGTAGAACTCCTATGAGGAATATCATGCGTCACACTATTTCTCCAAGGTGGTAAACCACCATTAGCTCTAAGAAAATTACCGTATCTGGTTTTAAGCTTAACCTGCGCACCGTCTCTTATAGGTTCCCACTCAACAGAAGAATCGAGTCTACGTGGCATGGTTTGAACAACCTTACGGCCCGTGACGCCTAGAAGTAACGGTTGGTTTGACGCCGTTAAGTATTTGTTGTAACAGCTTTTGAGTCGGATTATGTTATCGTATTCGGGTATGAGTTCGACGATCCATTTTGCGTTTTTGGATGATCCGTTTCTTTCTTGGTTGACGGATTCTTCGTCTTCTTCTGCGTGGAGGTATTTGTCGTGGTGGCTTCGGAGACGAACTGCTTTTGCTCGTTGGAAAAACTCCATCGGTAAAGTGAAGCTGTTGATGGAAGTTGTCTGCACACAGAGACAGAGTCAATGGTTTGTTAGTTAGTTGAGATTGGTGATTTTATTTGGGATGAGGTTTGAGTTGAAGAAGAAGGAAGAGAGAGTAGAGAGTAGAGAACGGGGTTGAAATTTGTTTGTTTGGTTTGGAGTGTTGGTAAACAGAGATGAATTCATTTGACTTTCGTGTTCTTGTTTTTATGGAAGGAAGTAAATAATAGGTAATAAATAAATTAAATAAAAAGCAACTACTTTTACTAAAATCACGTCGAATTAATATTAAATTTATTATGTCTGTTTTTTTTATTATAATTGACAATTTAACATATTTAATAAATTAGATATGCTGCCAAAAAAGAAAAAAAAAACTATGATAATATATAAAGACAAAGACGATACGCCATTCTGATGTTAATTTTTTTTTTTTTCTATAA
>JBBPBP010000004.1:23830715-23854785 GCA_037974735.1 Cicer chorassanicum
AAAAAAAAAGGAGCGCACATGTTTAGATACTAATAATAATAATAGCAATTAATTATAAATAAGTTTTGTAAAAAAAAATATACATTTAATTATTTAAAAAAATATTTATATTAAGATAAGAAAAATAATAACACGCATTTTAAAATACAATGATAATAAATCAAAAGTATATATCAATACCCCTTTCAATAGATAAATATATATAATTAATATATAAGTAATTCCGATGAATCTAACTTTATCTTTTTCATTTTTGTTGTTTAAAAGAATTTTTTGTTATTAAAAAGAACTTTTTAATATAATTTTATAGTTTTTTACAAGTGAATAAATTTTTATATGAGAATAAGCATGATTTGTATTTTAATATAAATTTCAGTATTATATTAAATTTATTATTGTGAGATTGGAAAAAAAAAAAAACAAGGGGGAAACAGGTTGCGGATATTGCAGCGTGCCAGGTGGAAAAGGGTAGCAGCCAGTAAGCGACAGCCAAATTCACAAAACGCGGTTGGTGTATTGTTTGGGCTGAGCGGTGGTGCTAAATTTGCATATCAAATGGTAGTTTAGTTATTCACCACGTTTATGACAACTTTTTTTATGATAAAAAAATGTACGACGAAGGATGGTGTCGATTCAAAGTAAAAAAGATTTTAGAGTTTTGATGACAATTGAAATTGTCCCTGATGTTAAAAGTTTCATGATATTTCACATTTTTATGACTGAAACATCCATCTAATTGTTGTTAGTTAGTGCACTTTTTTCTTTTATTAAATTAACACCGAACATTCAATTGTACATCAATCAACATTACAATTTAAAACAATATTCAATTTTCTAAATATTAATTTATTATAGACTTCCTATCAAATAGTTCACCACCATGATTATGCTAATCTTTTTTAAAAATACAAAACCAATAGACTAAACAGAATCAAAAGAGTATAATTTATAGAGATGCCACAATGACCTCCGTCCAAAAACGAAACAACATAACAATCCTAATGATAAGTTTAGTTTAATAATCTTCACAGTCGTATCAAATCAAAATATTATATAACATTTCACATGTTAACTTGATAATTAGATTAAACAAATATTTTAAAATTCATAGCTCATGTTGCTTTATTTGAATTATGCACAACTTTAAGAAAATAATTAATTTTGTTAATTTCATTAATAAAATAGTTTTTATTTATTAAAAGACTCATAATAATAGTAATTAGTAGAATAGTTATATGAGTTGAAAAACAATAAATAAAGATATATCAGTAGAAAAATAAAAGTAATGCTCTGTTAAGAATATAAAGATATATTATCTCTATTATTAAATATAGAATCCTTTTGAATAAATCACAAAAATTAAGAAAATTTAATGTGTTATTAAATTTTTTAACAATCAGTTTTATTTAATTAATTTACTATTTAATAGAGAGAATAAGTCAATATTTTCATTAGAATATTTATTGCAGATTGTAGAAAAAATATATAATATAATTACGATTATATTAATAATGAAATAATTAATGCAATTAAAAATTTAAAAAAAGTCTTATTAAAAGGACGGTAAGAAATTCAATAGAGTCTTATATATAGAAACAAAAATAAAAAATAATATATAATTTGAGATAAATAGATATCACATATGAGTCACTTAATATAAGACAAAGAAAATGTAATGTTTACAACCAACTTTGATTAGGTCTCTAGTTTTAAGTAAGCAAAATAAATCAAATTCAATAGCTTAACATATAAATAGATTTTATAATATAATAATATCATTCAATTAATTTATATTTTATTTTCAAATAATTAATTTCTTTTATGTGAAATAAGCACTTGAACTTAAATAATTAATAATCTTCGATATTTCATGTCAATAGACTTGTGATATCCATATACTAAGTCGTCATGCAAACTCAAACTTATACGCATTGATCGGCCCACATAATGTCTCAACAGGGCCCCAATCAAATATCCAAGCCTACAATTACCACACTAGATAGCTTAAAAATTTCCCATAGAAAAATCATGTCATATCACCTTGTAACCTTAGGAAAATGGAATTATCTATCGTCTTTCTAGGTCCTATGATGGAGCTTTATATAGAATTGGAGAGGCGAGAATTCTTTTCTCGTGGTACATTTAGTTCTAGTTAAGGCTTAATCTACACGGTAAAATTAGGCTCATAAAATTCATAGTATTGCTTCCTAACTCATCATAAGTTAAAGTGAGGAATCTCGACCTAATCCGAACTGGATTTAAGATGATGATTGGCTTCATGGATTGGTGGAAGGCCTGGATTCCGGTGATAGGGTGGTATTCGTAAATATTATGACGTTCAAGTAAATATTAACCTGAGGAGTAAGAAGTGTAGGGTGAGACATTATTATATGTTACTTTAGTCATTAAGGGTGTCATATTATTATAGGGACAACACGAAGAGAGTGCCATATTAAAGCTGTAACGGCTAACTTCAACCGTTAGGGTAAGAAATTCTAACTGCACATGATGGGTTGGTGTTTTGGGCCAGATTCGCGCAAGGATACAAGTTGAGCTTCGACCAATCCATAACAGTTTCCCCCCAAGTTTTTCGAGGAGACGGGGCAATGACTGTTTTTTATAATTGACAAGCTTGGGTCGACTTGATCGTTAAATCGTGCTCGATATTGGTTGTGGTTCAGGGATTTGTTGTTTATAGAGAATGGGATCCTCTATTGTCGTCTACAATATGTACTCAACATGTTTTTGGGAGTTTGACTAGCATTGTTGTTGACATGTTAGAAAGGCGTCGTAGAGAGGTGTTTGTAATAGTTGATCTTTTGTCGAACTGGAATGCATCCGATGTTGGAAGTTCGTCCGTTTTCAACGATTAATTGTCGGTGATTTTAATTTGTCAATTGAGGGAACATGAGTGGTTAGTGAAATGACGTGAGGTGATATCCTTAGGTCTACTCATTGTTACACGTGTTTTGTATAGGTGTAGGCACTCGAGTGCCTGTTGATTTACACTTTATGAATTCCCACTGTTGGATTATTTAAGGTATATAATGGGTTGTTTAAGGATTTTGGAGGGACTTTGCAATTTCATCTTCTTCTTCTTCTCTTTGTTCTCTCCATTTCTACAATTGAGTTCATTTGATTTTTGGTTTTCACCGTCTTTGAGGATCGTTTCGAGTTCAACATTCTCCTAACTGCCTCGTAAGTCAATTTGATTCCCTCGAAGATCTTTCTATTTTGTTTTTGTTTTTCTTTTTACATGGGGAGGCTTTCCATTGTGGTGGATTGACATTTCACAGTGTGGATGTTTGTTTAGGGAGGGAGTTCTTATCTTCGTCGTAGATGGTAGTAGTTTATTTTAAGGAAATTATACGTTAGATGATTTAATTATATCATGTTTTAGATGATCAAGAATCTTCATTTTTAGGGTTTAGATTCAGATATGAGAATTTGTGATTTGAAGATGAAGAAATTAGGATTGAAGATGAAGGTTGTTGAGTTTTTATTAAAAAATTTGGGGTTGAAGATTATTGAGTTTTTATTATTTAATTGGTTAATTAATTAATTAATTAGTTTTAAGTTTTTAATTAAATAATTTAATGAGTTAATAAAATGAATTTTAATTTTAAATATTAAATATTGTCTAGTCAACAACAATTACATAGTCACCATGTGCTATTTCATCCAAAATTAGTCATATCACCATTTTTTTTACTAAAAAAGATTCGTAAATGACATTTTTAAAATTTGTTAGAATTTGCAAGGGTATAAATCAAACAAAAAAAATTATAGGGACTAACATCAAAACAAAGCATATTTGCAAAGGCCAAAAATATATTTAAACCGTGGTTGAAATCATACTCACACTTCTAGCATTTTCCATATTTGGTTTTTGAAAACCTTGTTCATCATGCGCTGATAGGCGGCGTCAGCGTTCTTGAGTTAGAAATGAATTACGTTGTAGCAATAATTCCCCGACTTGGTCATAAACGTTGTCTTTTTGTGGTCTTTGGGATGCATGGGGATTTGATTGTACCCCGAATAAAAATCCATAGATCAAAGCAATTTGAATTCGAACGAAATATCGAATAGGGTATTGATATTGATGAGGGGATACGCGTCTTTGAGACACACTTTATTCATATCGATGTAGTGAACCCAGAGATGCCACTTATTATTATATTTTTTAACAAGTACAACGTTGGAGAGCCAAGTGATATACTTAGTCTCATAAATAAATTTTGCAGCAAGTAAATCGGAAATAGCCTTTTCAACGGCTCAACCTTCTTTGGAGATTGTGACAGCGTTGAAGGACTTGTCGGACATCCAAGTGCACAGTTAGCGTGTGGAATGTGACTTCGGGATCTATGTCATGCATCTCGTTAGCAGCCTATGCGACGATGTTGACATACTCTTTCAAGCAAGCGACCAATTGGCTCTTTGCCTCATCAGGTACATCTGCTTTGATTCTTATGGTGCTTCCCAAAATGTCTTCTATCGAGATTAGGGTAAATTCCCAACGGCGATGCCAAACAATCATGCTTTTAACTCATGGGAGAACTTTGCTATAACTCTCATCATATCAGGTGAATACTCGAATGTTAGTTTCTCTAGTATTGGTTCTGTCAAGAGAAAACTGGAGGACATAGCCTCCAAAAACCCACACAAAAACACGGTTAGCAAGGAGAGATCGCGACCCTATTTATCTTTTTACGATAAAGAAATTATTAAAGGGATACTGAACTCCCAAATCCCTTTGTTGGTACATGCATAAATGGTCATCTTTCAGGTTTAGAGGTTACTAGTCGATCAGGGGAGTTCATGTGACATTGTGTACTCCGGGTTGTTCGACACACTCCGCCTTACCAACGACAACATGTTGCCTTACGTATGACCTAATTTACAAGGCTTCAAGGAATCGACCATCACTACCTAGAGCTATGTCAAGCTACTCGTAACCTTAGAGAAGAAAACTCTAGAAAAGACGGTCACGACCCAATTCCTAGTTATCGACTGCGAGTTGATCTACAACTGCATCATCGATCGTCCAACCATGGTTGAGCTAGGCGCAGTCTCTTCAACTGTCCACTTGAAGCTCAAGTACCACCTAAAAATCGGAGAGGTAGCTATTGTGCATGCTGACATAGAAGCAGCGAGAAAATGTTTTATGGCCTCCCTCAAAAGCCAAGAAATACACGAAATCCGCACAGCCGGACAAGAGGAGATAGTGATGTTTGATATCTCTTCTAAATCAAAAACAAAAAAGACTAGATACTAACCCGCACGTTGCGCGGTAGAATTTAATATATTACTGAATATAAAATAACAATAATATGTAATTTAAAAGTAATGTTAATTTTGTTTTACAGTAGAATATACTCAAGTGTTTATGTACTTAAAGGTAAATATAGTTTTGAATAATTATATATAAGCTATGTTTGCTTTAGTAACAGAAAAAGTAAAACATTGTTGACTAATACAACTCATGCAAAATATATTTAAATGTGGAATTGGTTCATTCAAGCTTTTTGTTTTCATTGAAGTGGTTCTTCTAATAATATATTTGTTAAATAGTTATGTATTTCTTTATTGTTAAAGTTATACATTTAGCTATAATATTTCTTCATTTTATATAATTTATATTAGTTTTGAAACATTAGATTTATAAATTTATGTACTTTTCATGTTTTCAATTTTATATGTTCATCGTAATTATGTCAATCTCACTATCGATCTAAGCATGACCTAAATAAAATTATGTGCTTTGTGATATATTATAACATTCATTCATGAGTGATAGTTTGTTAAATCCAAAATATTGAAACAATTCATTCGTGTGTGCCTTGAAATTTTCAAATAATTATTTGACACGGTCAAGAAACTTCAAGAGTGGTTGAAAAAAATTATAGACAAGAAAAGTTTGTGAATGTTTAAGACATAGAAAGTTTCGAGTGAATAATAAAATAGTTAGAATTTATTTATTTCCAAATATTATTCATTTTTTTGTTGTTTCAATTATGATTTGTGTTTTTTAATTATAAAAAGAAAAAATGATTATTGAAACAATTCATTCGTGTGTATCTTGAATTTTTCAAATAATTATTTGACACGGTCAAGAAACTTCAAGAGTGGTTGAAAAAAATTATAGAGAAGAAAAGTTTGTGAATGTTTAAGACATAGAAAGTTTCAAGTGAATAATGAAATAGTTAGAATTTATTTATTTCCAAATATTATTCATTTTTTTGTTGTTTCAATTATGATTTGTGCTTTTTTAATTATAAAAAGAAAAAATGATTATTGAAACAATTCATTCGTGTGTGCCTTGAAATTTTCAAATAATTATTTGATACGGTCAAGAAACTTCAAGAGTGGTTGAAAAAAATTATAGGCAAGAAAAGTTTGTGAATGTTTAAGACATAAAAAGTTTCGAGTGCATAATGAAATAGTTAGAATTCATTTATTTCCAAATATTATTCATTTTTTTGTTGTTTCAATTATGATTTGTGTTTTTTAATTATAAAAAGAAAAATGATTATTGAAACAATTCATTCGTGTGTGCCTTGAAATCTTCAAATAATTATTTGACACGGTCAAAAAACTTCAAGAGTGGTTGAAAAAAATTATAGGCAAGAAAAGTTTGTGAATGTTTAAGACATAGAAAGTTTCGAGTGAATAATGAAATAGTTAGAAGTTATTTATTTCCAAATATTTAATATTATTCATTTTTTGTTGTTTCAATTATGATTTGTGTTTTTTTAATTATAAAAAGAAAAAATATTTTAGGAGTCCTTGAGTGATAAATTAAAGCTGAAATTATATAATATATGAAATAATTGTATTTGGACAAGTTAAAAAGGTTTGCATTATATATTGAAGAAACAAAACATAATGGAATAGGAAACTCTCTAGGAAGATGTACACATCAGCTTTTTAGCTGAGGTGGCAAATGTTCGCATACGTGGAGAAAATAGTATGAGATGGCAGCGGGGTCTGTATATAATAGATTTGAAAATGTTATGATATTAATAGCAAGTACTAATTTTATTTGTAAAAGGTAATCAATAATACAGTATTTAATTTATTCCAAATTTATGAAAATTATAATTATTGACTTTATTAATTCAGAGTTTCATAGATTTCTTTTTTTTACAATAGAGCGTTTCGTGGTTAGTTAGTAGTCGGTTTTTCCTACTTTAATATTATTTTGTTTATATATAAGAAAAAAAATTAATTTTCGTGAATTCTATTCTTAGTGTAAAAAGTTTTACACACTCGGCAAATCATGATCAATCACGTGAATGGTATTATAAATAGTTATGACAAAAATCAAACATTATTATTGATTTAACAATTGTAATTGATTGACAAAGTCTTTTTACACTAAGTTCATAAAAAAATGCATTATATATATCCTTTTTTTAACAACAATCATCTCATTAGCTTTTTTTTTTAATGTAAACAATCTCATTAGCTTAATACATTAGTATTTGACATTGTTTAATTAGTGTAATTAGTTTAGAGATCAAAGTAATCAATAATCTCCAAATCAATTAAGTCATATCATTGTTAATCAGTTAGTATTGATCAATAAAAAAAGTCATAGAAGGATGAAAAAATCAATTTGACAAAGTAAATTCAAGAAAAGTACAATACAAACTTAAACACGCACCTGCAGCATTGAATTTGATTGAGAACGATCAACCTCATGATAAGAATCAAATGAAGAATAAGAACCAAAACTTCTTTGATTGAAGGATTCAATATTATGATTAACCAATAATAAATCCACAACCTCCACACCCCGTAGAATCCAACTATGTGTAGCAGAACTAGGATCATCATGCGTAATAGAATTTCTCCAAGGTGGTGTTCCACCATTACCTCTCAAATACTTTCCACACCAACTCCTCAATTTCACGTTAAACCCTTCTTTTATAGGTTCCCACTCATATTTCCAACTCAAACCCGCGTCGAAATCGGCTTGAATGACTTTGTTTCCGGTCATGCCGAGGAGAAATGGTGCGGCCGTTGCAGTTAAGTAACGGCCGTAGCAGCTCCTCAGCCGGATGCAACGGCTTTTTGTTTCGACTAGTTCGACCGACCATATTGATTTTTTGGTGGTGCCTTTTCGGCTTTGACGTAGGTTCTCGTTGTTTTCGTCGGCGACTAGGTACTTGCCGAGGTGGCTGCGTAGCTTCACGGCCTTGGATTTTTTGAAATGCTCCATTGCTATTGTGTTGTAGCTATATACAACTAATTGATGATGTTAATATATATGGTATTTTATATATATTTGTATTTATATTGGTGATAATGGGAATGAGTGTATACAACGTGGGGAAGTAAATTAAAATAACAAGAGAATATTGGGGTTGAACCTCTTTGGGAAATAAGTGGTTGTTTCTTGATATGTTAATAGATGGAAAAGTAATAATATCCCCTCCCTCTTAGACAATTTATAAGCAAAAGTGACTAAAAATTAATTACAAAATTTATCTTTTAAAAAATATTTTTATCACCTAAGTTTTTATTATTTTTTATAAGCTAAAAATATATATATTTTGGATAAAAAAATATTTTTATTACCCAAGTTACTCACATAGTTATGAACAAAATTAGTTTAAAACTTTTTTGTTTACATATTTAAATTCCAATTTACATGGAATAAGTTTGGGCTTACTTTGTTTGAGTTGTATGAGTCAATAGTCAACGGTGACTTAATGGTTGTTTGCGTTTTTACGCGCGTGCGATGGAGAACAAAAAACCTTTCTTCTTGTCAACTTGTCTCATGGACTAAGTAAGATCTAAGAAGAATATTAATATCACGCTAAGGAGAGTCTTTAAGATACTTGACAAGTAATTAAAAAGTAATAACTTTGTTTTAAAAAATTTAAATTTAAATTCTTCAAAATTTAAATACATAATTTATAATACATTTTTAATAAAAAACTGATATAAATTAATTAACTACTATTTTGATCCTCAAATGTACATAACATTATCACTTTAGTCATTTACTCAATCAAGTATTAAAATGACATTGCCATGCACATCCAATGATCAAAATAATGGTTTACCCAAAATATTTTACATATTTTGATTTAATTTCGAGATGCAAAAATAAATCTAAAAATATAGAATTGATTTTAGTATTGTGTGTTCTTATCGGTAGAATTGATTTTACTATTGAAATTATAATTTAAAATTTTTGTATTTAAAATTGAAATTGCCTTCTTCCCGATGACAGTAACAAAATTATAAACAAAATTAAAAATGGTAATAAAACACACCATCTCCGCAAATATTTACAATTAGTGTCCAACATGTCTCAAATATAATTAAATCCAGTAGAAAAAACCTAAGAAAATAAAAATAAAAAAAGTAACGCATGTATTTTTTTTATTTCATATAAAAAAAATATTTAGGTAATCTCTTCACAACACTTAAGAATTAATTTAAAGATATTTTTAGAATAATAAAATTTTGACATTTGATTATATTTTTAATGGCCACTTTTCTTCATAATTAATTCCAGAGCAGTAAGAAGTGACACGGAAACGTTTTTGCAAATTCGTGGGGAACTTCTAATCCTAGAGGGAGAGGCTTTGTGAAAAGAAGCAATTTCATATTTAAATCAAACAAGGCTGCGGTGGTAATCTTGAACTAAATGAATGAATGTTGACTGGTTTAATTGTGTAAGTTTTTCCTTTCCTCTAGTTTCTTCTGCCAGTCATCCTTAATTATAGATAATATTGAACACCAACTCTAACGAAAGAATGCCAGAGTTCATAAATACTACCATTGAAATCAACATTGAATTACTACCATTTTTCAGTTGCACATTGATGCATCATTATAACATCATATCCTTCTGTATAACTAATAACATGTCGAGTTTATCTCAACTTACTTGATTGGTTAGGCAATCCTTCTGTATAACTAATAACATGTCGAGTTTATCTCAACTTACTTGATTGGTTAGGCAACCTGCTAGGATCTTGGGACAGTCTTCAATGGTATCCATTCCATCATGTACACATGGAATGGAAATGGAAGAAGGGTTAAAAAATGAAAGGGAAGATATGCCTAAAAATCTCAGAGATGTTATACTCTCACCATGATAAGGTCAAAAGTAACAACGACCCAAATTATAGTATTTCAAGATAAAATAAATTATTATAGTAAAGAAAACAGAAATTTTGCCACTAAATAGAAAATCATCCCCACAGTCAAACCATAATGTGTCATCACCTACCCAGACCACATCAAAGTAAGAAATAGAAATGAGTAAATGACAGGTTAGACACAAACCACCAGAAAAGCAACCTGTTAGAAGAGAAGTTTTTGAAAACACATCAAGTAACATAGCAAACCTGGATAAGCTTCTTGGTTGAGTGCGAAGAAGCACCATATTTCAGAGAAAATTGTGGTGACAATGCAGATGCTGTGGCTGCGTGACCAGAACTGGGAGACATGCAACATAGGTAGCATTAGCAAATCTAAGGATAACAAATAATTTCCCTTTTTAAGGATTTAAGCTATCTCCTTCATGACTTATCTCATTTTAAACCCAAGAACTGAACAGACCACGAACCAAGACTCTAGATACCATATATAATATGCCTTCTACTCGTTACTTGCTGCTGAGAATTAAGAAAAGTAAATCTGTCAAAATTAATAATCTTTATAAACTTCCAGCAAACTTCTTCAAGAGATAAAGCACCACACATATGATGAGAATATAGCAGGTTTCAGATCAACAGTGAAACTCCTCCTTTAACTATGATTGATCTGACCATTTTCTTTTAGGTAAAGCTGAAGATTTGAACAGCAATCTGAAGAGAAAAGACTAATGCAGCAAAAAAGAATATGTTTCAAAAGAAGTGTAAGCACAGAGTGCATAAAAAAAACCCAAAAAACAACTCGGACTGGCCATATGACCAGTTTCCGGTTGGACTGATCCAACTTGGCGGTCCTAACCAAGTTTTATGACACTATTACAATATTATTGTACTCACTGGTACCAAAGTCATAATCATCTCCCCAAATGCTAATGTACAGTAGTTGCGTTCCATAAAACAACACAACACCAACATGCTTGATTTAGAATGAAAAACGAATTTAGGGATTCCACCCAAAAAAAGAAAGAAAATAGCAAAGAGTGGAATTAAAACCATTAAATAAAACCATATCCCCGGCCTTTACATTAAAGAAAAAAGATACAGAGAAAGGAGAAGAACTGTGCCACAGATTACAAAATTAATCTTAATATTGAGATGTAAAATGACTGAACGTGAATTATGACAAAAATAACGTAGGTCCATCTCATTTTGGAGGAAATGAAATATTGCTCTGAAGCATAAAGGAGAGATCATGCATCTGTGACATCAACATCTCTAAGTCATCTTTTGACCCAACTTCTGCAGTGGAAACATCTCTTGGGGTTTGTCTCATGGTATCTACATCAGCCACCCTAAACATGCAACAAGCTAGCATAAGTTTCTATTATGAAAGTACAAAATGTGAATCAAAATAAAATTTAGCCTGCAAAATGTTCGAAAACTACATCAAATAAACAGAGAATCAATGATGAAATGCAAAGCATAAATGTCACCACTTAAAGGATGAAGAACTTCCAATTTCTTAAGTGCTTCCGAGGTAGCAATATAAATACAAGGAACAAGGAAGAATAAAATATGTTTTAAGTTTCACATTCTAATAGAAGACAAAATCTAAAGAGAAAGACCCTCTAGTTTGTTCCTTCACACATCCTTTAGGCTTTCTCCCATTCACTTGTAAGAGGAAAGTCTTTTTCGAGTCATAATATGCAAAGCTGCGAAATGTGAATTATGACATCAGTTAGAGTCCCTTTCAACTTGTACATTGACCTAGAACCCTTATTTGAAATAGATACCCTTGGCACAATCAACAAATTATTAGCTTATACCTATCACCTAGATGTGTCATACAACATTACAACTACCACTAAATGTAGACTGATATATTGAACTCAAAACTCCTAAAGGTGTCGTAAATGGAATCAATGTGGCACTCAAAAACTGGTTGAAATGTTGAATTCAATTATGGATATTTTTCTTGAACAAAATAATGCAACTATGATAATATAAAGGCACCTGTTTGAAGAAGCAGCTGCAGGTTGTGTGTCGGTTGCTGCAGAAGAACTCAGTTGATTATCAAACTGTCCTAAAATATCATGCTGTGAAAATCCACTGAAGTCCATATCATGTGAGTTGTTTGATGATCCGAATAAATCCATTTCAAAGGTCTTTTCAGAATGATTTTGATTCACAGCTTGTAAAGGAATATTGCTGAAAGGATCTTCTAGTTTAGTGGTCAAGCTACTAAAGCCACTCCAAACATCAAATGAATCGGTAATATCATTAGTATTCATAACATCGGTTGTTTTGTTACTGCTAACATGCCATTGCTCATCTTGCATCCAGTCAAAACTTTTAACTGTAGAAGCATTAGCACCCTCTGTTTTGGTATCATGAAGATCAGCAGGAATTTCAGATATACCAGCCTGGTCTTTTATCTCAGAGTGTGAAATGCTACTGGAAGGATTTTGTGAAATGGCTGAACTAGTAAAATCATTCCATGCATCAAATGAATCAGTAACTTCATTAGCAGTCATATTACCAGTTGCCTTGCTGTTGCTCCCCTGCCATGGGTCATTTTGCATCCAGTCAAAATTACTAGATGAACCAACAGCACTTTCAGCAATATTTGTATTATTAGGATCTTCATTCTTTTCAAATTTCCCAGTCTGATCAGTTATCTCGGAATTGGAAATACTGTGGGAAGAATATTGTGTAGTGGCTGAGCCAGTGAAATCATTCCATGCATCAAATGAATCAGCAGCTTCATCATTACTGACATTATCGGTTGTCTTATTATTATCTTGTCGTTGGTCATCTTCCATCCAGTCAAAGTCCCTGTTAGAAGAACTATTAGCACCCTCTGCTGTTTTCGTATCAGACAGATCTGCAAAAAATTCCAAATTTCCAGTCTGGGCAGTTATCTTTGAGCTGGTAATAACACCAGAAGGATCTTGTATTCTAACTGAGCCAGTAAAATCATTCCATGAATCATCTTCTTCATCTGTAGCCACAATATCAGGTATCTTGGTGTCACTCCTTTGCCATTGATCATCTTGCATCCAGTCCAAATTTCTATTTGAGGAACCATTGTCAATTTCTGCTGTTTTTTTATTATGAAAATCCATGGTCGTTTCTGACTTCCCAGACTGGCCATCTATCTTTGAGTCAGAAGTTCTGAATCTATCACCTTGAAACCAATCATCTTCACTGGATGCTGAAGGATTGAAATCATCATTCTTCTTTACACCAACAGAATCTTTACCATATATAGATACTGTGTCCAATTCAACTTTAGAATGATCGACCGACTCCGACTCAACGTGAACAGGACCAGAACTAGCAGACTTGAAGTTGGCCTCCCAACCCGAAAAGGAATCACCACTCTGATCTTCTACAGACCATCCTGATGCCTCTGAAGCTTGGACATTCTGAAACAAACTAAGATTCTCATTAGCTTGGAAATTGTTTTCTGAAGCAGCACCTACGTTTTTTTCAGCGGCCGAATTCTCCTCAGACATATTGGAATCAGATTCCCTCCGATCGAAATAACAACCAAGATCAACACCAGCCAAATCCAATGAATTTTCCCCCAGAAGGGCTGCCGAATCTGAATTACTCGACAGTATTCTCTCAGCCTCAGAAGGCCATCGAATTTCCAAATCTAGTAGTTCAGATAACGGAATCTCATCTTTTAACTCACTCCTTGCTCTATTTGATGCATGTTCTTCCACCATCGGTACCACCATCTCCTGCAAAGAAATTCGTTCAATGTTAACATAACAATACACCAACCCAAATACACACAACCTGAAAAACCAAATTATCAAAATTCGAACAAAAAAACATTGTGTTCAATGTTTCTGGAAATGTATTCTCGATAGTTAGCTTCCATCTTCTCACTATTACAATTAAAAAGGAAAATTCATAATCAAATATCATCCCAGTCACTCACATACAAAGTAAATAAAATCTGAAAATGTTGTTAGAAAGTAAGTCGATCCTTAACATAACCACAAATTTTTTTGCATCACAAAGAAAAGGAATAAATCAAAATAACACATCACATTCCAAATTTCCAACACTAAGGGAATCGATTTCAATTTGAAATGATCGAATCAAAACAAAAAAAATATAAGAAGGTAATGTAATGGTGATAGTAATACTACCGATCCATCAAGTTGAAGGGATTCGAGCAACCAATGATACCCGAGAGTGTTCTTGAATTTGATAGGTTCGAGAGGAAGGTCTTTGTGAGGATTTGTGCCGCAAAAGACGCATATGAAGGACTGGACGCCACGGAGGAGTCTGCCATTGCAATTCTTACAGCGAAGGTAAGGTGCTGAGGGATCGAGTTTCGAGACGGTTTCTGCGACGGAAGTTAGCTTCGGGAGGGGGAGATTTTCGTCTTTCTCCGGTTGGTACCAGGAGAGGTTGGCCTCTTTGCGTAGCAGGATCTGTAACTGCTTTATCTGATCCAGTGGTATCTCCAACGCCATTGTTAGGGTTTCGCGTATCGAATTTGGTTCAGTGTAACGATTCTCTTCTTCCGTCGTCGATAAAGAGGTTCAGTCACCGGTGACACTACTATTGGATTAGATGAGAAATGATAAATGAGTTTTCTCTTTTTTTTTTATATATACACTCTAGTTTTCTCTTCATACAAAAAAAAAACTAATTTTCTTCCCAGAAAATATGTAAACAAACGGAGACTCATGCAGTGATGCAGACAAACGGAGTTGCTTTACCGTTATCGCATATTTTTATCGCACACTTTCAGTTTTAGCCATAACATATATTCTAATGTTTATTCTTAAATACATATTGATTATTAATTAATTAATTAATTGCAATTGTTGATTGGAAAAATAATTTCATTAGTTAAATTTAGAAAGTAATTTTATACCGCCATCTAATATGAATTTAATATTTATATATTAACGATGTATAATTATTTTATACTGTCATTTAATGAGAGCACATCATTTATCATATATATTTATTTTATATTTTTTTTAAAAATAACTCCAATATACATTATTGAATTTTAGTGTAAAATTAATTTAAATGAACAACATATTTTCTTTTTTTCTTTTTATTTTCCTTCGAAGATAAGATATTAAAAAGAAATAATTAAGGAAAATTACGTATAGGGGTGTACGTGGGTTGGGTTGGGCGGATTTTGACAAAACTCAAGACCCGACCCGATCAATTATCTTTGGGTTGGGTTAAGTTCTAAACCCGTATTTTTTTTATTTAACCCGACCCGAACCGACCCGATCAAGAACGGGTTGGGTTGGGTTGGGTTGGCGGGTCATACATAAATAATAACCTTTTTTTTTTATTTTACAGGAAAACATATTGAATGAAAATATATTTAATACTTGAATGTCTCAAAACTATAAAATTTCAATCAAATTATACAATTCTTTAAAAAACTCATCAATCTCTCACACAAAAAAAAAATAAATCCAACAATCTTCAATTACATAAATAAATTCAACACCAGTAAATCAATAAAATATGAAAATTCATCAATTCTAAGAAATGTCAACTTCAAGTACAAGCACTTAACAAGTTTATCAAAGTATGAGATCTACACATACCAATCTTCATATCACTTGGTTAGATTAATTCATGTAACAAGAAAAAATATACATATAGTATGATATCTTCACATATTAGACTGAACCGCAATTCAACTCATAAAATATACCAATTATAGAACCCAACATTAAAACAACATAAAATTCATGTGTCCCTGTCAAATGTTTTTTCACAATGACAAGGATAAACCTGATTTTAATCTATATTAATTTTTATTTAACAAATTATAGTATTATAAATAAAATAAAATAAGAAGTATTTTTAAAAGATTAGATAAAATTTTGGGGGGCCGTGACCAACCTATGTCCCAACGATTAGCCACTAGTTACACATAATCCACCAACCATTTTAGTTTACTAAGTACCATTCATTTGTTTATAGTTACTATTTTCAAATAAAATACTAAAAAAAAGTGTTTAATAGATTTAAATATAAAAAATTTAAACTAAATTCATCGTAAGCTTTTATATAAACATCAATTTTTCTCATAAATAGTATTTAACTAAAAAAAATTGTATTTAATAAATGTAAAAAATTGAAACTAAATTCATTATAAGCATAAGCTTTCTGTTCATACATTTATTACGGAAAACTATGACAAAATATAACATTTAAATAAATAGGGTTTAACTCAAATTAAATTGCTCATTTGAAAGAGACAATTCAAAAATTAGATATGAATTTTATGAGTAGGCATATACGAGATTACAATGTCAAAACAAATTAAACGAGTTTAGTGTTTAGCCTAGACGCATGAACACCTTGCATCAACATTCATATAAAAATCACTTGTTAATAATATCTTATTATAACTAATTCTTCAAAAAGTCTTGAAGAACGTATAGACAGAAAGTGGATGAAGGAAGCTGAAAATCTAAATAAGAAGAAGAGTAATGAAACCCTATTGAACTAGCCAAACAAATTTTTTTTAAAAAATATAACTAGTTATCGGGTCGGGTCGACGGGTTGACGGGTTCAAATTATTAAACCCATTACCCGACCCAAATATAAGCGGGTTTCAACGGGTTGGGTTGGGTCGGACCCGAAAGTGACCGGGTACGGGTAAAAATCGGGTTGGGTTGGGTGATCGGGTTGGCGGGTCGACCCGCGCCCATGTTCACCCCTACGTACATGTTAAACAAGTTTTAAATTTATTTTTTAAAATATATTTTCAAAATAAATTTATGAAACAAAAAAAAACTACCAAACAAATTTTTAAGTTTCTAATCTCTAAAACAATTTTAAAAATTTGGATTACAAAACAGATTTTTTTAAAAAAAATTCTTAAAAATAGTTTTTAAAAATTTATTTTTATTTTGTATAGATTGAGTTTGTAAATTCTTTAGATTGATATTATTAATATTTTGTTCAGATTGAGTTTGAAAAATTTTCAGATTGATAAATCCGGATCAAATCTTCTCGTAGATAAATCTTGATTAATTCTTCTTGTAAATAATTCATATCTTCTTGTAGTAAATCTTAATCAAATCTTCTTGTAAATAATTCATATATTCTTGTAGATAAATCTTGATCAAATTTTCTTGTAAATGATTCATATCTTCTTGTGATAAATTTTGATCATATCTTCTTATAAATAATTCATATCTTATTGATGATAAAATATTGATTATATCTTCTTCAAATCTTGATCATATCTTCTTTTCAACTTGGTCAAAGATTTTCTTCAATTATAAATCTTAATCAAATCTTATTTTAGATTGTCTTCAAAAACACCAATCTTCTTTTATACTCTATGAAGTCAAATATATTGTTTTCATGAAATACTTTTGTTAACATCAAAACTTTAAGCATAAATCCAACTTGGTTCCAACAAGCTAGATTCTCCCCACATGCCTAGTACGCCCTTAATAAGGACTGGAAAATTAATCAATTTGAATGGGGTTTAAGGTCTGATATTAGAAGCAGTATTGGTCATCTAGAAATCACTAGTTACTCCACCCTACTGCACAAGAGTTATATCATTGAAGAGAATATGAAGAAAGTGCATGAGGTAAAAGAGACTAAATGGCAACAACGGAAGGATGCTAACAAATTTAATCAGTAGTTAAGGGTGAAGACTTCCTCTAGGAAAGGGAAGCAGGTGCAGACTTCAAGTTCTCCAACTACCAATACAGTTATATGACTACAAATTTGTTCACAAGATTAAACCAATATACTATCTGAATTGGACTGAGTTAGATGGCCAGCTTCAATGCTTGAATGTGCGGCGATACCTACAAATACTCTGCTAAGTAAGTAGTTGTTTGAGGAGAGTGATAGATAAGATAGGATGAAAAAAATGTACCTTACTCAAGTAAGTGGCTAGGAGAGTGAAAGCTAAAATAGGATGAGAAAAATGTGGCCTCTTTGAGACTTTTAGCTTAGGTCTAGCTGCAGAGGGTAAATCCACAACGTGTTGTCAAACAGAGTTGGGGCGAGCAGGTAAATCCGGATTGAGCCTTGAGCTAGTCCGTAACACAACCATAATCAATAATAAACAGATAGACTCTGTCAAAAAAGATAAAAATAAACATAAAGACCCACAACCAAGGTAATTAAAACTCATTCGTAAATATATTATCAAGAAAACTTAGAATTTAGGAAAAACATTTGAAATTGATAGCCATTAAATTGAAAGAAAAAAAAAACCAAAATTGATAGCCGTAAACTGACTTCCAGATCCTACAAAATCTAGGGATGAAATTAGGCCTGAGAAAACTTGTCTTAGCGATTGGTTCATCCTCACAACTTTGGAGTGTGTGAGCTTTCATGCCAAGATGAGTCAAGAGAACGCTACTTTTACTATACGTTGTTATTTGACCTTGGAGCCTTTTAGTGCCTTATTGAAAAAATATAAAGGTTGTTGCTTATCCTCTATTTCTCTAACATTTTTGTGAACGCTTTAGACTTATCTGGATTTTTTTTCTATTCCTCTTTCAATGAGATTGAAGCTAAGAAATTTGTCTGCTCGCACCCCAGAGGTACATTTTTTTAGGTTCAATCTCATGTTGAATTCTATGACCTCTCTAA
This sequence comes from Cicer chorassanicum, assembly GCA_037974735.1. Lineage (NCBI taxonomy): Eukaryota > Viridiplantae > Streptophyta > Magnoliopsida > Fabales > Fabaceae > Cicer > Cicer chorassanicum. The sequence continues at coordinate 23,849,468 of JBBPBP010000004.1, forward strand.
AAATTTCTCATAAACTCAAATTATGATCGTTTTCTTCTTTCGAATTCGCGATCATGTGGTCAATCTATACTTCGAGCACGTCCACAATTTGGTCTTCGAAAATTTTATTCATCATTCACTATTAAGTTGCTCCTAAATTCTAGAGTCTGAAGGGCATTACATTGTAGTAATAGTTGTCGGATTTGGTCATAAATGTGGTGTTCTAGCGGTCCTTGGGATGTATTGGAATCTAATTGTATTTGGAATATATAGCCATGAAAAATAATTGTTTGGATTGCGACGTGTTATCAACTAGTTTGTTAGTATTGGAAAAGGGTAGGTGTCCTTTGGACATGCTTTATTAAGATTAGTAAAGTCAACACACATACACCATTTATTATAGGATTTCTTAAGGATTATACGTTTGAAAGCTAAGTGGTGTACTTGGTTTCACAAATGAAATTGGCTTAAAGTAAATCGTTTACAACTTTCCCTACATCATCCACCTTATCGAGTGATTGTTTTTGGTGTCATTGTGCAACAGGAAAAGTAGTTTGATTCATACTCCGCTTATGGCAGGCGACTTCAGTATCTATTTGGGCATGTCAATACTAGTCCATGCAAAAACCCCATTAGTGTTTTCTTTAAGACAAGCAATCAATTGTCTTTTCACTATGTTAGGATATTCAACGCCGATTTTGATGGTCCAATACGTGTCTTCGCGTATAGGAACTATAGGATGAATTCTTTTTCAAATATGGTATTTCGAATTTATGTTATTATTGGATCCCCTTTCGTACGACTCTTGATTTGCAGCTCTTCGAGGCAGACATCAAGATCAGTCATGCTAACATCAACAATACCCAAGATTTTATCATCTTTCTTTGGCTCCGGCTGCACAAAATTAAAAATAGTTTTCTAGTTCTTTGTTGGCGTTGATGCTAGCCACCTTTTCAAAAGTCACACGATATTTGATTTTTCAAGTGCATTGTGTAGGAAACGACTCTAATTTCTGAAACGGTAGGCCTTCCAATGATACCGTTATAAATTAACTTGCACTCTAGGACAAGGAATTGGACCTTAACTGTCTTCCTCGTGCTTTCTTCTCCAAAGGTAACCAATAGCTTGACACCCCCCATGGCGTGCTTGTCATGCCCTTAACTATCTTCCTCGTGCTTTCTTCTCCAAAGGTAACCAATAGCTTGACACCCCCCCCCATGGCGTGCTTGTCATGCCCTTAACTGTCTTCCTCGTGCTTTCTTCTCCAAAGGTAACCAATAGCTTGACACCCCCCATGGCGTGCTTGTCATGCCCTTAACTGTCTTCCTCGTGCTTTCTTCTCCAAAGGTAACCAATAGCTTGACACCCCCCATGGTGTGCTTGTCAAGCCCTTAACTATTTGTTAACTAGACCTAGTGTAAGTCAATAAAATCTCCTTGGCGTGTTGCAAAGTTTAGAATAGATTTGCTTACATTATGTCACATGATTTCCCCTGGTCTATCATGATTTAACACACGTGGAAGTTGGTCCAATAAGTTATCACTTGTAGAGGAATTTGATAATTTAGGATTTCTCTAATAATCTCGTTAACATAAAAATATAAATACAATGGAGGTCGAGTTGTGCCTTTCCCGAGGATCATAGTGTAGATTTCTCACTATTATATATGTGAGCTTCATTTTCACGGAGTTGTTGTTGGACATGCCAACGTTGGATAATCCTTCCAAAACAACCATGGCTGATGAGAAATCCTCCCATGTGTTGAGGAAGGGGTTATCATTTATGACCATAAATGTAGGGAAAGTCTCTCCATGGAGATTTCTTCCAAGGATTGACATGGAAACTAATAAGCAACAAAGAGTTCATTCTTTCTTTGGTTTGACAAAGGTAAAGGCGTTCGCTTCAATGACTACAACTAGATGGAAGATCCATGCCTTGTTCTTCTATTAGGAGATGAAGTGGCAACGAGAGATGTATCATTTCAACTTCCTCTTTTGTATCAACAACTCGTGTACAACTTCTTTGTTAAAGTGTTCTATGTAGTTTTACAGAGTTCGTCTTTGATTAGCATGATGGCCGATGAAGTGCCAATCGTCTTTTGTTGTTTTTGAGAAGCAATGAAGTAGGCAATGAACTATCCACAAAGCTCTCCCCATGAGTTGAGAGAGTTCCTCCAGATATTGTTATATCAGGTCACAGTTCCTTTCTTTAGGGTTAACGCGTAAAGTCTCCATTTGACTAGTCCTCAAGCTTAATGATAGTTGAGTATAGCCTTAACATTTAAAGACGAGATAGAACACGAAAGTGGTTGTGGCCTTGGTGATTGGTGATAGGGACATATGTTCCTTGGCGGGAGTCGAGGTGAATGCCAATAACAAACTAGAGCAGGGGACCTTCTTAGAAAAAGTTGAAGATGTTCCATTGCAATGACGTTGTACTAACCGATAAAAAATTTCATGAGATTTCTTCTCTATTGAGTGGAATACGGACTCTATTTCCATCGCAATAATGATGGGAATCACTTGCTATTGGTTCTGGATCCTCTATAAAGGAATATTTTGTTCCTCAATTATCCTCGACTGATTTGAACTAGGGTAAGGAGATCGTTAATGTAGTTCCACTACTTTTGACGTTGGTGAGTGCGATTGGGCTTTTTGTTGTTTGTAATGGGCAATGCGAAACGAGGATGTCATGGTGCTATCTCTTTTTGCGGCGACATGCTACACGACATTATCAACGTTCCTTATAGCACTGGGGCTCTTGTTTGTGGCCGATTGGTTGAAAGTTCACAGAAAGTAGTTTGAATGGAATGAGCTTTTTATTGTAGGGAAAATATGTTCCCATGGACACTGCCAATGATCAAGACTAGATCGAGAAAGATGGTCAAACTTGATCTACGAACAATTCTTCGCCCTTGGAGTGGGATTGTACCTGCAAATACCCTGATGTTCAAGTAAATGACTGTTTGACGAGAGGGAGAGGTATAATGGAGTAGGAAATGTATATATTTACACTAACAAATCAGATGCTTATATAAAGGAAATATTAAGTCAATTGGAAGAAGGGTATTTACACTTGACATATTATGTACGTGATTATTATTTTTGTCCCCTTTGAGCAGTTATAACAAGGGACTCTCAAGGTTGGAATTTGTCAGTTTTCGTACAATGAAAGTTTGGAAAAACAATATCAATAATGGACGGTTTAGCCAAGATAGACTGAGATTGGACTAGTCTACAAACAACATATAAATTATTAGGTTAAGTTTGTGTGTTAAATATGTCGTTGTTCATTACCCAACTCTTTCTCATATTTTTTCATCTACATCTTCCCATTACTCGTCTCTCACATTTTCTACTTTCATATTTAAATTGGAATCCTTTTTATATATATTCTTTGAGCACCATCAAATTGTGAATAACGTAGTTGCTATGTGAGTATGAGTATAAAAAACAACTCATTGACTAAAGAACATATGACTACGACTCATTTTATTTTAAATATAAAATTTAGGTGTTTTATTCTTAAATAAAGTTGTTTCACTCCAATATCTAAACCGATTATACTATAGTCATTCAAAACCAATTATACTATAGTCATTCAATGAGATTTTTGTAAGTACTCGCTAAACAATTTCTAGGATGGAAGAAAACGTCTCCAAAGTGAATGAATTATATTTGGTAGGAAAAGTATTTTGCCAAAAATAAGGTAGCTGCACATGTGTAGGCATAATAAATATTAAGGTTAAGGGATAGTTATGGTATTAACTATTGAGTATTCTATAATTTTATTTTGGCTTCAATTTACCAACTTTTACAAATACGACAATTTTTTTAATCAACCCCTTTTGTATCAAATTGCTTAATCAACCCCTTTTGTATCAAATTGCCAATAGAGAATCACGTGCAGCATCTCTTGAATTTAAAAACAAGTGAAATTAAAATTTAATTTATATATATCGTAAATATAAAAAAATAAATTATATTGTCAGTTAATCACAACTGTTAAATTATTAAAAATATTTGTCTTATGTTATCATTATTTTTAGGTTTAATTATAATTCTTATTTCTCTATTTTTACCATTTTAGGAAATTGGTCCCCCTATTTTATAATTAGTCAATTATGGTCTCTCACTCATGTTTTTTAACTAAAAAATAACGATGAAACATATTTTAAATGATGTGTTGTACGACCTTATAATGTAGAACCATCTAGATGTATTAATTATTCATATATGATTAATTAAATTACAAAAAATTAATCGTTTCAAAAGTTGAAATTGAAGTTTTTTAGAGGTTTTATTGCAATTTCATGAGTGTTAGTCATTCTAAATCATTGTATCATTTGTCACGTCATTTAAATATGTCACATCACATATTTTAGATAAAAAATGAGAAGAAGGACCAAAAGTGTTATATTTTAAAATAGGGAGATCAATTTCGTGAATTGGTGAAAATATAGAGATTAAAACTGCAATTAAATCTTATTTTTAAACTCATGTCCATGAATGTTTGTAATGGACCGACGGTGTAAAACTTATTACACTCACAATACATAATAGTTATACTCAATCTATTTGGATTGATTTATTCAAAAAAAAAATCATTGGCGATGCGAGATTTTAAGGAAAAAAAAAATCATCCTTTCCAAAAATATAATCACAAGAACATACGTTTGAGAACATCTGATCTGATATGAACTTCTCGAATTACAAATTATTTAATATTAAAAATATTAACTAAAAATAATTTTGATGATTTATTAAATATATAACTTAAAAAAATTATAGTATATTTTGACGGTTTACTATATGTATAGTTAACTTAACAAATTCAATACATACTTATTTTTAAAAAGAATTTAATTCGTATATCATGACAATGTTAAAAAAAAATTATATCCATCCAATCAAACCACATTATATAGATTTTAGTGAAAATATTTTAAAAACCAACCTAAATAAATGACACAATTGTGTGGTTTAATTGGATGCCCGTATGATAAATTTTTAACTGTCAGTACAATGAAATTAATCTCTTTAAAAAATAATACACTGTCTAAATTTAAAATTAAGTTAAAAAAAAGTCATATTTTTATTTTAAAAAAAGTAGTCACATTTGATGAAAAAAATATAAAAGAAAAAAGTAACCAATTTTACCATATCTAATATTATTATCAAAATATCCTTCAACAAAATAAGTTACCAACTTACCATATAAAATTATATGAAAAACTTGGGTAATTAGGAAATGTTATTAAGTTATTGATTGGATACATTTTTTTAATGAAGGTATCCCCTATTCTTAACTAATGTTCATCGACTAATTAATTTTGCTTA
>JBBPBP010000004.1:23857181-23897196 GCA_037974735.1 Cicer chorassanicum
AGAAGAATAATAATCATTCATTGTTGTTATATTTCTTTTTCCAAAATGAAGTATTCTTTATGATTTTTCTATGATACCTCAATCTCTATGTTTCTCCCCTAACAACCAACCCACTTTATGTAGGTTGATTTATTTTGACATATAATTTAGTACTCATTTTAAAATTAAATATATAAAAAGAAAATTTTGCCTATATTTTTTGGAATGATGTATTAGTAAAAATCAACGACTTCTTTTTTATTGAATAATGATATCTCTAAAATATCCTTTATTTAATTTCTTTTTTTATTACCAATTTATTGATCATGAACTTAAAATTTATTGGAATTGCATATAATAAATGTGGTCAAATAGCTTTCTTAATTTACATGATTCGACATATTTTAGTTTTTAATCCATTCGACAAGGAGTACTTATATAATTGCAGAGCAATTATTTAATACATTTTCTATTGTAAGCATTTATTGACCAGACACCATAATTGGTAGTTCAATTTGGTTGCTTAAAACATATGCAACATAAACAATTTTATCCTTTGGTACCCAAATCTGGTTGGGTCCTGGTTTGTTACTCTTGAAAGGTTTGTTGTCTTTCCTTGTATTTAACATGAGGAAAGATAATTTGGAATGACCTTTCTTAGAGCAAACAGTGCACAAGATATGAGAGCGAATAGCTTTAGGTTCATTTACAGTTTCTTCAAATCCTATACCTTTTTTTTTACCATTTCTACTAACTCCATAAATCATAGACGCATATTTGCTTCTTTCCATACCATTAGCAAGAAAATCTTGAAATACTTGTTCATGCTTATTGTGACACCCTAAACCCCAAATAAAAAAAAATTAATAATTTATTTATTTATTTTTAAAACGATGAAATTCTTCAAATAAACAAATATATAAAATTCCAAACATTTTTTTTGGCGAACAGCATCACGTAATCGTAGCAGTAATTAACAAAATCCCTTTGGAAACACACATACACCAGTTTAATGATAATTATAAATGTAGTCCGAACCCGATGTCACTATCAGAGCGGGAATTCCCAAAATAAACTATGTTCAAAAATGACTTTAACAAAAAGGTAGAAAATAAAGTCTTCGAGATAATACGGCTTTCTTCACTTCAAGAGCATTAATCTTCACCTGCAGCTTTCGGCTCGTCTGCGTCCATCACAAACGCCAAACACAAACATCGAGGGGTGAGTTTCGAAATTATGTAACAATATAAAATACACGAGAAGAACACACAATCAGTCAAACAGAACAAATAAGCAGAACATTCAATAGTATAATATCTAAGGTTAATCTAATTCAATCACAATAAAACAGTTACAAGGGTAAAATGCTATGCATGTCCTATACTCTATACTTCATCATTTGGTACCATTCTACTCTGAAGTACTTGGTTAGGAGGCCTGATACTATGCCACTACAAGAGTGGACGGACAATCCATGAATGGCCAAGTCCTCATAGATCCCCTCAACTCAACCCGAGACACATATACGCGACGGTCGGGGTACTCTTGTGTTGCACGGTAGTTCCCGGCCTTAGGGAATAACCCACTAATCCACTTAGGAATTCCCCACTAGATGTACCCCCAAGGTCTATCAGTTTTACCTTACAGTTCGATTGTAGCCCTCCACGATCAGGCTCATTTAGTTGTACTTCCCCGAATCGATAGGTTTGTCAAACCCTCCCTATATGATGACAAAATAATCCTAACTCCAAAATCTACAACATATATCTCAGACTTACTCGATCATCACAACTCAATAAATTTCAGTTTGACTTCACAATATTCATCATTATATGTATATCAGTCAATCACAATTCAATCCCAATATTTGGTTTACACTACTCACAATGCACAATCCAATCTTATCAATCGCAATAAAAATCAACAGGTAGCACATTCAAATAATTTCACGATTTCAATCAAATAGCAAGAACACTCCAATATAAATTATTCATACAGTAACAATCATCATCACATTTCATAAAATCATTCAACGCGCAATCTTGCTATAAATAAATTCACAACAATTCTATAGGTTGCTAAATTATATTTTAGTCCTCACTGTTACCATTCATATATTATTAATTAATTATCACTGTTCAATAAGGCTCGACCTTACGTAGTGAGCCCCTAATGAATATCTGGGAATTTCGGTATTCCCGTTCATCTCACGTTATTTTATATTCATAAAATCGAACCTCATCTCACCCCTTACTTTAGCCGAAGATTCCTCCCAACGAAGCCGATCCGCTGATTTAATGTGCCGCGTCTTCGCCAACCACCGTCTCTAACAGTCCGCGAAAGAAAATAAATCAATGCAACAACCAATACGAATTAAGTACTTGCTCCAATAGATATATAAATTATTTATTAAAATTAATTCAATAAACTATTTGCTACTTATAATATAACTAAAATATATTTAATATCATCAACTATCCATATTAGTATACCAACATAAAAACAAACGTCTAATTTTAATTAAAATAAAAAAGACTCACATATTTAAATAAATATGACATATATCTATACTTTGGGTGTTAAACAATTTGGGATTATTTATTTATTCATATATAGATATATATAAAATAGAGAATACAATTACACATGTTCATGTAAGGGAGAATTTGAAGATAAAACAAATTTATTAAAAATGCAGCTTCAAACTAGACAAAGAAGCGTAACTCTAATCAATATATTACTTTACTCATGCTACAACCTCATTATTCGGTAATTGCACTTTGTTTTGTTTTTTTGTTTTTTTTAAACATAGAACCATTTTCATCTAATGTATGTCTAGGAAAAAAAATAACTATGAAGTGTATACTTGTTCAATCGACCTCATCAAACTTTCAAGTCTACCCGAGTTTTACACAAATGATTCCAGTTAACTAGATTTTGATACCCTTACCTAGGGTCATAAGTCGGGATTTTGACAACCATGTCAAAAGGGTAAAAATAGTATTTCTCACATAAAAAGCAACATCATGGCAACAATTTCCATCAATTTACGAAAATGCTAATGCAATTGATTTCTCATAACCTGACCAACAAAAAAACATTACATATAGTTCAAACAATAATTAGCAGATTGGAAATTTGACAAATTCAAAAATCATAAGAAAGAACTCCACATGGTTAGAGTTTTAAAACCATAACAAAGGAAAATACTTTTAGAAACGAGAAATTAATAGTCTAGAAACATCGATATCAGACAAGGCATAAAATCATTGATATTTTCAGGAAAATAAAAAAATGAATTTTTATGTAATTACTCACAATTGAAAATTGAAGCACAAACTCACAGGTGAAAATTAATGCACAAGGCACACTAATAAGTTTTGAAACTGTTAATACGGACGATTAACTAATGAAAAGGAAGAAAAGTAATCACATGTGCTCAAAGATATGCATAGAGTAGAAGACAAGTGAAATGAAGTATAACCACATACCACATACCTGATTGTGATTTGGAATTGGGATTGCAATTTAGAATTGGAATTGAAATTTGGAATTGGAATTTTTGGTGCGGCAGGAACAATTACGAAGGAGAGCTTTTGTGCGGCGGCGTAACTTGTATTCAACTATTTATATATATATATATATATATATATATATACTTGCCAATTAGATTAGCTAGGGTAATAGTAACAAGGTACCGCTAAAGAGTGGTGTTTTTAATTTCTTTTACTTATTTGTTTATTATTACTATATTTATTTGATTTTAAGGAAAAATAAATTAAATTATTTTTATTACTAATAGTTTAGATAAATTTTAAGGTAACACGGAGAATTATCAATATATCAAACACACATATAATAATAGCAATATATTATAATGCTATTAAAATATAATAATAAGAAATTGAGGGTGTTACACTTATTAGAGTTACATGTGGTATTTCCAATTGATGTTGAACTATGATTGCTTTTTAGAGTTAGATTTTTAGCCTTAAGTTCAACAATATCAGTTTTCAAATTTGTATTCTCTGTTTTAAGTTCAGTAATATCAATTTTTAGAGTTGCATTTTCTGTTTTAAATTCGAAACTTTTATTCTTTAAAGCATTAACTTTTTCAGTTAGATTTGTATTTTCTTTCCTAAGTGTTTTCAGTTTTAAAGACAATTTGTGATTATTATTTAAAAAGTCATTTATAGCAGTAATTAAATCAGATCGAGTAAAATCAAAAAATACCTCAATTTCTTCATCTGCTGATTCACTTCCAGAGTTAGAATCTGTGTTGGATCCAGAGGCAGAGTTGATATGCGCCATCATAGCCAAATTTGCTTGTTCATCGTTAGAGGATTCCTCAGAATCATCTCATGTAGCCATCAGACTCTTCTTCTTGGGTTTGGAATCTTTCCTTTGGTGTTTCCCTTTCTCCATATTTAAACATTCTAACTTGATATGACCAGGTTCATTGCATTCATAGCAGATGATGCTTTTCTTGTCATATTTATCATCATTCCCTCTGTTGGATTGGTTGAAATATCTTTGGGAAAATTTCTTCTTTCTGTTGTGCCACATCTTTCGAATTTTTCTGGATATGAAAACAATCTCCTCTTCCTCTGAGTTCAGATTCTGATGTTTCCTTTAGAACCTTCTTCTGCTTAGATTTCAAGGCCAGAGTCTTGTTCTTCTTCTTGGGCTCATCTTCTTCAAGCTCAATTTCATGTGATCTGAGAACAGATTAATTCTTTCAGCTTTAGAGTATTCAGATCATTTGCTTCCTGAACGACAGTGATCTTAAGTCTCCACTTGCTTGTCAAACTCCTAATAATTTTCTTCACATAATCAACAGTAGTATAACTTTTCTCAAGTACCTTTAATTCTAAGACCAGGGTCTTGAATTTGGAAAACATTGTTTCAAAATCTTCATCTTCTTCCATCTTGAACAACTCATACTTTTTGACTAGGAGGTTGACCTTTGCTTCTTGAACTTGCTTGTTTCCTTTATAGGTCAGAATTAGACTATCATAAATACTCTTTGCTGTCTCCTTGTTGGTGCACTTGTCAAACTTCTTGAAGGTGATTGCATTTATCATGAATGTTCTGGACTTATGATGCATCTTGTACATCTTCTAACCTGCATTCATCTTCTTTCTTGGAATTTCAATACCATCAGTATTCTTCGGAGCAAGTCAATCATAACCGTTGAACTATAAAAAATGTTCAACTTTAATTATAACAATTTTTACTATCATAATTATGAATGGTTGTGATTCTTTGATTGGATAAATTTTTTTACATTGTTAATATATAAAAAATTAAACTCTATCTTAAAACGGTAATTCTAGCCCTTACACGGCATGAGTGTCCTAGTAACAAATTATTTAATTGTAATTTTAGATTAGTTAGCATTTAAAAGTTTAGACATTTTTTATTAATATATATAGTAACAAATTTATTTATTTATTTTATGTTCGGCGATCTTCACATCATTCAAGGTTTTGTTTTTGTACTATAGCTATTATAACTAATTTTCATCGATAATGACTAAATTTTGATTAATAGAACTCAAGCATGTATGAGTGGTAAAGTCAATGTCACCAATAAATAAAAAAACATAACTTTCCGTTTTTAAGGATAAGATGTGCATTCTCAGAAAAGAAAGCCGTCCCGATATTATCGACATCCATATATAGTACGTAAACACCTAATAATTAGATATAAAAAAAATCACATAATATTGAATGATTAGATAATGGATACTGATCCGAGGTGTACCGAGGAGAATGATTAATGGACTGGTATCATGATCAATACATGCGTATAAGTATTTGAAGTGCAATATTATAAATATTGTTTAATCAATAAAAGTATTTTACTAAAATCTGAATACATTAGACCATATCTCATAAAAATCATTGCTCGCATTTGAATCACTGGCTTGTGAAGAAATGTTGGATGGGATGCGTAGCAAACGTTGATGTCTCTCCATTTGAAGTTTTCTGATTTGATCGACAGTTGCTTGATAACTTTTCCAATGTTCTGAATGAGGTGTACCTTGAAAATATTGCATTTGAAGTTTCGCAAGTTGCTCATATGTTTTAATTTGTTGATCTAGATCACCAACAAATACACGCTTTAATTTTCCCAATACATCATTTACAATCTCTTCAACAATTTCAGATTCCAACCTAAAATAAGATATGTAATGTTAAAGTTATTCTTGGAGTTTAATTAAATATTCTTGTGCTTCTTTTAAAGTGTATTTTGTGGTGATTAAAACTTGATCATAGTAACTTTATGATCCCAATTGTAGACATAATTTTGTATATTTTTAATTCTCTACAAATGACATGACAACTATAATTTTAATCATATAGACAGCACTTTTTTATATTTTAACGTAATATAAATATAACTGTAATTATAATTTAAAATCATGGTTCCAACTATTAAAAATCAAAGCTCAACATTTGGTTATAACTTAGTTACACATATACTAGCCGCCCTTTTTTTCCGATGACAACATTAATTTTAAATGTTAAAATATCTTCATACTTGTATTTAGTTTCATAGAAAAATTTGAAATTATTAAAAAAAGCATCTTCTAGTAACTTAGAGCATCTCCAACGACAGTAAAATTAAGTTCGTCCGCTAGCGTGGAATAACGTAACCGTCAGTTTTTTGAGAGCTCACCGTTGGAGTTGTGCCAAACTGTAATCACAGTTCTCTCATGAAGGAACGATACTTTGATAATTTAATAATAATAATAAATTTATAACCGTTACTTTTTTTTTATTAATTTATTAATAATAGTAAATTTATAACCGTTAGCTTTTTTATTAATAGGTAACATTCTTCTTTTTAATTTATTAATAATAATAATTTTATTACCGTTATATTTTTTTTAATTAATTTATGACTGTTATTTTTTTTTACTATTTATTTGTTACAATTTGCTTATTAATATAAACAATTTGTTTTTGTTACTCTTACTTTTTCTTTCACAATTTTTGTTACAAAAGTTTCTTTAATATTTTATTAACAATACTTTTTTATTAATTTTTTTAATCTTATTGTTTTAAACAAAATGAATAAATAACCTGGATTATTTTAAAATAATGTGCTACATTGAGCCATATTTAATGAACTCATATGTTGAGTTCACCGCAGTAAAAAATAAATGAGTTGCTTTAAAATGATATGGGACAGTAAACCCCATTTAATGAACTCATAATGAGTTTTAGATACATATACTAAAACTACAATATAACAATAGAAATTCAACAACTTGATTTTTATCAGGAAAAAAAAAATTTACTGCAATGTCTAAAGTGTAATTTTTAATGGCCGGCTGATTCGAACTTTTTAAATATGTTATTGTAATTTGATCAACAAAGAAAAATACATTTTTTTACCCACAAATACTTAGACGACGAAAATCAACCCCTCATCAAAACTTGAAATTGAATTATCAAATATTAGAAACCTTTAGTAACCTCATATTAAATAAAACCATCTTTAGAATAATTTATTTAGCAGTTGATTAATGAATTTGTGATAAGAAATTTAAGAGAAAGTCTTGTTTTTTTTTTTATTATTACTGAAGACACACTTAAGAAAAATGAATTTGTGCTTCTAGTGCTTGTGAGAAGAAATTCAATTACCTGTCAACAGAGCAATCCCATCCAGATAGATTGGTTGCTTCTCTCAAAGCATCCCTCCATTTTTGTACCTTATTTGGTCTATCAATTAATCGTTCTTCATGTCTAACAAAAACACTTTCAAATGTTCCTGTTTGATTCCGTACATGTGTAGGTTCTATATCATAAAATATAGGCACTACAATTTGACCCCTGTTTTTTTTACATTCAACAATTTTTTTGACTTCCTCTAAACACCATTTTGATGTTGCAAAATTCTTGGAGAACACAATCACTGAGAGTTTTGCATCCTCAATAGCCCTTAGAAGTGTCCCTGATATTTCATCCCCTCTTTCAAGATTATAGTCTATGTATGTTTTAATTTCTACCCTTTTAAAAGCGGCATGAAGATGACTTGTGAAAGTTTTTCGGGTATCCTCGCCTCTAAAACTAAGGAACACCTCGTGTTTCTCTTGAGGATTATTAGAAGATGAAGATGATGATGCCATCTTAACTAGATGTTAAGAGCATTGCTATAGTATTAATGATTTTGGGAAGCTTTCGTGTGAAATGAAAACACAATGCATCTTTTGTATACATAATAAAAAAAAAGAAGCTAAATGTTACTATAGAAGACATATACCAAAGGCAAAATATCATATATGTCATTTTATTAATTGGTTTAACTATTTTAATCTAGACATTGGTGTATGATTAGTTTTTCTAATTTAAAATTCAGTTTGAGAATTTTTTTATCATATTATCTAGCATTGCTGAAATAATAATTAAGAGTAACAACAACGATAATTTTATAGTTTTAGTCTTTCACAACATGGCAAACCACCACTAAAATTGATATTTAGATTTTAACAATCATATATAATGTGTCTTAAATAAAATTATATTAAATATTAAATATTACTGCAAACTCCTTCGTATGCACCGAAGTATTATATTAAGATATTTTGTCTGTAATATCAATATTTAATTCATAAATTTATTTCACATTGTAGAATTAATTCTCCATGTAATTAGATAAAAAAAAATTAAATCAATTATTGATTTAATTAATGAAATAAAACTCGGTGTATTGAGAATATATTAGATAAATGTGGATAGTTTTGTCTTTTCTTTGTTTTATATAAGTAATTTTTCTTATTTTTTTGTAAAATAAGAGAAAGTTACAAAAAGTAATATTAATTAACTAAGATGTAAAATGCTTAATGTAATAAATTGGGTGGAAAGGAAAGTACTACAGATACAAATTAGGAGTAACCATTATCTCTATTTTCCAAAAAAGTTGAGATGTTTATAAAAAAAAAATTGAGATGTCTATTAATATTATGTCTATTGTGTGTGTATAACATTTTACGGAAGTAATAAAAAGTAAAAATACATATTTTTACATTTATTAAGGATAGAGGTGGTAAAATGAATTAATTTATTGGGTTTCGTCTAACTATGTCATCAATTCGTCTAAATAGAGATAGGGCAGACCAACTAAAAATATAGGGTTACTCGACTTCTTTTTATGAACTGACGGGTTAACGGATTGAGTCGTCAATGATTTATATTAAAATAATATTAATTAAAATATAAAAAAAAACAATTTTACAATTGTAAAATAAATAAATAAATATAATGATAATTAAGAAAATCAAAATAATGTTATGATTGAGTCCACTAAAATATGAAAATTATTGTTTAAACATCTATATTTTATCATCTTAAAACCTATAATAAGTCGATAAAAAATAAAAAATAAAAAGTTCATGGATTGATCGAGTGTACTAAAGGGATTAATTTAAATGTCTTTTACCCTCACTCTATAGAGGAAAAAATTGGAAAATGAATTGTGACTTATATATAAAAATAAGTGTAATTTTTTTTAGTCTGACAAACCAATTTGTTCTGTCCTATTACGGCCCGTTTTTTTAACAGGTTGAATAGAGCCGAACAACTAATTGTGGAGGGTTCAAAGTCTCAAATTACTCCGCAAAAAAGGATGGACTAAATGGCCCAAACAAGTCGAATCATACTTGACTACTTGTTTAGCAATTCCTAATTAGAGTTGATAGTTAATTACAAAAAAAAAAATTAATTAATTAAATACATCAATCTTCTTGATATCATATAAAAAAATATATATTAACCTACTTTTAATTATAATGATTATCTCATCACCACGATAACTAATTATTTAAGCGTAATATTAAAATAACAATATTAAATATAAATAGATTAGTTAATATTTATTTATATTTGATTTAAAAATTTAGACATTTTGTTTCTCTTACAATTGAATTCAGAGAAAGTATATATAGATTATTAGACAAATAAAACGTGTTTTATTTTATGTGCATCTTCACATCATTCAAGGTATTGTTTTTGTACCAATTATTAGTACTAAATTAATCGATACGGACTATGTATAGATTAATAAAACTCAAGCATGTATAAGTGGTAAAGTCAATGTCATCTTTTGATTAAATACAAGAAAGAGATGTGCATTCTAAAAAAAATAGATATGGACATTCATGTAATACTGTAGGCAAACACTTAATAATTAAAAATAATAGAATGACGCGATATTGAGTGATTAAAAGATAAATATCATTTTCAACAAAATTCTAGTGTCATAGTATTCATCTATATTTGACATCCACTCATGTGGAATTTTTATGACTCATTAAAAAATAATAATAATAAAAATAAAAACTAAACAAAAGTAGAAAAAACTAAAAATAACAACACATAGTTTCGTCTTTGTCGCCCTCTCACTCTCACGCTCCTCTCTCACTCTCGGTCAAAATAATTATTTAATCATTGTAATTCTTTAAAAATAATTATGAAAACTCTTTGTTTTATTTTTTTTTCTTAAATTTTGAACTCGTTTAAAGTTCAAAAATTAAAAAAATTAAACAACGAGCCGATTTCATCCATAAATTCATGTACAACAAAATTAATATTTGAATTTTTAACACAAATTCTACTGCAATAAAACAATAATAGTTAAATCAAGAAAATATATTCATCGTGGTTTAAAATAGTTCCGAACAAAACCAAACGAGATACAACTACTTCACAGAAAGTAGAAATTGTAGGCAATTAAAACAGACAGAAAATATACGAGTCTTACACAATTGACACGGAGATTATTAGAATATAAATGTAGGTAAAAATTTCATATTCGATAAAAAAATAAGTAAATGTTAGGCACTAATATAAAAGAAGATACATATACACATTTTCTTATAGCGTTTCGATAAAATGATTGAAAATTCTAGATAATTTAAAATACCAATTATTTTGTGACAAATATATATCTCGTGTACAATTTTTATAATAGTCTATAATAAATTATTAATAGTATACTATAATTATTTTCATTTTTATTTAAAAGATATTAGAAATATTAAATTTAACTAATTGATTAGTGAGAAGTATTTGTCATGTGTATGAATTGTACCCTTCTATGGCTTTCTTAGAGTCTCATATCTAAAAAAACAATGTGAAAAATTTGATGTATAAAAAAAATTATACTTGGTATATTATAATTGTTCTCATTTTTATATCGACATAGTTAAAAAAAATACTAATTATTTAGTGGTAAATATTTGTCTCAGGCATGACTTTTATAATAAATTATAATTATTTTTATTTTTATTTAGATGATATAAACAAATGCTAAATTTAAATAATTGATTAGTGAAAAACATTTGCCGGAATATAAATTGTATGCACCAACAATTTCCTTAATTAATGACTCATTTCCAAACAACAACACACAAAAATTATATTCAATGTATTATAATTGTTCTCATTTTTATATGGACGACCTTACGAAAAACACTAATTTTAATTGATACGTAAGTTACATACATTTGTCCCGTTTATGTTTTTTATAATAAACTATAATTAGTATATTATAATCATTGTCGTTTTTATTTAGAAGATATAAAAAAACTAAATTGAAGTTATTGATTAGTTGCAAACATATGTCCCGTGTATGAATTTCAAGCTCAAACGACTTTTGTAGCGACTCATTTCTAGGAAAACAACGTGAAAAAATTGAAGAATGGAAAAAATTATAGTTAGTGTATTATAATTGTTCTTATTTTATATCAATGATATTTAAAGGCACACATTTTTATTAATTATTTAATGACAAATATTTGTCCCATTTATAGTTTTTGTAATAAACTATAATTTATAATAAATTACAAGTACTAAATTTAACTAATTGATTAGTGACAATTATATGTCCATGGATGAATTGTACACTCCAATGGCTTTTTAAGTGACTCTTACTAGAAAAAACAACATGAAAAAATTGATCATGAGTGAAAAAAGTATAGTTATTTCTTTAATGAAAAATATTTTTCTCGTTGTTTTGAAAAATGGACATTTACAAGTTAGGAAGAGAGACAAAAGAAGTGAATTGATTGTAGAAACATGAAAGAGGAGCACATGGAATCCTTGAAAAATACAAAGTTTAATTGCACTTTTGACTCCTCTAACTTTTCAAATGTACGATTTTGGTCTCTCTGATTTAAAATGAGCAATTTTGACTCCTCACATTTCCCTCCTTTCTGATTTTGTATTCCCCTTTTGGTGTTTTCCAAATTTTTTTTGTGATGTGACATGATATGTGAAACTTCTTAACGAGCTTGTATGACATGATGGGAATTTTTTTATTTTAATTAATTAACAATAAAACAAAATTATATTTACTTAATTAAAAAAAACAGAGCAAAATTAGAATCCATATATGAAGCACAAATCTGTACCAGATTGAAGGACAACAACAATCAATCTAAATGTTCATAACATTATAATTGAACATCTTTCAATCAAACTCTACAACCTTATTTATCTTTTTCTTCATTTTTTTTTTCATTTCTCTTTCTTCCTTCTCTCTTCTTTCTCTTCCTTCTCCCTCCTCTTCTTCTCCTTCTCTTGTTCTTCCTCTTCTTCCATTCTTTCTTCCTTGCTCTCCAAGTCCGAATACTTCGAATTCAAACTAGACCATTCAAACTCGTCATCCTATGAATCTGAACTAAAATTTGAATCAGAATCACTGTTATATCGGTTTCTAACTAGAATCACTATTCTAAGCTTTCTCGAGATTCTCTCCTTGAGTTTTTGTGCATTATATTGGTTTATGCGTACCGACATTTAAAATTATGATTTCCATTGTATCAACTTGTTATATATATATATGATTGATTTTGTTATATGGATAAAAGAATTCTTAATTTAATTTTGTGTCATTTTTATAAATTTTGAATTTTTCAGAGTAAAAATGAAAATAAAATTTTTGATCGAAAATAAAATTTTAGAAAAATTGATGGACTATTATGAAAATTTATAGGGATCAATTTATAAAATTTGAAAATTTTAGAAACCAACTTACAAAATTTTGAAAGATTGTGTAAATTTGAAAAAATTATATGGACTATTTTATGATTCATCTATAACATTAATAAAGGCAATAAACATATTTTGTGTAGTCTATTTTTCTTCCAAATCTACCCTTAGAGATCCAATTTGCAAATTTTGAAAATTTCTAAAAGACCAATTAGTAAAATTATAGGGACTAATGTGAAAATTTCTAAAAAAATTATAAGGACTTTTTAAGATTTATATTTTATATAGTAAAGAGTGAATTTTAAATTTTTAATGTTTATGTGATATTTTAAATTATCTAAATTTAGATTTAACAAAATATCTAATGAAATTCCTTCATTTTGAAAATTCTCAAAAAAATTCATCCAAACAACAAGATCATTTATTGTTATAGAATTTGACTTTTCTTAAACAATTACATTCTTTCATCCAACTACGCTTTTAAAGTTTTGAATAAATATATAATATTAATCCACTTATCTGACTGCTTTTAGTTCAATGCCATCATCCAACAAATCAATCATTTACAGCGCTTGCAAGCATCCTTCAAATGTAATGGCTAGTTGCATTAAAAAATCCCATTCAACTTATATGATGCCGTCCTTCAGCTAACAAGTGATCAATATATAATTCATAGTAGACTTTTTTTATTTTATACGTACTGATTTGATAGATCCAGCTGGAACTCGTTTCAATCCTCCATGTTTTTAATTTATCTCATTAATCAATTTAATGAGCGACAACTTGCATGGAGCTATATATAAAAGAGGAATTATGAAGTATATTTGAATACAACAACGAGTCTCATAATCTAAAAAAAAATTATGGCAGGTTCATCTTCCTCACATGAAGTGTTCATCAGCTTTAGAGGCGAGGACACTCGTAGGACTTTCACAAGTCATCTCAATAGTGCTTTGAGAAGGTTAAGCATAAGAACCTATATAGACGACAATCTTGAAAGAGGAGATGAAATACCAGAAGCACTTGTGAAGGCGATTGAAGAAGCGAAACTATCTGTGATTGTTTTCTCTAAGAACTTTGCGAATTCAAGATGGTGTTTGGATGAAGTGGTAAAGATACTCGAGTGTAAAAAGAACAAAAGGCAAATTATATTACCTGTTTTTTATGATGTGGAACCTACCAATGTTCGAGGACAGAAGGGAAGTTATGCAGAGGCTTTTGCTGCGCATGAGAAACGTTATGAGAGTAAGATGAGCATGGTGCAAAAATGGAAGGATGCTTTGGCAACAGTTGCTGATCTCTCCGGATGGGATTTCTCCATCAATAGGTATACTAATTTTATATTTCTTTGCACTTCTTTACATATTACACAAGAGAATAGTGTCATTTGGACATAAATTTGTACAAAACATCAATTGTGATGTCAAAATATCTTTTCGGTTTACATAATGAGTTAATTAATGACTAAGTGAAAAAAGGACGGCGACAAAAAATTGAGTACCATTAAAATTAGCTGGTGTTCATGGGTTTGAACCGACTCGTCCATTAGGTGAGCAAATTAAAACCAACTCAAATTTTACTAAACTCCTACAAACAGTTTTTCTCTCTATTGAAATGTATTTTTTGTAGGATAATTTTGTAAAAACTAAAATAATGTAATTTATTTTACTGAAATTGAAAACAAAATTTTAAAATTTTATAAGCCTAAAAATTTATTTAATTCTACTATATTGTAACTGGATTAACCAAATTTCATTGAGTGTACCAATTGGCTTATATACAACTGATCACAATAGACTTGGGCTAACTATCATACAACGAGTAAGGTCCATAACAACAAAACTACAAAGGGACCAAGCCCAACAACACAAACTCAACTATTTATAAGTACATTTAACACCCTCCCTTAAACTAAACTGCACTAGTAGTGAGTTTAGTTCAATACACCATTATACAACTAATCAAAGAACTAAAGTATTACACAGCTGAGTCAAATTAATTAATTCCACATTGTTCACGTAGCTTCTTAAAGCATCCCTCTTCAGTGGTTTGGTCATTATGTCAACCACTTGGTCTTGAGTATTGCAATGTATAAGCCCAATTACTTCATCTTTAACTAAATCTCTAAGGAAATAAAACCTTACATCAATATGCTTGCTCTTTCCATGCATAACTGGACTTCTTGACAACTTTATTACGGAACTATTATCACAGAGTATGATTGTGCATTTATCTTGAGGGTGCCCTATGGTCTCAAGTACTCTTCTCAACCACACAAATTGACAAACACATGATGTTCTTGCTATGAACTCAACTTAAGTGGTGGATAATGCCACAACAGGTTGCATCTTTGAGAACCATGAAACAACTTCATTTCCTAGGTTAAACACATTACCCAAAAGTAATCTTTCTATCAACTATGTCCCCAACATAATCATTATCCGTACAAGTTACAAGTTTAGATTTTCCACTTCTAAGATATTGAATTCTAAGTTATGTCCCTCTTAGATACCTCTGAATTTTCTTTGCTGCCAATAAATGAATATCAATTGGTTTTTCCATATATCTACTAATCAAACACACTACAAACGTGATATCAGGCCTAGTTGTAGTCAAGTACACCAGGTTACTATCTGTTTGAATCCAGTTGCATCCACCATGCTGCCACCTCCTTCTTTTGTCAATCTGCAACTTGGAACAATAGGACCTTGAACTGCATTGCAATTGTTTAAGGATTTCTTTAGTATACCTTGTTTGATTTATGAAAATCCTGCTATCATTCTGCATTACCTCAACATCTAGGAAATGGCTCATTTTCTCAAGATTAGTCATATCAAACTCTCTTTTTATGGATTCTTTGAAAACAGAAATAATGTTAGCATTGTTTTCAGTAAAAATCAAATCACCAACATACAAACCTACAATGAGTAAGTCACTTTTGTCACCAGCCTTGATAAATAGTTTATGTTCAAATAGACATTTAAGAATGCCTTCTCTTTGAAAGTAGAAATATGTCTTGCTATATCATCCCTTTGGTGCTTGTTTTAGCCCAGACAAAGCCTTTTTTAACTTGTAGACCTTGTCTTTATCCCTTTTCTTCAAGTAACCCTGAGTTTGATCCACATACAATGTCTCATTCAATTCACCATGCAAGAATGCACTTTTGACACCAAGTTGATGCACACACCAGCCTCTTAGAGCTGCTACTGCCAAAATGGAGTAAATACTCACTTTCATCCCTGAAAGTGCTAGGCGATCTCACAATAGTCATTGGAAGAATGAGAATTAAACGTAAATCCCTCAACCACTACTTCGTTAATCAAAATAGTCATTGACGTTAAATATGTTCCACAAATCTGTTAATATACATATCAAATCTCACTTGGCTCAATATTATTCACATAATTTGACTCACTCATTTAAGGACTAAAATGACTTAACCTAAAAAGTTAATCCATGAACTTATTCTTCCCCAAATTTCTTTTTTCTGGTTTCTTCTTTGTATTTATGGGGGAAAAGTCATTATCATCTCATCAACACTTTCAAGCTCCTTTTTACAAAATCACATAAAGAAACATTTGAAAATAGATAAGGTTTTGATAGGTGAGAAAAGAAAAGCTAATTAAAGATTCTTAACCATAGTCCCATAATCACCCGTGTTACAAGCAAAGTAAGCTTCCTCAAGTTGATGCACACACCAGCCTCTTAGAGCTGCTACTGCCAAAATGGAGTAAATACTCACTTTCGTCTTTGAAAGTGTTAAACGATGTCACAATAGTCCTTGGAAGAATGAAAATTAAACATAAATCCCTCAACCACTTCTTCGTTAGTCAAAATATTCACTAACATTAAATCTCTTCCACAAATCCGTTAATTTACACAAAATGTCACGTGGCTCAATATTATTCACATAATTTAACTTACTCATTTAGGGACTAAAATGACTTAACCTAAAAAGTTAATCCATGGATTTATTCTTTCCCAAATTTCTTTTGTTGGTTTCTTCTTTGTATTTATGGGGGTGGGGGGGCTATCATCACCTCATCAACACTTTCAAGCTTCCTTTTACAAAATCACACAAAGAAACATTTGAAAAGGGATAAGGTTTTGATAGGTTTTGATAGGTGAGAAAAGAATAGCTAATTAAAGATTCTTAACCAAAATCCCATAACCACCCGTGTGAAAAGCAAAGTAAGCTTCCTCATCCCTATCAAACAACAATTTAACTGTTCGTTAAACAATCACATTATCTACTTATCTTCTTGAGAATCCATAAAGAGTGGAACTAGCTACGTATACACGGGTACTCTAAATGTTTCTCATTTGCTTACTTCTACATTCTAACATTCATTTTCTCTTCAACAAAATAAACCTATTTTTACTCATAGATGACGAATTAGGAAAAAGAACTAATCAATTGTCCTTGTATGTCTTTTCTTTTTCTTCATAGTTTTACAAATAAAAGAAGAGGTGTTTTTTTTTGTTTTAGTTTGAGAAAATATGTTGTTGAATTGGTTTTTTTTCTTCTAATGTATTATGTTTTGCAAAACCAAACCAAATTTGTGTGATTATGAAAATGAGAAAAAGAGGAGGTAAAAAGTGTTTGGTAGTGGTGGTGGTGATGGCTGTTTTTTTTTTCTTCATAAATTCAAGGGAAAATGATTATTTTTTTTTTTCGGAAATGATGAAGAAGAAATTTGAGGAAGAAGAAAATAGGATAAACTTTTCAGATTTCACATCATTTTAGTCTCTAGAAGAGTGAGTTCAAATTATGTGAACAATATTAAGCCACATGACATTTTATGTGTAAATTAACGAATTTGTAGAAGATATTTAACGTCAAGGACTATTTTGACTAATATAGTAGTCGTTCAGGGATTTGTTTTTAATTTCCATTTTTCGTGAGGATTATTGTGAAAGCGATTAGCACTTTCAGGGACGAAAGTCGGTGTTTACTCTGCCAAAATGGTTCTAATGGTGTCCCACCGTGCTACTTGGGCAAACATTTCTCTATAATCTATTCCATATTGTTGTGAATACCCCTTAGCTACCAATCTAGCTTTCTGTTTCTCAATCTCTCTCTTTTCATTGAATTTGGTCTTGAATACCCATTTGACTCCTATCTTCTTTGCACCTTTAAGAAGATATGTCAATTCCCATGTTGCATTTCTTTCTATGGCTTTCATTTATGAATCCATGGCTTCCCTCCATTTCCCTCCATTGATGGTTTTATGTCCCTCCTTTCAAGTTGAATCCCTATTGGGGCTTCCCCATTATTACTGTTGTTGAGTTTCCTGATATGAGAATGTTCAACCTGAATTAGAATTTAAACATATGGCTTTTCATTAGTAGGAATTGAATCTTGTCTACTTCATGATGGTGATCAACACTTACATCATTGTCTCCTAATCATCCAAGTCTCCTATACCAGCTCTTTGTTGCGTCTGCAAGTTCCAACATTCATTTTCAGCAAACACCACATCCCTACTAATTAACATTTTCCTTGAAACATTCATCTGCAAGTTCCATTAGTAGGAACTGAATTTATTAATAAGGTTCATTAGTAGGAACTGAATCTTATCTGCTTCATGATGGTGATCAACACTTACGTCATTGTCTCCTAATCATCCATGTCTCTTGTACTAGCTCCTTGCTCCGTCTGCAAGCGAACACCACATTCCTACTAGTTAACACTTATACCAAGAAGAATACACTTGGTACTCTTGTTATCCAACTTCTTCCTGTGGGCATTAGGGACATAGACATAGCCTATGCAGCCAAAGATTCTGAAAAAATAAATTGTTGGCTTGCTATCAATCCTTGCCTCCTCGGGGGTGATGTCTTTGACTGCCACAATAGGACTTCTGTTATGAACATTGACAAATCGATTGACTGCTTCAGGCCAAAATTCTTTAGGAATTTTCTTTTCTGATAACATACTCCTAACCATTTTCATAATGATTATATTCTTCCTCTCAGCTACCCCATTTTGTTGCGGAGTATAGGCAACAGACAGTTGTCTTTTTATGCCATTTGCATTACAAAAATGAGTAAATTCAGTTGAAGTGAGTTCTCCACCTCTATCTGTGCGCAGACAACCAATTTCATAAACATATTCCTTTTCTCCAGCAGCTCTGAAGTTTTTAAACATAGCTAGAACAACAGATTTTTCAGACATCATATACACCCATATTTTCCTACTAAAATTATCTATAAAGGTCAAAAAGTACCTTTTGTTTCTATTTGATTTTGGCTTTATAGGCACACAAACTTTAGCATGCATTAACTACAACTTCTAAGTGGCTCTCCATGACACATCTTGGGAAATGGTTCCCTATGTTTCTTATCATGCATACATTCACTGCATACTGTTAAGAATTCTTTCAATTTTGATAAGCCTTTCAGCATGTTTTTCTACACTAAGATCTTCAAGCCCTTTTGACTTAGATGATCATATCAACAATGCCATAGATGACTGACATCATCATCAATAATCTTGAAACAAGAGAGAATAATCATATCTACTACAATGACATACATTCTATTGGAGTACATTTTTTATTGAATTATCATTCCTTTGGCTTAATGATACACTTTGCACATGTCTTCTTTAAACACTATGGTTAAACTATTTCCTTGCAATTGAAGAATACTTAAAAGATTATTTTTGACATCAGGTCACTAGTAGAATTTTACTTTTTTAAGTCGGTTAAAATATACATTTTAAGTCGGTTCCATGTCCGAGTTAATAGCAAACGACTTAAAAAACATGTTGTTTTTTAACTCGTTTCATGACCCGACTTAATAGAGTTTCGTCCTATTAAGTCGATTCAGCTTAACCGACTTAAACTCAGTTCAACAAATCATTTTTTTAAGTTGGATCTTTTGATCAACCAACTTAATAGATAAAGTTAAAATGATTATTTTTTTTAATAAATTTCTCATTTTGTTTTTATGCTCTTGATCTATACATATATACAATATTTCTTATTAAATTTCAAATTAGAGTTTTATATTGCAACAATAATTTTATATAACCATCTAATAACCAAATATACAACATCATGCGTTCATTAAAAAAAAATATAGAGTACAAAGAAGATGTCTCCCATTTCTGACTAATCTTGACAAGAAGGAACAAAACTTAGATGTCCATTAACAAAATTACAAATTCAATGTAACAATATTCAATAGACATATATTAACATTGTCATTTTCCTTCAATTAATTCCAAAATAAAATCAACACAACGTCTTCGAACTTCTTTAATTTGATCTGGATGAAATGATCTCGAGTCATCAATTATCTGAACAAAAAATAAAACACAATCAATATCGGTTGAATCCTAATTTTTTATCATAAGAACATTAAAAAATACAATCAATAACCACTTATCATTTTTTATCATACGAATATAAAATAAAAAATAAACAAACACAATCAATAACAACTTGTAAAAAACTACGTACCTGCATCCATGGATCAACTCTTTTACAATGTTCAACATATGTAACATGACATAGTAGTCACACTCATACATTTGCCATGTTTAACAAATCATCATGCCATATTCGTTTCCCATAACAAATAAGATGATTTCTTATTTCTTCAAAATGTAGCCGGTTTCCATTTAAACATTAACACAAAGACAATAAAACTATCCTTCATTTTTAAGAAGTTTTTTTTTAAAGCAAATTATAAAATTTCTCTACACCTATACACTTCACTCAAACGATTAACACTCATCAAACTACTATCCATAACTGTTAAAAATAAATAACCTTAAATATTAAGGTAAAATAAAACTAAAATAATTTTATTGTGTTTTACTTTTTATTATTTTGATTATTGTTTTGCTATCTATTATATAAAATTATATAAAATGGAACATGTAAAATATGTTATTTAACTACCTAATAAAACCAAAAAAATCTCCTACATCCATCTAAACAATGAGTTAATCTCTAGTCTTCAAACAAAATGATAAACAGTGTTTTAAAAATAAAAAATTTGGGGCATGTAATATTTTTTTTTTTACTTTCTTCTCCATATATATATATATATATACTAATCATTTTAACAATTTAAGATGTAAAAATTATTGTTATATATCAACAATTATAATAGTAGAAAATTAAAAAAAAATTATACACAATAATATCTAGTTTATTATATATTCAATAAACAATAACTTTAACCAAACCTGGTGGCAAGGGGCGATGTTTGTGAAGTAGCGATGATTGTTGTGAAGTCGACTTAATATAGGAAATGTAATGGCAATATTCAGATTAGAGTTAGAGAATAAGAAAGGTTGAGAGTACATTCGTTACTAGAATAACAGAGAAGATAAAACGCTAGCACGTGGTTACTAACTGCACGAGATTGCACGAGATTTTTTATATTTTTTAAATTTGCTTTTAGGTCGGTTATCAATATAACCGTCTAAAACACATCTTAAATATTTACAAAATTGCCACCGCCTCGTTTTATGAAATCGTTTAATAAAATAACCGAGTTAAACATATAAGAAGAGAGATATATTAATTTTTTATTTTTATTTTTACTGTTTCCTTTAAATCGGTTCATAATACAACCGTATTAAACGGGTTTCATCTATTTACAAAATTGACACTGCCTTATTTTGTTAACTCGTTTACTTAGAGAATAGACTTAAGCTTATCTCCGCCTCATTTATTAAGTCTGGTGGCACGTAACCGACTTAACTCACCGTATTAAAAACTCAATTTTCTACTAGTGGGTATGTAATACACATTGTTTATTACCTGAACAATGCCACCAATTTTCAACTTAACACTGCCTTTGTCCATCACATCATTCTTGAATTATCTCCCAGCTTTACTGAAATTCTGAGTTGATCATTGAAGTCAAAGAACTAATCTTTGGTTCCACACATATGATTGTTGCACATGGTGTCAAGAAACCAAGTTTGTTGGTCACAAGAATTCTTTTATGCAGTGTGAGCCACTAATAGCATCTCTTCCTCATCATCAAATTATGCATAATTGGCATTCTCATCTCCAGAAGAACATTCATATTGAAAGTTTCCTAACTTGTGACAATGATAACACTCAACCAATTCTTTGTTGAATGATTGTCTTCCTTGACCTCAAGCACCCCTTGATCCCCCATGTCCTCTTGTAGCATTAGTGACCTTACGAGCTTACTCTTCTTCTTTGTGTCCTCTCATACATTGTTCATGAACAAGAAGACTGCTTTGAAGTTCATCAACAGACACCGTGCTGACATTGTTCGACTCCTCAATCGAAGATACCACATTATTGAACTTGGAGGTCATGGACCTAAGAATATTTTCTACAACAATTGTTTGCTCCACTTTCTCTCCATGAATCTTCATCTTATTAACAATAGAGAGGGTTCTTGCAAAATACTCATCAACTATTTCACCATCTTTCATATTAATAAGTTCAAACTCTCTGTGAAAAGCTTGAAGATCGTTACCTTGGTAGAGCATTGATACTTTTGCTTTATCAAGCTCCAAATACCCTTTGTTTGATCTCTATCCAAGATCGTCTCCATAATACTTCATAATACTTTATTCATTGATAAAAATAAAAGCACTTTTTAGTCCTTAAGAAAAGTAAATCGAGCCAAATTAGTCCTTAACTGAACCACAATTAAAAAATTGAGTTTTTTTTTGTGACGATGACTCATTGTGATTATCCCACATGTAATTTCTATAAAAAATTGGCAATTAGATCCTTGACAATAATTAAAAATAGTTAATTATGTCCCTGACAAGGACTCTAAGCTTGTTCATTTAGTCCTTGTCAGAGATTTAATCGTCTATTTTTAATTATTGTCAATGACCTAATTGTCCATTTTTATAGAAATTACATGTGGGATAATCAAGTTGATGAGTCATCGTCAGTAACAAAAATCCAATTTTCTAATTGTGATTCACATAAGGACTAATTTGCCCCGATTTATTTTTCTTATGACTAAAAAATGATTTTATTTTTCTCAATGACTAAATTAAGTCTTTCAAAATTTCTTAGAGACCAAAATGAACATTTACTCTTAAATTAACTAATTTTCGTTGAGTGTACCAATTGACTTATATATAAGTGACCAGAATAAACTTGGGCCAGCTATCCTACAACAAGTAAGACCTATAATACCAGAACTACAAAGGGCCAAGCCCAAAACCACAAACTCAACTATTTACAAGTACATTTAACATTAACTAAATCGTAACCAACTATTATATTGCCTCTATATATATTTATTAATTAAAATGACATCCATGAATAAATTCCAAAAATTGTGAATACATCGGCCTTCCTGTGTATTTCTTCCTGCTTAACTATTCTGAAAAATATGTTGATGTCTTATATATACTCATTATATCTTTTAGTTGTTTTTATTTTTGGCTTTTGAGATATTTTTTTACTGAATGTTGAAGAATTTGATATCATAATTAGTATGTGCCCCTTATGATGTTTGTACTTTAAGTACAGTAACAAGACGGAAGCTGAACTTGTTGAGCAAATTGCAAAGCATGTGCTGCAAAAGCTGAATCATGCTTATGTTGGTGACCTAGATCAGGAAATTGCTAAATTAGAGCAACTTGAACAGCTTCAAAAAGAGTATTATCGACTTGTATTTACTAATAGTAGTCGCGAAGCTCATCAAGCTACGGTTCGACGCATAATGGAGGTTAAAATGAAGAGAAGTGTTCGTTTGATTCGTTTCACACCTGAGACGCTGTCATACTTGGAAGGTTCAGATGCTTTTGATATTTATCTTGAATAGTGGACAAGTTTTTATTTTTATTTTTTCATAAAAAATTTCCCAAACTTTGTTGTTATAATTTTTTTTAACATGTTTTCTTGTCGTGAATAAGTTGTAAAAATATTTGGGGAATTTTAATTGCGAAAACACACAAAGTGGAATGGAAGCTTATACTGGGAATGACACTACAACATTTTTTCTTTTTAATAACACTTGAAAAAAAATGTTGTCAAAACATGGAAAAATGTTGTCAAAGAGAATAGGCAACAATTTTCGCAAGTCTCATATGCGAGCGTTGCCTATTACCTTTGACAACATTTTTTTATGTTTGTTCCTTTTTTTTTATTTTTATTACAATATATTTCCTTTCTTTTAACTAGAACTAAAATAATAATAATAATAAGTTAATAAGATTTTTTTTTATTGTTTTTCTTATTTTTGTAAACGAGTATCATAATGATTAATAAAAATAGCTCTCTTTTATTTAAGGGTTAATAAATTTTACTTTAAAATTTTAATAAAAAAAATAATGTCGAAAAATGTATTTGAAATAATTCTTCCGCAAAAATTCTCATCAATGTTAAATTTTTAAGCAATATTTTAAAAATGTAGCCTTTTATTCGAAGAAAGGTAACAATTGAAAAATGTTCTTAGAAATACCTAAGGGGACAGTTATCATATATTGCCAAAGAGCTACCACATAAATGTTTCAAAATTGTTGCCATAAATATTTTAGGGAACGTTTATACACTATTGCAAGAACAATAATGACAACAGACATAAAATGTTGTCTTATCCACTTTTAAGCAACACTTTATATACGTTGCTTAAAAAAATATTGCTAGAGACCACAATTTGGAAAGACAACATTTTATGGCAAACACTTGTGCTAGAGACCACAATTGTTTTATATTTTTTATTTATTTTAAAAAGAATGAAAATTCCAAAAAGTCCCGTTTTATTTTTTTTGCAAATAATTTAAAAAAGAGTAGACAAAATTAGGTGTATGATTGTGTCTTAATTGCACCCCTTATCCTCTATAATTTATCTTTGCTTGTCAAACAAAATTAAAATTCACACCACAACAATTGTGGTCTCTAGCAATACTTTTTTAAGCAATGTGTATAAAGTGTTGCTTAAAAGTAGATAAGACAATATTTTATGTTTGTTGTCATCACTGTTCTTGCAACAGTGTATAAACGTTCCCTAAAATATTTATGGCAACAATTTTGAAACGTTTATGTGGCAGCTCTTTGACAATATATGATAACTGTCCCCTTAGGTATTTCTAAGAACATTTTTCAATCGTTATCTTTCTTCGAATAAAAGGCTACATTTTTGAAATATTGCTTAAAAATTTAACATTGATGAGAATTTTTGCGGAAGAATTCTTTCAAATACATTTTTCGACATTATTTTTTTTATTAAAATTTTAAAGAAAAATTTATTAACCCGTAAATAAAAGAGAGCTATTCTTATTAATCATTATGATACTCGTTTACAAAAATAAGAAAAACAGTAAAAAGAAAAATCTTATTAACTTATTATTATTATTATTTTAGTTCTAGTTAAAAGAAAGGAAACATATTGTAATAAAAAAAAAAAGGAATGTACATAAAAAAAATGATGTCAAAGGTAATAGGCAATGCTCGCATATGAGACGCGCGAAAACTGTTGCTTATTCTCTTTGGCAACATTTTTCCATGTTTTGACAACATTTTTCAAGTGTTGTTAAAAAGCCAAAATGTTGTAGTGAGAAAAATTAATTATTAGGAGTCTGATTTAATTTATTGTTTCTTAAAAAAGATTAAAAATCATATCTTAAATAATTAAAGTAGGGTTTTGAAAACACTAAAATTTATTTTAATGAATATTAATGAAAACTATTGTCTTCTAAAAAAATTTAACTTAATTTTTAACAAAACGCAGACAGAAACAAGAGGAGGTGATAGGAAATCTCTCGGTGTGGTAAGCTATGTTTTTTGTGTTGTTGTTATTTTTAATTCTTGTGGTTTGTTTTTATGTTATGTATGTATTATATCTTTTATTAATATTAACATAACATTTGTATATGATCCTTATGAATATATTCTTAAACTAAACGAATGAATTTCATAGTCACTAGAGCTTCTGATTAGACTTTGAGCATCTTTTATTAATAGGTGTTTTTAATAGATGCATTATTAATAGACTTCTTAAACTAAACGAATGCATCTTTTATTAATAGGTGATTTCAATAGATGCATTATTATGCACCTACTACAACGTTTTTTCAAAAAAACACTTTAATAGGTGCATTCAATAGATGCATTAGAATGCACCTACTACATCGCTTTTTCAAAAAAGCGTTGTAGTAGGTGCATTTAATAGATGCATTATTATGCACCTATTACAGCGCTTTTTCAAAAAGCGCTGTAATAGGTGCATTCAATAGATGCATTAGAATGCACCTACTACAACGTTTTTTTGAAAAAAAAAACGTTGTAGTAGGTGCATTCTAATGCACGTTTTACAGCGTTTTTTCAAAAAAGCGCTGTAATAGGTGTTTTCTTATTTTAGTTTTATTAAAAAACGCTGTAAATGGAATTTTTAAAAAGCACTTGTTGGTTTTTTATGGCATTTTTTTAGAAAGCGTTATCTTTTAATTTATTTTTTTCAAAATCATTTTCATCGAGAATCAGTTCACACAATCAAATTAACTTTATAACTATACATATTTATACAATCAGTTAACAACAAATTAATAACAGCACATAACAAATTACAACATATCAGAATACAAATTCATATACATATTCACATATAACTACATATTAACAGTTTTTCAAATGTGCCCTATTCATATAACTACATATTCATATACATATAACTATCATAAGTACATTTTAGAATAGAACTACCCCTTGCAGCATATAACTATCCCTTGCAGCATGCCATTTTCCAGCAAATCAAATAATCTTCATTTCAGTCACATACTGACACCAGTCTTCCTTTATTTCAATTAGATCTCTTTCAGAGTATATTGGACTGAAATTGTCAAAGTACTGTGCGATATAAAAATTGAACATAAATAAGTTAGAATCAAATATATACATAGTTTATATATGAAAATCAAATAATGAAAATACCGTACCATTTATGGGATTATAGTTTGATACTTATCAACAATCTCCTTCATGAATCGCAATACATAGTACCCACAGTCGATGTTGTTAGTTTGACGAGGGCACTATAAAATAAAACATATAAATCAATAAATATTTGTGCATTGATTGTAAATGAAATTTTAAAGGCATATATTTCAAACCTGTATTGAAATCCATGTGATGTTATTTGACTTTTGCTTCAACACTGTAGCACCTCTTTGAGCTCGAAAAACTTGTAAAGCACTATCGAATAAATAAATGTGATTATTATAACATTAACAAACACATTATTTATATATATATATATATGTGTGTGTAAAAAATAAATGAATATTACTTACATGTCGAACATAATCTTTATATCGGAGTGATTGTTGTAATGGTCGTGCAAGGGATCTAAGTAGTATATAACTTTAGAGGTCGCATTGATTGCAAATAGCACCCAATGTACCCTACAACAACAAAAATTTGGTTTACACAACAAATAAATTAAGATCTCATAAATTAAAAAAGATATAAATAAAGAATATATAATTACATACCCTGAATTATATGGTGCAAGGAACAACTTATCATTCTCTTTATTTCCTAATAGGATATGTACAATGTATTTCTTTACATTCACTGGATCATGTTTAAGCATCGAAATCTTATGCAGAGACAAGAATGAAAATCTATTTGACAATCTGCGCGTGCACACAAACTTCTCATACAAAAACCTTCAATGAAAATTGCAAATTAGATTAATTACCAATAAATTAAATAAATTACCAATAAATGCAATTAAAAGTAATTTTTACCTAATGTATAAGCTGATGACAGTAGCATTCAGCTCCATATGGTTGAGAAGTTCGTATATGTGCTATTTTTCTAGAAATTCTTCATACTCATCTCCGAATATAGCTTTATCCATGCTTATTATTCGTGAATCATTGTTGCTGCCCATATTTGTTTTTGCCTGTATGTCAAGACACAACCCATATCGAGCAAGGCGTGGGTGACTTATTTTAGGAGCAGGAGCAGCAACTGATTTTGCCCGATCCAGTTTTTGAGCAGCAACTTTGGTCGCTTTGTTACCCTCCAACTTTTGAAGTTTGCCAGCTTTATTACCCTCAAATTTTTGAAGTTTGCCGGCTTTATTTTTACCACGAACATCCAGTTGTGGTGCGGCAGCTGGTTTATTCTGGCAGCTGGCTTGCTGTGCGGCTGGTTTATTCTGGCAGCTGGCTTGTTGTGCGGGTGGTTTATTGGATTGAATCTGAAAAAAATGAGGTTAATTAGTTTGTTAGTTTATTGAATCTGAAAAAAATGACAAACCATACAGAATAAATGTGACAAACCTTTTCCGGCGATGTGACTAACTCGTTTCTGGGAATCTTCTTATCATTCGCTTTAGACTTTATTTGAATCTAAATAAATTTGAAATTAAAGTTAACAACGGAAAAAAATCAGCAATTAAATATAATCAATCATAACCATATATCGTGCAATTAAATATACATATCAATTAAACATACATTTCAATTAATTAAACATACCTTATCAAGGGAAACAAGATGTTTGGGCCATGCCACGTAACTACCAATTGCTTCGCCCAAATACTTCATATCTACATCGTTGTCCGATATAGGCAACGGTGCATTTGGTTCCAAAGCAATAACTGGTGATACTTTGACATGGCCCGCAGGGATCGGTGTGTTGTGCAATACTTCTCCCAAAGTATTGTACAATGTTCCTTTTCCGACCTTGCGATGAGTAGGGGAGGATAAGTACAGCACGCAAGGAATGACAACCTAAATCAATGGTTAATACATAAGTATGTGAAACAATTAGGTTGAATGCATTTCTTATTTTATTAAGTAATTAATTACCTCAGGAAGACTTTTGAGACCAATGTTGCAACTCCCGTTTTCACTCTCCATTTGAATTTCACGTTGGAGCTGATCTAGAAGTTGCTTGTCTTTATTCGTCTTCACCAAGAGTGTCACTTGCTCTGTTAAGACTTTGAGCTTCTCTAATACTTCCTCATTAGATGGATTTTGGCGCTTCTCTAGTGAAAAATATATTCTACGAGTTACGCCAAATCCTTTCCCCCTCACGCGGTCGGAATACTCAAGAACATTAAACACTTTACCTAGTATGTCCCTGAAACAAGCTTTGTTGTCCTCTTGATTTTCTGAACTTTGTTCGAGATTCACCTAAAATACACGTAGGATTAAAAAGATAAGTTCAATATCATTTTTAAAATACAATATTAAAAACTATTAAAGTGATAAATATACTTACACAAAGTTCTAATATTTTTTGAACATTTTCGTTATCAACAACTCCATCTTTATTTACGCGAGCTTCCTTCCACAAGATATGACGACCCAACGGTTGATCAGATTGGGTGTCTTGTAGCTATTCGTTAAGATCATAAACAAAATATTAGTTAGAAAATATAGTTTATAATGTACCACATTATATAAAAGTGATGTTTAATTACTTACAAGTTTTTGCTCTAGACGTGCATATCCCATACGAGATTTCTTGTGTGGGTGGGTCAGATTTTTTGCCCTCTCGCGATTTTCCTTACTAATATTCTATATAAAAAAATAACAATCTTGTAAAAATTTAAAATACGCTATGAATATGAATAATAAAACACAAATTCCAATAAATTAATCACTTACAACAAACGCGGGGTCCGAACGTTTTGCTACAAATGCGCTCCATTCCTCATTTAATATATAATGTTTATATATTTTTGGAGTTTCCGCATTCATATTTCCATCACCATCTCTTAGATAGCAGTTTGAGACGTGAGATCTAAAACCCCGGTGTATTTTCCCGGCAACTCTCAGCACGTAACTCTTTCTCACCTTGTCAACATCAAAAGTTGTCTGCAAACCAAATAAAGATATAGTTTGAGTAAAGTACTTCAAAGCAGTCTGTAAAAAATTATAAGTAAAAAAGTTACTTGTATATCAGTCCACAATACATCTTTTGCATCCTTCAACGCCTTATCTCTCCAATCGTCTATTGTGATGGGGATATTCTGACGAACAACAGCCCCAATATAACTTACAAACATTGAACTGTTGGGGTCAATTGGCTGACCACTCTCATTCCATCCCACATAATAAACTCATATAGTAAGTACCTCAAATTATAAACAGCAAACAAAGTATACCTCAATTTTTATTCAAAAAAGATTAAAAAAAAAATAAACAGCAAATAAAGTATAGTATACCTCAAATTTTTTCCCAGCACTTCTTGCTTTTATGACATTTTGCATTATGGTTGCACCACGTTTGACTTCATTTTCGTAAGTCTTGGTGTTGCCAACTTCTTCATTTTGACAATCTAACTCCTTGTTGGTATCCATTTATCTACAACAAGTTCAACATGCAGTTCAATATAACTTCAACAAGTTCAACATGAAGTAGTCTAAGTACGTAGAAGTATAAGTTCAACATGCATTTTAGTGAAACAAAAAATTAATAAATACAATACCTGAAAAGTGCGAAGAAATACTTAGGGTTACGGGTTCGTAGGGTTCGGTTACTAACAAAGAAGAACAAGAACAGCGCAGAAATACGAACGAAGAGGAAACAAGCGTAGGGTCACAAGTTCGAGGAAATACATAATTAGGGTTAGTAAAAAATATATGGTTCGCAATGAGAAGGAGAATGAAGATGGGGAGGAAACAAGCATATGAAGTTTACGTAATGAGGGTTAGTAATGAGGAGGAAACAAGCGTAGGGTTCGCAATGAGAAGAATAATGAAGAGGAAAGCGTATGAAGTTTACGTAATGAAGAGGAAACTGAAGCGATTATTGTTATATATAAAACCCTATTACATCGCTTTTATGAAAAAGCGTTGTAAAAGACCTCATTATTTTATTTTTTAAAAACCTACTACAACGCTTTTTTAGAAGCCTTTTAAAGCGCTTGTGAAAAAACGCTGTAAAAGACGTCCTTATTTTATTTTTTTAGAAGCCTTTTACAGCGCTTTTATACAAAGCGCTTTAAAAGGCTTCTTTGTTTTAATATATGCAAACGCTATGTGACTCTTTTACAGCGCTAATGCAGAAAGCGCTTTAAAAGACCTCCTTATTTTATTTTTTTAAAAGCCATTTACAGCGCTTTTGCAAAAGAGCGCTGTAATAGGGTTTTATATATAAAAGGCTTCTTTGTTTTATTATATGCAAACGCTATGTGACCCTTTTACAGCGCTTATGCAGTAAGCGCTTTAAAAGATCACCTTATTTTATTTTTTTTAAAGCCTTTTACAGCGTTTTTCCTAAAAGCGCTTTAAAAGACCTCTTTGTTTTATTATGTCCAAGGGCTGTGTGACTTTCTTATTTTGGGATGACCAATTAAGTTCAAGAAAAATTCCAAATAATTTTGTTTTCTTCCAAATAATTAGTTAAATTATTTTTTCTTCCAAATAATAATTTTTTTCTTCCAAATTAGTCAAATTATTTTTTCTTCCAAATTGTGTTTAATTTTTTTTTCTTCCAAATAATAATTTTTCCTTCCAAGGGCTCTGTGACTTCCTTTTCCAAGTAATTTTTTTTTCTTCCAAATAATTAGTTAAATACATCAGCTCATATTGGGATGATCAGTTCAAGTTCAAGAAAAATTCCCAGTACCAAACAAAGCTTTTTCAAGTTCAATATAAGCAGAAAATTAGTATAAGCAGAAAATCAAATACAGTTCAAGCTAAATACCAAAATGCTCAATTATGGCAGATCAAACAATTAAATTACATGAACTCAATTCAGATTACATGGCTTATAAAACAATTAAAGACATTAAGATGTCCTTCTTCTTTTCCTGGTGGGATTCACATTTGTTTGTCCATTAATGATACGGAACGATGGATTAATCCAAATTCCCTCATCATGATCATCTCTAAGATATAAACCATCATCAGTTGAATCAATTTCATGTGGTTGTGATGTTGCAAAGAAAAGATCATTACCAACATCTTCATCATTATTGTTATCATCACTTATTTTATTGGTCGATAGGACAACGAACCATTTATCATTAGCAGGATCAGTGACATAAAACACTTGTTGAGCTTGCGACGCTAAAATAAAAGGCTCATCTTTGTATCCCACTCTATTAAAATCGACAAGCAAGAACCCTGACTCATCAATCCGAACGCCATTATTATTATCGACCCACTTGCAACCAAATATGGGAACACGAAACATAATGTAGTCTAGCTCCCATATGCGCTCGATAACCCCAAAATATGATAGATTTGCATATATTGGGTTCTTGTCTTTTGCACTTGAGATATGCATCGCTTCAGCTACGAGAGTGACTCCGCTATTTTGCATAGTAGTTTGATCATCTTGTTCTTTGGTATAAAATGTGTAGCCGTTAATTACATAACCGGTGTAAGAAAAGACATGTAAACTCGGACCATTTGCTAGCCACCTCAATCTCTGTGAAATTGATCTGGGGTCTACATCAAACTCTGACTTTATGTGATTTTTTAACCATGTTATAAAACTTTGATTGTGCTATCGAGTTATCCAATTTTGATTCCTATTCATGTTCAAACTAGATAACTGATCCATGTGTATTGTAACATACGGTTGAAACTCATCATCATTGTGCAGAACATACAATTGTGTCTGCTCCCATTCTGTTCTTGATATAGTCATTAGTCTCTTTTCAATTATCCCTTCTCCTGATAATCTTCCTAAATGACGAGACATGGGAAACCCTATGGATTCAACTTTGATATTCAGTACAAAATTCAGCAGCTTCTTCGACAATGTACCGTTCAGCAATACAACCTTCTAGTCGACTTCTACTTTTTACGTACCCTTTTAATATTTTCATATATCGTTCTATCGGATACATCCATCTCATATAAGCTGGCCCACAAAGTTGTGTCTCCTTAACAAGATGAACAGTAAGGTGAACCATTTCAAGCTCACACAAAGTAACAACAATTTCCCTCTGCAATGGGTGGGAAATACATTTCAAGGGTGGGAAATACATTTCAAGCTCACACAAAGTAACAACAATTTCCCTCTGCAATGTCGGTAATTTCTGAGGATCGATAACTTTACTACAAATTTCCTTGAAGAAGAAACATAATTTAGTTATAGCTCGGCAAACTTTTCCAGGTAAAATTGAACGTATACCTATTGGTAGAAAATGCTCAATTAGAATATGACAATCATAGGTCTTCAAACCTTTGAACTTGAGGTCTTTCATACAAACTAAAGTTTAAATGTTTGAAGAGTATCCTTCTGGAACTTTAACTTCATGTAGAAATTCACACAAAAAATATTTTTTTCCTTTCTAGATAGAGTATGAGCGGCTGAAGGTAGATATGTGCGATTTCCTTTTCTACATAGGTTGTAAATATTTATTGTTTACATTGTATTTAATGCATGAAAATTAATTTTGTCAAAATTCTTATGACTAAAAGTCATAACGTCCATTCTCCAAAAATTAGAGGTTGAGCAACTCTGATCAATATCCATCCTCCTCCGTGATAAAACCAAAAGTCAACTTTGGAAACCACTCCCTACTGCATGCACACATTTCCCGCTGCTGACAGCACGCCTCTGTCTCTCCTCCCATCAGTCATAAATGCAAAACAGCTACTTCTCTCTTGGAACTACAAACCTACACTAACCTTCAATGATTGTCTGAATAACTTTTGCATCTCTTTTTCAACGGCTACAACATCCTTCAATTTCTTTGATCAAACATTCAAACCACTATCATCACTCCAAAACTCTGATCATTTACCCTCCTCTTGGAGTAGATCAACAACCATCTCATCAACCCCATTGACCAAAGAGATCATCCTCTTGTCTTGCCACCTCAACCTCCTCAACTCGATCCTCCTCGTCCTTCAACCTCCTCCTTTTCTAATGATTCCTCTCTGTCCAAATAGCTCTCCAAGTTGTTGTTCTTACTTTTTGATGGTTGACAAACATTGGCGGAGAAAGATTATGAGTTAAAATTGTCACTTTTTTGAAACTTTTACATTTTCAATATTCTTTATTTATTCTTTATTATGCTCTTTTATTTATTATGTTTTTTTTTTCTTTTGAACCATTTTGTAGTCATTATCTTAAAAAATTAATGGTGTTATATTTTGGTTCAAAATGGTTATCATATATATATTTATGCATATATTGAGGGGAAGCACTTTTTAAAACTTAAAAATTATGCATATGTTGAGGGGGAGCATAATCAAGACATTTCTTATGTAATCTTTTCTATCAGAATCATAATCTAAAGAATTTTGTCATCATCAAAAAGGGGGAGATTGTTGAGACAAAATCTCTCTCAAATAGCTTTAATGATAACAAAATTATTTAATGATTATGATTGTGTTTAATGACTAATATGTGCTCTTGAGTGTATTCAAATTAAGAAACAGGTTACGCATCATCTCAATAAAAAGAAGAAGAATTTGATGTAATCCAACATGTTTTTTGAACAAGAGGATGAACTGGAAGACAGACATGCAAGAGGATGAATCATCAATGAGGACGAACCTTGTTAGAAGAAAATATACATATCTCATAATCAATGGATCCAAGTCAAAGTAATAAGAACATAATATTGAGGACAAACAGTTATGAGAGAAACAATTCAAGAAAATGAGGATACAAGACTAAGGTTAATGATAAGAGGATGATAAGTAGATCAATATTCATCCTCTTACCTAAGGAATAGTCAAAAAGGAAAACGCTGGTACCTAACCTAAAAAGACTGACCCTAAAAGCATTGGAAAAGCAAAAAGGAAAAAGACAGCTCATGTCCGGATTTCAAGGGAGGATGAACCTCCTATATGAGGATGGACTGCGAACCCATCCTCCTGAGGTCATATTGTCAAGGACAGCTAGATGACATTATTGTAAATCAGACCAAGAACCTTGGACATTTGCTCAAGTCTCCAACGGTCATCAAAATCCTTTTGCTCATGGATAGAGGTTCATAAACTCTATAAATAGAAGTGATCTCTTCAGTTCAATATAGAACTTCATTGCATAAAAAGAGCAAGTTTCTTAAAGCTATCAAGAGCAACTTCCATCCTCTCTTTACACTTTCTATATTCCTAAACTAGATCTCAGAAAAATCCTTTTAGAAAGTGTTAAGTAAAGAGAAAGAAATCATACTCATATCACTCTGTAATTTTCAAGTAAGTTGTACTTGAAAATATTTGAAACTTGTAAGAAACAAGGTTGTATGCTTGGTGAAGCTTAAGAATACACAAAGTGTAATCAACCTCAGTGAGAGGTTGATATGATTGATCGTTAGTGAAATCTTACAAGTGTGTGAGGACTTGACGTAGACATCTTTGGGTGAACCAGTATAAAAAGTTGTGTGTGTGTGTGTGTGTGTGTCTCTCTCTCTCTCTCTCTCTCTCTCTCTCTCTCTCTCTCTCTCTCTCTCTCTCTCTCTCTCTCTCTTTATACTTTCCTTGCTTTTATTCTGCTCATATTTAAAGGCTTGAATTTCAGTCCTCGAGTTTGCATCCTCTCAGAGAGGTTAGTAATACAAGAACTCATTAAATTACCATATGTTGGAAAATCATTAATTGTGCCGAACAAGATAGCCCTCAAATTGAAACATTCTTTCTTATACCCATCATAAACTTCAACACCTGTCTCCCACATAATTTTTAAATCTTCAATTAAAGGAGCCAAGTATACGTCGATATGATTCCCCTGTTGTTTGGGTCCAGAAATTAACAGAGACAACATCATAAACTTTGAAGGTAGGTTATAAATCAACAAAATCACAGGTCACATGCTGTGTGAGATGCTTTGAAGACCATGAGGATTCATTCCATCAGTAGAAAGTGCAAGTCATAGATTTCTTGACTCTATCCTGAATTCAGGATACTTGTGATCAATTTTTGCCCATTGTGGAGAATCTGTAGGGTGTCGAAACTTTCCATCTCTAATTCTTTCATCTGGATGCCATGTCAAGTGTTTTGAATCTTCTTCACTGCGATACATGCGCCTAAATCTTGGTATTATAGGAAAATACCACACGAATTTTGCCGGATTAGATTCTTTCTTCTTATATCGAGAGACATTGCATTTCGGACATGCCTTTGGTAATTCATATTCGTTTCGAAATAAAATGCAATCGTTAGGACACGCATGAATCCTTTCGTAACTCATACCAATAGAGCACAAAATTCGTTTAGCCTCTTAGGTTCGATTGGGAAGTTCATTATCATCTAGCAACATATCTTTTAAGAGTGTTAGTAATTCTGTGAAACTTTTATCAGACCATCCATTACTCGCTTTTAAGTTGTACAACTTTAATATCATCGACAGTCTTGTGAATTTAGTACAACCATTATATAATGGTTTCTCTGCATCATTCAACAATCTCTCAAACATTTTAGGACAATCACGAAGATCTTCTTCAAATGCTTTTGCAATCTCCTCAACTCGGTCCGACACATATGTATCTGTGTCGAAATCAGTTGTAGCATATGTATATGTGCGGGTGTTTCCATTTTTTTTCTCACCATGTCTTATCCAACATG
Source organism: Cicer chorassanicum (assembly GCA_037974735.1). Lineage (NCBI taxonomy): Eukaryota > Viridiplantae > Streptophyta > Magnoliopsida > Fabales > Fabaceae > Cicer > Cicer chorassanicum. The sequence continues at coordinate 23,893,625 of JBBPBP010000004.1, forward strand.
TATAGCTTTGATCAATTCCATACCATACTAAATGTCTTTCCAATTCATCTACTCTAACGCGTTTTCCAAAACAACATTTTAAACAAGAACAAACGACTCTATTTGGATCTTTTGCATTCTTCACTGCAAACTCAACAAACTCCTTCACTCCATTTTCATACTCTTTTGTCAATCGATTGGCAGACATCCATTTCCGGTCCATTTTATATGACCTATATAAATGTTATTACACAAATAATAAGCTACTGATAACATTTTGCCAATCTATATATAGTACACATATTTAATATTGGAAAATGGAAACCAATGTCGAAGTCTGATTTCAAAACAGAACATATCATGAGAACATATCTAATATCATGTAACAATTTCAAAACAGAACATATCTAATATGTAACAATTTATCAGTTTTAGTGACAACAACAAATAAATAAATACAGTACCTGAGACAACGTATCCAATTTGTTTTAAAGGAGGAGCAACATATTCAATTTGTAGATGGGCGCACAGTAGAGGAGAGGAGGGTTCGCAAAGTAGAGGAGATGAGAGTTCGTAGGGTTAGGACAACGTATTAAATTTGTTTTAAATTTGTTTTTATTTATTTTAAGTTAATGATTTTTATTTAAAATGAATGATTTTACAGCGCTTGTACAAAAAGCGCTCTAATAGGTCCTTTAATAATGTGAAAGCGCAAGCCTTTTACAGTGCTTGTATAAAAAGCGCTCTAATAGATCATTTAATTATGTGAAAGCGCATGTATTTTACAGCGCTTTAACAGAAAGCGCTTTAAAAGCCAATTAACAAAAAGTGCTTGTGTTTAAAGCGCTCACAAAGCGCTGTAAAAGCTATGTGAGAGCGTTTCAAAATTGAGACCTCACAGTTGTGTGAATTAATTATGGTGAAATTTACTATCTCTTTTAAAACAAAAACAAAAATTGGTGGCGACTCCTTTTTCGCGGACAAACTGCACGCAATACCATCTCGTAGCCCTTCCCACTCAATCCAATCTAAAATTAGTTCTCAAATTTTTTGCACAAAAGAACATAAAATGCTAAGCTGCACAATAAAAAAAAAAAAACACAAGATAATCGATATGAAGTGAGTTTTTAGTAATAAATGACTTATTTCCTTATAGTTTGACTCATCATTGTTTCCTCTTCCTCGTTGGCCACGACCACATTCCCATCCTCTTCAAAGACCTCGTCCACACCCACTTTGACTATTGAATCCTCTATCATCCATCAATAAAATTTAGGTCTTGAGAACTTGCTCCAAAGATTATTTTTTCCTTCTATTCATTCTTTCTTCTTGAGTTTGAAAAGAACCTTCTAACTCTTCCATGGAAATTGAGTCAATATATTTTGACTCCTTATATTGCAATTTATGAGTCAAGGAATGAAGAATCGCGTCCACCACACAAACATCTTCTATTTTTGTCTCCATATCTCTTCATTTGATTAAGAATCATCTTCCCCCTTGAACCATAATTCAAAATTGATTTGGAATCCTTCATTTTAGAAGCTTCACAACCTCTCCTTAGAAAGTGTCAAGGAAACAACATCATCATAAAGTGTCAACTCAACAAAAAATGAGGATACTATGAAATCCAAAAGTGGGTAAATGTAGGAACCAAAATCGCTCTTTTTAAATTAGGGGGGGGGGGGGTCAAATTTTCACAATTGACAAACTTGGGAGACCAAAAGAGGCTCATTCTTTGTACCATTTTAAGTGATTTACTGCATCTGGAATGGAATATAAGTAAAAGTAGTAGTTGAATAGTTGATGTATCTAATTAAGAATTTAGTCCATATACATCAACTTTTCAACTATCATTTTTGCTTATATTTCATTTCGAATGGAGTAATTATTTAAATATTGTTGATATGAAATAGTATGTTTTATCCATGAAAAATATTTGAAATTTATTGCATGTCGTATGACATGAATTATATGGCATGTGCATTTTAACTAACTTAATTTTCTAAAAATAATAGTCACTCCATCTCACAATGAGTGTCATTTTAATAAAAAAAATTGTTTCAATATTAATGCGATTCTCAATTTTCAATGCAGCTTTAATTATTTTTTCTATACTTTGAACACGACTAGCAAAATATTACTGTACTTTACATTGATAATAGTGAGATACTCACCAATAATTAAAATGAGTAATTTAGTAAAATAAATTATCTCTTTATTTTAATTATTACATTTTTTAATACATGAGTAACAATTTTAAATGACATCCATTGTGAGACGGAGAGAATATTAAATTGTCTAAGTAGTTTGATTAAATTAAATAAATGCATTGTATGAAATATTGAATGTGTGTTATGTTTTTCCTCTTAATAAGAACTTACAATCGTAAAAGTTTACTAAGAAATAATGTGTGTATAGAGCCTTAAATTAATTAAACTTTAGGTGTATTTTGGCGGAGGCGGATCTACTATATAAGCAATAGGGGCTTTTGGCCCATAAGATAATAAAAGACTATTTTGATAGTAATATTATTTTTATTTTAAGTTTTTATAGAATGAATGGTCAAGTGATTTATTAATTATATATATAAAAAATGATATATTTAATAGTGTTGATAATAAAAAAAAATTATTGAATATTTTTAGAATATAACTATTATAATTTATAAAATTTTATGCATATTTTAAATTTATTTAAACATATGAATTTTTTAAGAATTAGCAGTTTTTTTTTTCTAACGTATGCATTTATTTGGTTCTTGTATAATTGCATTTATTTAAACATATGCATATTTACTTTTTATACAAAGAGACCGAATATAATGCTTATGTGTTTATTTGTTATTTTGTCGTATTGCATTAGTCATCATGTTTAGATCAACGAATTTCGTATACTTTATTTAAGAGATTGAGAATCACTTATTTTTAATTGTAGTTCAACATGCTAAGATCAACCAACTACAAATACAAATAGGCAATGGTTTGACATTTCATTGCGGTAATACATTACTTGTACATTGTATAATTTTTACAACAATGGTCAATAATCATTCACGAATATAGAACAATGACTGATTTTTTTTTTGGAATTTGTATTGACTTTATCTAATTATCTTTAAAGGACATGTATATTCTATTTAATTTTGAAAAATGATTTAATTTTTTTATATTTCTTAAAAAATTATATATATTTTTTAAATTAGAGTTTTCACTATAAACTATAGATATATGAATTATGTTTTTAATAACACAATTGAAATGTGTATTGAGTCTTTTTATTACGACGGATTAAAGTATAAGTGCATTCTTTGGAAGAATGTAATTTTCCCTTTTTCTATTCAATTTAAGATCTGAGGTCATTTCAAATGACAATAACACCTTCTAGTTTTGAAAAAATACTCAGCTCCTTTATATTCACTACAAAAAGTGCATTAAATATTTTATGTCACACTTATATCTATTTATGTCATTTATTATATGACGCACTTAAAGTTTTTACTTTTAATTTGTAAAAGTACGATTATACATATGATATTTACAATTTTAAAAAGTATTGTTATGTTTTTAGTAATACAATCAGGATGTATTATAGTG
>JBBPBP010000004.1:23902287-23917693 GCA_037974735.1 Cicer chorassanicum
AAAAAAAAAAAACTTCTTTTAGTCCCCTACAATAACGAGAGAATCAAATTTTAGTCTCAGTAAAAAAAAAATTAGATTATATCCATGTAAGTTAAAAAAAGAAGAAAAAACCATTAAAATAACAAATCATTAACCACTTACGGTATTTTCTTAACCACTAAAACAAAGTAATGCAAACTTGTGGTTAATATTTTCTATTTTAGTGATTAATAAAGTAATTTAAGTGGTTAATGTGATATTTGTATACTTCATTTGTTTTAGTAGTTAATAAAATATTTTAAAGTATTTAATGACATAAACATATATGTATTTAATAAAAACACACACATATATATATATAACAAAAATTCATCTATCAATATATATGTACTGTTCACTGTATTTATACAGATTTTTGATGTCTTAAGACCCATCTTATTTCTAGCAAATGTGTCAAGAGTAAATGGAGCTTACCTGTGAAAAAGTTCACTGCTAAACCCAAGAATATCAATGATGAGCAGTTGCCAATTGATTGTGGAATGCTTCCTTGAAATTGATTGGAGTATAAAGTAAAATTTTCAAGTTTAGGAAGCTGATTGAAAAAATCATCTGGTAGACTTCCATTTAAATAGTTTTCGTCAAATCTGACCACCCTTAAAGAAGTCATGTTGTAAAGAGATGGAATTTTACCTGCACGTGTGTGCAAACAATAATATCACAAATCACAACTAGCTGATATATATCTAAAAATTGGAGATACTACTGAAAATTTAGCCTTTCTTGATCATTTGACACATAAACAACAACAAGGATAATTTTGTATTTTCAAAAATTTCTACAGCTTTTTTATTTTTCTTTTATGTCATAATTTCTTCTTCTCATAAACAATGTTCATTCGCTGTCTGCAAACAAGGAAGATACTACAGAAAATACATCTAGCATTACTTGATCATTGGACTTATAACCCCTGACTTCTCTTTTACCTTCCTCCGCCTCTCTTCTCGCCACAACGACACTAACCCCTAGTTATGATCAAGGAATGGATAAGTACTTCAAGATTTTGCTAGTAAAATGTTGAATTAGACAAAGCAGGTGAATGTGTCCCTATGTTTGCTACTTTGGAATGCAACAATTGGCTTTGGTTATCCTTTTAGGCCTAAAACTCATTTTCCAACATGAAACAAATTGTCCTCCTGCACAATATTGACACCTCGTGTTTGAGCATATAAGATGGAATTTGTTGCATGCTAATTTTCCCTAGTACTTGTCCATATCAAAGACTAGCTTGATTATGAGTACCATTCATAAAAAATTGTCTCTCAGGGTTAATAATGGAAAAAGTACTAAGCTGAGAATTAACAAAATTAAAAGGTACACGTTGTATTACATTCAACTACTACTAGGATGGTCCTAATATCATGTAATTCAATTGAACTTGTGAAGAAACTCTTACTGGATGAGTTTACTTGGATGGCATAGGTTTGATGAAGTAGCAAAGTTATCTCCTAAATTGGCTCTTTTTGCATCCATCTCTCTTGCTTGTTGTACGTCATTGTGCATCATTTATTTGACAATGTCAACTAATTGTGGAGAAATTTGTATATTTTATCATGTATACCCATATCTACTAGTTGTTCAATTTTTGAAGAATGGGTCCACTAAGGTTGTCATAACTTTAGTGGGTGGAGCGCTAAGGGTGGTTATAATAAAATTGTGCATCGACTCTTGTGACTTATAAGAGTCAATCCTTTTGGGTGTTGATGGAGAGAATTCATGCTTTTAAGACTTTTGTCAAAACGTAAGTGAATACACCAAAGTAGTGGTGACTATAAGAACTGAACATTTCAATTTCGAGTATTAATGTGTACCTAAGTGAAAGTTTAAGATGAAAGGATTTTTCCATAATTGAATTCAATTTCTCAAACAATATTTCAAGAATTAACCTAGAAACACAAATCAAAAACCAAGAAAGAAATTGAACTTACAAAAGATGGATTGGACAAAAAATGAATATGGAGATGAATGATTGTCACTTGAGATTTGAATAGCCTCTTGATAAGATTAAAAAATGGTTCAACCAGTAACCTTTGGAGGGTATTTTCCACCTCACACAAGTATGAAAACTTGCACTTCAATTATTATAAAAAATCCAATTACAAATGTGCGTAAAATCCTATTTAACCTATAGGCCCAAATTACATAATTAGCTTCTATAGAGAACTAAATTTTTCCAATTTCAAAAAGAGCCAACTGAAGGATATAAAACATAACTTTCAACTATTTTATTGCACTTCTATTACGACTCCTAGTTAGAAACAAGAAGCACTTGGAATAATCTATGTTCATTAGGCTCTCAACAAGTTCAAGCCTAACAAAATAGAAATCTTTCCTTCCATCTTCTCTCTTAAATTTGCTTCTAGTAATCACACCTTCTTGACCCTATGCTTCTTGGAGATCCATATCATATAGAGTCTTATTGGGCAAACCAAATTCATTTTTGAACTTTAAAGTTTGTTGAAGGATTCAACTAGAATCTTTCAACAATAATTCTTTTTTTTATCACGTGATTACATCAAGGAACAAAATTTGTTTATAGATTACAGTTTTCTTAACTATTTTAAAGAGTATTAATTGTTTATAGATTATTTCTTAATCATTTTAAAGAGTTAAGTAATCAGACAATTAGTGAAAATAACTTCTAACTAAGAATAAAATTGAAAAATAAACTGGATACAAGTAAAAATAACTTCTAACTAAGGCAACATATTCTATATATTATATTATGGTTTTAAATTCCGGTTTACAACAATTGCAGATATACTATTATGGATTTTGAAATATCATAACAGCATCACAACCACAATTTACACCTCGGTCGAATTTGCTCTATTTTTCCGCAATATAAAAATTTACAGCGTAACTACAACCGCAATTTAAAACTATACAATATATACTTTTTGGGCAATATCTAATCATCTACACGCTATCATCACTAAGCAAGTATATGTTGTTGATCAAGTTTATATAACCTTAAACAAGTAGTAAATAATCAATGAGTGAATTAAAATATCTTACCTTCCAAGTTGTTGCCACAAAGATGAAGATATCGAAGTTTGGTCATGTTTCGGATGCCAAGTGGCACGGGTCCTTTATTGAAACTATTGTATGATAGCTCTAATTCGTCCAACACTTCACATTGATGCCAAATAGTTGGCATGTCACCAGAAAGTTCATTATAATAAAGATTAAGATATCTAAGATTTGGAAGCCCTTGACAAATATTTGATGGAAGATTGCCCGACAAATTATTATTTCCAAGATTAAAATCTTGTAACAATGAGTTGTTGAATTTTAATATCGATGATATGTTGCCTGAAAGCTGATTATTATCAAGGCTCATTGTTCTCAGCTGAGTAAGATCACCCAATATCCCTTTTGGAATTTCTCCTTCAGTTCAACATTGAAAAATGAAAGACAAAGATTTAGGATTAATGTACAAACATAAACACAAGAATTATTTAATAAATTTCACTTTATACAAGTAAGAGTACTTATGCATGAAATGTTAAACTTAACTTTACATTTTTTTTTCCTGTCAAAAAACATAAAGAGTAAAAACAAAAAAACCTTACAACATAAAATGAATTAATGTTTTAGTTTAAATTTAAATCTTTTACATCTAAATATGAGAGTTTTTTTTCTCATCTTCCAAACTCATTTCAAAAGTACACAATAAAAAAAAACACTATTTTTATATATGCGACTTAAAAGTATATTTTCTAATAAAAAATATAATATTTTCCTCGTCTAAAAATATACTTCTATAAACACGTGTAATTTTTTTTAGAACTGTAAGATGGAAAAAAAAACCTCTCAAAGTGAAGTTATCGGTCTTGCCATTCATTTTGTGTTTCTTCCCAATATTGAGGAGAAAGCAAAATGGCATCAGACCACAATTCTTAAACTTCAAATATTACCAATCTTATTGAGTTCAATCAAACCAATTTATTCTTCATCGGTTTAAGAAAATATTATAAAAGTTAAACTAAATCAAACTATTTAACTTTAATTGGGAATTTTCCTCTAAAAATCTGAACCTATCAACGTGATACACCCCAAATTGGATACATTAAACTATTTAATAAATAAGGACAATATTAAAAAGAAATTTAACAAAAGCTTTGTTGAAATTCTAAAATAACAAATATTATATTGATTTTTTTTTTATAAAAGAACAATTAGATTATAATTTAACCAACAGAATATTAGATAAATATAAAAAAAATTATTAATCAATTATAACTCAATTATCTTTTATATAAAAGATAAAATTGAGTAATCCAACGCAAAAAATATTATAAATATTACACTTAATATAAAAAGTACCTGAAAAGTAGTTAGAAGACAAATACATTTCTTGAAGTGAAGATAGGTTGGTAATTGTTTGAGGTATTTGTCCGGACAGCATGTTATAACTAAAATCCAAAACTTCCAGCCGACTAAGTTGACCAATCACTAGTGGAATGCTTCCTTGGAAGAAATTTAATGCACAATCAAATTGCTCTAACTTAGATAATTTGTATATAGATTGTGGGATAAAACCACTAAAATTGTTAATACCAAGGTACAAATTTTGAAGTTGAGTTAAGTCTCCTAACTCGGTAGGAATTTCTCCAACAAATTCGTTATAACTGATATCAAGAACTTTCAATCGACGCAACAAAAAAATCTCTTTAGGAATTTGACCTTGGAAGCTATTGCCGCTAAGGTCGAGTATAACGAGGAAGGAAAGATTTCCCAAGTTTGGGGAAATGGTACCTCTAAGACCCATGTTTTTGAGATTCAAACTATGGACTCTATTGTGTTTCTCATCACAAGTGACACCAACCCAATTGCATAAAGAAGAGGAAGTTGACCAATTATTTGCTAAAATGTTAAAGGGGTCTAAAGTAATGAGGGATTTGAATGCTAGAAGAGAAAATTCATCTGTGGCGATGTTTTTTGTATTTGAAGCTAAGCAAGTTACGAAACAATGCAGTGAGAGCCAAAAAAGAAAGAGACCAGTGAATGGGCTCTTCATTTTTTTCTTACTAGTATGGATGAGGGACGTACGAGGCAAGAGACTCATAGGTTAGATATAGTAGTGTGAAAATGATTTTGTTTCTCGTCAAGTATATCTTTCATTTGTGACCCGTGGTCTACCGTGAATAATACTCTTTAAAACTAGTAATTTATATATTTTTTTTTCGTTATTATAAATAAGACAACAAGTTGATTAATGTCAAATAAAGATAATTATTAATGTTTATTTTTATAAGATGATTCTATTATCGTAAAATTTAAGGTATTTTTCAAATACTCATATACAGTGGATCATGGTCCATATTAAAATTTGTTTTAGGTTTGATATTAGAATTTTTTTGATAAAAATGATTTTGTTTCTTTTAGTATAATGTTTATTTACTTTTGGTATTGAATTTTTTTGCCACACAAGATACCTCCAGCGGATTATTTTTAATTAAAAAATCCTATTATTTTAAAAAAAATCAAAATATTTTACTTTTAAAATTAAACATTAAACTATTTTCTTTCACTTACTACACAAGTCGACCCGCTATATACCGAGAATGTAACCTCAGATCATATTTATTTTATTGTTTTTTATTATTCAAAATGAATAAAATTTTAATTAAAAAATTATTAAACAATATTAATATTACTATTTATTTGATTGAAAAGAAATTAGTTTGGTGTTTAACTTTAAAAGTAAAGTATTTTAAATTTAAAAAAAAAATATTATATTTTAAGGAAATCAATCTTACCTCAGCACCGTTGCCTCATCAGTCATCCATCAGGTTTGGTTTCCCACGCTAGTATCCTCACAGTTTGGGAAAAACTATGTCAAAGAGTTATTATGTGTGAAACAATGAATTGGTTATTACTTTTTAGTAAGTTTCCAAAAGAAAACGATGGAAGTTGGCGTTTGATTTGTTTAAATGTTCTTTTGGCCAGTTTTGTACATGGTTTAAAATAAAATATTTTGAATGTTATATTTTATTCAAAGTGTTTGAATACAATACGTGATGTTTGTCATGATCGTCAAATCAAAGTTTATTTTATTTTGATTCAAAATGTTTGAATAAAATCTATGTTTATATCTATATCTAGGTGAGGGTGGTCTAATGGATTAATTTGTCCATAGTGGGAAATAGCTTTGTAAGTTCTGACCCCAATTATAAGTTATGACCGATTTTTGGATTATTAATTTGACACCCACAAACTTAATTAAATTTCCATCATGGCCCACTTTGTTTTCTTTCTACATGTTTCATAGTGACCTACTTTGTTTTTTTTTTTTTTTAAGGCTAAATATCACATGTGGTCCCTTAATTTAATTTCGGTTAATGATTTAGTCTTTTATTTTTTTTCTTTCTCAATTTGATCCTTTATGTTTTTAAATAATTTTAGTGTTACCCTTTAAGTGGGGTTTCGTTAAGAAAAAATTAAAAAATCTCTCATCTGGATCATTGCATATGTTCATCAAACCTCTAGGAACGATTGCCACTGATCTGAAGTGATGTCTATGGAGTATAAATATTCCATAGCTTCAATTTTAACGAATCAATCCTACTACCAAACTTAGAACAAACTTTGAACATTTTTCTGAAATATTTCCAAAACATAAAAAGTAACTTTTTCTGAAATCAGAGGAGGGATTTTTTTAACTTTTTCTTAACGAAACCCTACTTAAAGGGTAACACTGAAATTATTTAAAAACATAAAGGACCAAATCGGGAAGAAAAAAAAGATAAATGACTAAATCGATAACTAAAATTAAGTTAAGAGATCACAGGTGATATTTAGCCTTTTTTTTTTTAATAAGTAAAGAAAATTATTAATAAGAGTCCAAGGAGTACTCCAACCTTTACAATATTTATAGAGGTCTAGACCCAACATAGTAGTAGAAAAACTATTCACTTTCTATGAAATGTTGCATAGATCCTATCAAATGGTGTGCTCGAAAATCTAATCAAATTTTCAATATCTCATTACAATTATGCTTTGATATTAGTCCGACTTCCTACCCCAAATACATTTTAATCCCTCCACTTGAGTTGCTTTCACTTTATAGAACACATAGATAGTGTTGAAGGGACACATGTGAAGAGAGAAAACACAAGAAATAGAGGATTTGAATTGTGTTTTTACGGTTTTAAAAAACTTTTGTTAAAACAAAAGACAATAAAACGTGATAAAGAAAAAGTAAATAAAGAAATAGCGAGAAGAAACACAAGTTAATTTATTCTTGTTCACTGTCAACATGTTAGCTACATCAAATCTCTTCACACCAAATAATTTAAATCACTAATCACCAAAAGGAAATGAGCTAGAGCATCGCCTTGACGAAGGCATCTACCCTCTTTGAAATCTGATGTCGACTACTATTTACAAGAATCGACGTTGTGCTATTACAAAAGTTTGGAAATAATTTTATAAAGACAACCTATCAAACATATTGGTCTATAGTCGAAAAGTGCATGGGGTTGATCTTTCTTTGGGATTAAACACAAGAATGAGGTAGTGACTGCTTTCAGTAATTTTCTTGATTGATGAAATTCATTGACAAAACCAAATATGTCCTCTTTGAGAATATCCCAACATGTTTTGATGAAATTTAAATTGTACCCATCTCACTCAAAGTTGGTTTGTTAAAGATCCATTCCATAAAGGCTTTTGAAAAGTGGTTGCGAACTTCAGATTTTACCTCATCCACACCCTATATCCACTCATCTCCTTTCTATATAGAAAATAACTAATTTTTTCTTATGTGTTTAATCATGCTCAAATGGAAGTACCTGGTATTGGCATCTCTCTTTTTTATCCACCTCAATCTGGATTTTTGTCAAATAAAACTCTCCTTATAGTGTATTTGTTGACAAAACGATTTGGATATTTGAATCCTTCTTACAGGGTCATCTACATTTTAAAATCTGCCAATTGCATTTTGAAGTCATTTTATTCACCAACCAATTTCTCTATAATGAGGTCAACAATATTGAACAACTCTATGTTCCATACTTTCAATTACTCTTTTCAGAGCTTCAATATTTCTTTAATGACATGCGGCTTTCTACCTCTAAAATCAAACAATTTTCATGTTTCAGCCACAAAACACTTGAAATTATTAAGCTCTAACTAATTAAGTACAAGACACATTAATCATATGGGACAGTGATTTGATATCTCCAATCCACTACCTTAAGACATTCCATTTTTCTATTGCACCGTTTGTAAGTAAGAATCTATCAATTTTGCTCATTGACAATTCGTCCGATTTGAACCAATTGTAGGCTATTATTCAACGCGAATAACACAAGTTTCCACATAGTAACAGACCCCATGACAAACCTTCTATAGGTTTAAGAATTCAACTAACCGTTTTACCCCACAAATTCTTGATCATAAAATCTTCAATTGACTCTTTTTTCGTTTCTTTTAATTAATAAGACTAATCTTCTACTCTTCACCTCGTCTCCCCAACCTCTCATGTTGAAAGTTAAGATCTTCGTGATAGAACATTTATTTTTTGCTCCCTCTTGTCTTTGGCTTCTTGATATCTTTTTTACGCTTCTTAGATTTGCTTGATATATACTTCATCATTTTCCTTAACAACCACACCAAGTAATTGAGCATCCTTCCACACCTTTGATGCAAGCTCCAAACCTTTTTTATCCCATCTAATATTACATTGTCTAAAATTTGACCTACCTGAGAATTGCATCCTCTCCATGGAAGAAGTTTGATGAGAAGAAGATGAGATGGTATTAGAGAATGATATGCCTCTGTAAATTAGTTTTATTCTGAATCCATGTCTATCCTTGATTAATGAAATGTTGTTTCCGAATAGACCTTATGTTGGGCATTTCTTTTTCTTTTTTGTCTTCGGCCCTATCTTTGATGACTCTGATTGATGATTGCAAACCAAGTTCTCTTTATTTTCTTAATGATTTTGTTTTTTTTAAACTATATATAGCACAAATACTTGGGCCTACAAGGAAAATAACCCAACAGATGTATTGAGATCAAGATTATCGATTAGTGGCATTGACATTATGAAAATTTTACCATGTATCCCTCATTGTATACCCCTGTGCTAAAAAATCATGTAAAATTCCACATTAGCTCTAATATAAATAGTAAAAACCACAATTTCCATCACTTTTTCATTTAAGCCGGTAATACATAAGTGACTGCCAATTTTTTGAGATTACTGTAAATTTATTTTGAAGTTTTCCGATATAGACGTTATACCACAAAAAAATCAAGTTTCTTTATACAGAAAGTTCTCCGAGAAACGTGAAAAAAGTTTCCCTTTATATTAGAATTTTTTTCTTTCAAGTTCCTAGAACAAAGACTATGACGAGAAACATGAAAAAAGTTTTTTTGGAAACTATCAGAAAACTTTTTTCAAGTTTCTTGGTATAGAATGTGTTCTGCGAAACATGAAACTGACAAGTTTTTCAGAATTTTAAATTTTTTTTTTTTTTTAATGACAAGGAGGCTATATAGCAAGAGGAACCTGCACAAGAGGAGGAGTTTTTCACGATATCTTGGAGGATCGTATGATATGTTGTCCTAACATGATACTGATATCATTTTACTGGCAGATTGTGGTTTGGACGTATATGTTAATTATTTTGATTTTGATATATTTATATATTTTTTTGGTGCATTTAAAATATTTATTGTTTTTTATTTTATATTTTTAATTTCATATATTTTATTTGTATGCGGAAGCGACCCATGTTGAAGATGGTTGCCCATGGTAAGAAGTTGTGGAATTTACTCTACAAGTACTTCCGTGACATATGAGTATTTGGTGAATTTATCTGGATTAGTTCCCCTGCAGTGAGCTAGTCTGAAGTTGATTGACAACAATATCATTTCTGCTTTTGTGGAGAGGTGGTACAGAGACTTTGTCATTTGACATGTCATTTGGTGAATTGACGATTACTCTGGGATGGTGTCAACTTATTAGACGTACCTATTCGTGTTTATATTAATTATAAGTATTCTTACATGATCTATGGTTAAAAATATCAATAGTATAAACTCATGTTTTATCACATAATAGTATATATAAGAAATTATATAAAAAATTAAATTAAGTAATTTAAAAAAAAAAATAGTATATCAAAAACTTCCTTCACAAATTTTTCGATATAGAAAAGTGTTCAGTAAATTTATGAAAATTTTTTGTTTGTGTTTGGATATCCAAAAACATTTGAAAAGTTTTTCAATTCCAAAAAACTTTTTAGAAATTTCTCATAAAGTTACTGTCTTGAGAAATATAAAAAAGGATTTTCGATAACTTCTAAAAAAAACTTTTATATATTGAAAATTTGTAAAAATTGGCAGCAGTGATAGTCTAAAATATCTGAATCATAAAAACTGAAAAAGTAATATTAAATTGTAAAATAATAAATAAAAAATGTAAAGTAAGCATTTTTGTTAAATTGTAGGAAACAGGATAAAAGTTTCTGACATAGTCTATAGGCCCAATCTAGTGGACCCCTAAGATTCCACATCTTCGGATTCCTTGACCAACTCGGAAGCTTCCCCAACACAATTATAGTCAACTTTCTTATTTGCGTTCTTGAAGCAAACAGTCACGCAACTTGCATTAAGAGTGCAATTAACATGATTACCCTTCTTTGTATTGATTATTATAGGGTTAATTCCTTATTGATTTGCACTATTTTTGAGGGATTAGTAGGGGTAATGATTGAATCAACTTTTAATGAAAATGAATCATATTCAATGAAATTTGTATCGGTTAATTCGGTTCGGATTATTGGATTAATATAAAAAAAAACTATAAGAATTATAATTTTTTTGATAGAAATATAATTTAAAATACCCCATTAAAAAATAAATTATAACTATCAACTCTAAAATTTATTAAAATATGCATGTCATGCCACTTCAAGGAAACCATCATTTCAAGGAACACAAAATCCCTCACAAATTTGTGGTGGTTAGTGACCAGATTTTTTTCAAAAATTATTTGTTGCGGTTAAAACCATCGCAGCTAAAATCGTCACAAATTACCATATTTTTAAATTAAAAAAAATAGAAAAAACATAATATATATATATATATATTTAAAAATAAACAAAACAATTTATTTTAAAAAATGAAACCATTTTTTGAAAAAGAAGAAATTAAATTAGAAAAAAATAAAAGTAGTAGATAATATAGAGAGAAATTAATAGTTGAGAGAAGGAGGAGAGAATAATAGAGAGTAAAAAAAAAGGTAAAGAAAAAGTTTAGAAAGATAATTGAAGTAAGAAAGGAAGGGAGAAAATGAGAAGTAATAATTTCTAGAGAGAAGGTAGAAAAAAAATCTTTTATATATACATATATATATATATATATATATATATATAATATGTGAGGAGATATCAAATTATATTTAAAGAGTTATATTAAAAGTTATATTAATTCAATAATATCGTGTCGCGTAAATATTTTTTAAAATTAGTCGTTGGATTGAAAATTAATATCATATATACTATATCTATAAATTTTTACATCAATTTATAATCGTTTACTATAACATCTGTGTCATCCTCTACTTTATGAGCAACTTCCTTATGAATTTGAACATATTTTCTAACTGCACATTTTGCAAATTTTGCCTTATCTTAAAGAGAATTATGATGTTCCACATTTATAATATTAACTCCATTATGCTTACATGTAGCACAAGTATGACCAATAAGTTAACAATGTAATCTTGCCTTTTTTAAAATTTCCTGTTAAAAACTTAAGAAAACAACTCAAAAATGATCTTGGTTATAAAAACAGAAACGGAGAACGTTCTTGGTTTTAAAATAGAAAACGCATAACGTTCTTGATTAGTTAAAATCACAGTTTTAGTTTCTCTATTTAATTATGATAATAACAATAACTGAATGTAAATAGAGATAAGGAAGAAATACCACACAAGAATATATCCTGGTTCACCCAACGTGGGCTACGTCCAGTCCTCACAACTGTGAGATTTTCACTAAGTGTTCAAAGACAAAAGGAGAACAATCACAGTTAGAGATCAGCCTTGATCTGTAACTACACTTCCTTTCCACCCAGAAAGGATTAATCAGGTCACCTAACTAATCTGTTAGGATTTCGAAATTAACTCTTTTAATTACGCTCAAACTATAAACAATCCTTATAGTTATGAGTTTATACAATAATAATTTGAAAGGTTTGTTTGAATCTAGTTTTGCTCAACTCTTGTTTGAGAAAAAGATTCAGAACAGAGAAAAAAACCAATAGAATAAAACTGGAAGTATGTATTTGGTTCAGCTTGATTTCTTTTGTGAATGAGATGACTTTAAGGATGCAAGTGAATATGATTTTATGAGAATGTTTGACACTTAAAGATCTGGTTGATGCTTGCGAATTTTCCTTCCTTTTATAGATGTTTTGAGCAATTAATTCTGGTCAGAAAGAGCTGTTGGGAGTGCTCTGTTTTCCTTCTGACAGAAGCAAGGAATCTGTTGACAAATAGAGCTTCATGTATTTGACAGTTTTGGGCTTTCTGTTTTGGGCCTTTTGCTTGATCTAAAATAGACTTGTTGCGTGCTTTAATGACCCATTAAGCTTTGATAATATTTGATAGTGATTGGGCTTCGATTTGAATGTTTAATTTGATCCAAAACTGTTTGGAAAGGAGTGAATATTTTTCTGCAGAAATGAGAAGTCTTCTTCTGTAGAAACAGAGATTGTTCTTCTCAAAAACGGAGAACGTTGATTATAAGTGGAGAAAGATAATCAATCTTGTCTGATAGACTTTTGAATAATCTGAGGACTTATATTCAATCTTGAGTTTCAGCTTTGTTCAACTTTCTTGACAGTTTCCAGACTGGAGAAAGTTGCAGTCTGTTTTTTGATACGCTTAGATTCGTGATGATTTTTCTTAATGATCCGAGAATCGTTTTGAGTAAAAACGATTCCTATCTGTTCCTTGCCATGTACTGATGAAATTGGTATAAAGATTTCAGGCATAATTAATGTGGAAGTGTTGGAGAAAGATTGATGAAGTGGCTGTAACGATCTTTCTTGATTCTGCTGATCTTTCAGTTTTGTATAGTTTATGATCATGACTTATTTCTTTGCTTTGCTTGGTTCCTATCTTTAATAAAAACACTCAAGAGCACAGATTAAATTAACATAACATTTAGAATCATAATTAATATCTTTAATTAATCTCTTGTTTATTTTCATCAAAACTTAATTTGAGAGTTTGTCTTAACAGTAAATTCATAAAAACTTTTCTTAAATAGACAAAGCCCCAACGTCTAAGTGGCTTCCAAAACTGAACTAATTTTGCACGTAAATCATCTAATTTAAGAGACGAGTCTCCCTTGAATAAAATAAACTTACCATGAAGACGATTATTACACTCTTCCAAACCAGCTCTCTATTCATCTTTCGAATTTTTAATAACAAGATTTATTCCCTTCAAGCCTTAATATTGAAAATGTTGTTAAAAGCTTGAGCAAAATATTTGTTAATCATATCACCATTATTCAATGCCAACTTTGTGCAAAAGACTTTTAATTATAGTGTCATCTACATAAAGGTAGTATCACATTGTATTGTTAGAAATGATACATGGAAACCCACTTTTCGTGCACTCGTCCGATAACTGATTATTTACATGTAAAAATATATGGTTAATTTAGTTGTATAAATGATTAATTTAAATCACAAGAAAAATGTAGTTAATTCAATTATCTTTTTTTTTCTATGAAAAAAAATTAATGTGAGGGGACAATGCTTCAGTCCAACGTAGCGAAGACTAGGGGTGTTTATAGTGTAAAAACTGAACTGAATTGGACCACATTAATGATTTTGGTTCAGTTTTTAAAAACCACATTCGAATCAAGTTCAGTGTAGTTCTGAATCGGTTTGAAACCGATTTATAAATATAAATCAGTTTAATATTTTGAACAAATTTTTAGTTAAAATAGATTTCAAAATAGTTTTTCGAAAAATTTTTTTGAAATTCTTTCGAAAAGCAAATATTGAAATTATTCAAGAAAAAAGTTTTTGATTTATTTTCGAGAGAAATAGATATAAAAAAATTTTGAGATAAAAAAAAATTAAAAATTCTTTCGCAAAAATTTTTTGAGAAACTTTTTTTCAATTTTTCAAGAAAAATACATATAAAAAATTTCTCGATAAAAAGAATTTTCAAGAAATTTTTTTTGATTATTTTTTGTAAACAAATCGAAAGTATTTTACAGAAAAATTGTTTTTAATTTTCTTCTACTTCGCTGTCCTCGCAAAATCATCTTCTGCAAAATCATTTGTTCCTCCGCGGTAATTCTTCGAAATTGCCGACTCTACTCCAAAGATACCCTGAAAGGTATAGGTTTGTTCATCGCAACAAAAAATTTCCTTCTCATTGTCCATTTCTGATTTTGCTGCCATAAATTCAATTATATTCTATGCAATCAATCTGACTCATAGTGACTTAATGTTATGTATAGTTTCTTACATGAAATTCTATCACTGTCATTATCCAGGAAATCCAAGTTGGGATGGGACCAGCCGTTGAACATCGCTACCATCATACCCAGAGCAAAATGACACATGAAAATTCCCAGGAATTGGTGCTTTCCAATGCTATGACAAAGTGTATTTATACATCAATATTTTTTCCCTCACCCTTCTAAACTCTTTCCCTTGTTTAGTTATTTTTAAGTGTCATTTTGTTTTGTGTGTCTCATATTCTTAGTTTTAGTATATGTTGAGTAGCTTACAAATTGCAGTTGAAAAAGTTTGACTCAAGTAAATTTTAATCATGTTTAAAAGATATGTGTCATTGAATTGAATCAAGTAAATTCGATCATTTTAAATTTCAGAAGACAAATCTGCATGTATTGTGGACATTTTTCAAATTTCAAATGTTAAAATTAATGACTTCGATCATTTTAATCGTCGATTTTGTGGTAATAGTGAAATGTTTTCATAAAAATTTGAAATCTAATAAAATATAAATAAATAAATAAAACATAACTTGATATGAAATTAAAAAATAAAAATGTAAAAATGCTAATAATTAATTTTTAAAGAATAGATATGATCTTATCACAAGGGCAATAATGTCATTTTATATAACTAAAAAATCTATTGAAATCCGAATATATAAGATTATGAATATTAATTTAATTTTTTTTACCAAATTAAATAAAATTTCTTACAAAAGTACTTTAGTTATTTACATTAAATATATCATGTCATAATTTAATTTATCTAATACATATAATAGAATTCTTATAAAAAAAAATATATAATCGAAGTATTGAGTTACTAATGAAATTTTTTGTTTTGAAATTGTTATGAAGTTGTG
>JBBPBP010000004.1:23932396-23955798 GCA_037974735.1 Cicer chorassanicum
AAATTCACGATTACACAAAGATCGATGATTAAAATGTCTCTTTGAATTTTGGTTAGTTTTATTTTATTGAAATTAATTAAATTTGATTTGTTATTTTATGGTGTTAATTGACATGAAATTAAAGTAATTCATTTGAAATTATTTGTATTTGATATATACTTATAATTGTTTGACAATTAATATTTTGTAACCGAATTGTTATAAATTTTAGATTTCGGTTTTGAAATCAAAATGTCAATGATTAGGATTACTCAATTAATATTAATAATAGTTTGAATGGTTGTAAATTAAAATTCTAATATATTCGATTTAAAGTAAAAAAAATTTACAATTACCACAAAGATCGATGATTAAAATGATCGAGTGAGAGAACAAAAAATATTTGTATTTGATCACTACTAGAAAAAGCGCTTTTAGAGACCAATTTTTTGGTCACTAAATGGAGAAAATCGGTGACTAAATCCAATAGCGACCGATTTAGTGACCAATTTAAATCAGTTGTTAAACTGCTAGTCGCTAACTGTTGTGACCAAATCAGCGACCGAATTTAGTGACTGATTTAGTGACCGAATTTAGTGACTGATTTAGTGACCGAATTTTGTGACCGAGTTAGTGACCGAACTTTGTGACCGATTTAGTGACTGAATTAGTGACTAAACTTTGAGACTGATTTAGAAACCACTTTGAACTAATTTTCTATGTCATTAGCGACCAATTTAGAGACAAAATTTGTAACATAAATTATTATTTTTATTAAATATTTGGTCACCAATTCCGTCTCTAAATATTACCGTTTTTTTTAAAATACATTACTTTAATGTCTAAAAGAACAATAAAAACATTTTTTTAATTTTTTTTCAATATCTAAAAAATTCATACACCAAAATCATTTAAAAGCATTAATTAATTAAAGTAATTCATTTGTAATTGATATATACTTAAAATTGTTTGACAATCTGTAACACCCCAAATTTTATAATAAACTATTTTAATAATGAAATATAATTTTAAATAATTAATTTGGTGTTAAAGTTATTTTAGAATACATGTGATAAATTTCGTGATTAGTTTGCGTTATACGGGTTCTTTAGATGATGTGTTACTATTATACATATTAGACTACATGAATAATCTAAATAACAAATATTATATTTTATATATTTTTCTAAATAGTATTTTAGTGTAATATTTTAAAGAATAAGATTTTAGAAGATTTTACGTGTATATACTTATTATACCAAATTAATGTAATATTTTTCTGTGCGTTTGACTGATATTAAGTATGCACGTAATTATATTTTAATTATCTATAACTATTTTCTATTTTTAGTTATTTATTTTATAAATAATTATCTCGGAATAGCAGTGATATATTGTGTTTGATTTCCTTTATTTTTATATACTTGTTATGACATAGTGATTTTATATATATTTATTATGATATAATAATTAATATAGAGTGTTGATGTTATATTTATTTATTTTATAATTTTGACTATTCTCTAATGATGGTAGTATTTTAATGTGAATATTTTATAAAATAAGTATAACTATAGTAATTATTTTGAATATGAATCTTGGTTATTAATGTATTTTAAAAGATTAACTACTTTAATTATTTTATTTTATAAAATATGGGTTTTGAAATATTAATAATTTTGTGCTTATTTTCTTTATATGTGTGCTTGTCAAGTTGTGCCTATTTTATATATATTTCATTGATTTAGTGGCTTATATAAAATATTGATGTTATATTTTTTTATTGTCATTTTAACTATTCTCATAATATAATAATCTTTTAATTTGATATTTTGAAAGATATTATTATTTTAGTGGCAAATAAATAAAATTAAAATAAATATTTAATTAGTTGGACCTTGTGAAAAAATAAAATAAAATGGAGTTCAATGAGTTAGGTTAACAATAACTAATATGTTAAAATAAAAAATAAAAAAAAATCAAATATACCCTAATATGAAAGCGCTACAGTAGAAAGATATTAAGTAGTTTTCAACTCTAGTAATACTAAAATCCCACATTGGATAGAAAACATATGTCGGTTTGCTTCCATCATTATATAATGAGTTTCAAACTATTGTGAAAAATATACCAAAGTTGGATGCATTTCCCAACTTTCTCTTTTCTATTTTGCTCGCCTAATTTTTGAGCCACTTCTCCCCTTTCTTTTTGTCCCTTCGATATTTTAGAGCATTGTGCCGTATCCCCTTCGTTTTTAGAGCGGTTGCTATGCCGTAGCCCCTTCGTTTGAAGAGCGGTTGTTATGCCGTAGTCCCTTCGTTTGTAGAGCGGTTTTTATGTCGTAGTCCGTTCGTTTTTAGAGCAGTTGTTATGCTGTAGTCCTTTCGGTTGTAGAGCGGTTTTTGTGTCGTAGTCCCTTCGTTTTTAGAGCGGTTGTTATGCCGTAGTTCCGTCGATTTTTAGTTGTCCTAATACCACTATGAGCAGTTTTTTGTGTCGTAGTCCTTTCGATTTATGAGTGGTCATAGTACCATATTGGGAGTGACTTTAATGGTCATATTGAGTGGCTTTAAACGCCGTATTGAGGGTGTAATTCTAGAACAGTTTTCTATGGTGCAGTGGAACTCCGATACAGTGAATCTGGGCTATTTTGGCCTAGGGACTTCGTGGTTGATAGTCTACCTTGCACAATTTGGGCAGTGCCTGTAACACCCCAAATTTTATAATAAACTATTTTAATAATGAAATATAATTTTAAATAATTAATTTGGTGTTAAAGTTATTTTAGAATAAATGTGATAAATTTCGTGATTAGTTTGCGTTATATGGGTGCTATAGATGATGTGTTACTATTATACATATTAGACTACATGAATAATCTAAATAACAAATATTATATTTTATATATTTTTCTAAATAGTATTTTAGTGTAATATTTTAAAGAATAAGATTTTAGAAGATTTTACGTGTATATACTTATTATACCAAATTAATGTAATATTTTTCTGTGCGTTTGACTGATATTAAGTATGCACGTAATTATATTTTCAATTATCTATAACTATTTTCTATTTTTAGTTATTTATTTTATAAATAATTATCTCGGAATAGTAGTGATATATTGTGTTTGATTTCCTTCATTTTTATATACTTGTTATGACATAGTGATTTTATATATATTTATTATGATATAATAATTAATATAGAGTGTTGATGTTATATTTATTTATTTTATAATTTTGACTATTTTCTAATGATGGTAGTATTTTAATGTGAATATTTTATAAAATAAGTATAATTATAGTAATTATTTTGAATATGAATCTTGGTTATTAATGTATTTTAAAAGATTAACTACTTTAATTATTTTATTTTATAAAATATGGGTTTTGAAATATTAATAATTTTGTGCTTATTTTCTTTATATGTGTGTTTGTCAAGTTGTGCCTATTTTATATATATTCCATTGATTTAGTGGCTTATATAAAATATTGATGTTATATTTTTTTATTGTCATTTTAACTATTCTCATAATATAATAATCTTTTAATTTGATATTTTGAAAGATATTATTATTTTAGTGGCAAATAAATAAATTAAAATAAATATTTAATTAGTTGGACCTTGTGAAAAAATAAAATAAAATGGAGTTCAATGAGTTAGGTTAACAATAACTAATATGTTAAAAAATAAAATAAAATAAAATAAATCAATTATACCCTAATATGAAAGCGCTACAATAGAAAGATAGAAAGAGAGAGAAAAGGCAGCGGCCATACTAAGAGAAAAGAAAAGAAATCGGTTCCGGCGATCGACAACTATCCAGAAAAACTTCCTCCATTTTCGTTCAAATTTCAGTATGTTATTTAATTTATTGAGTTAGTCAATTAAACACAATTTTCCAGATTTTTAACAACCCCAATTTCTCTCTAAAATACCCGACTTCTCCGTGTGTAGAATTCGTTATTTTGCACCGTTCTTCTTCACCGTAAGTCCGATTTGAGTGAAACCAACGCCAAAACGATCGTGTGAAAAGTGGCTATATTATCCACTTATTGGTTTTCTGATTTATGGTAAGATTCCTTGACTGAATTTCGAAATTAATTTTAGAGTGTCTTCTCATAATTTATTTTTAACGTTTACCCATAAATTATCGAGTTAGATCGATTGAAGGACAAAGAGTCGGTGAATAAAGGCTGTTTGTTCATGGAATCGTATTCGTGTGTGAAAGCGTCGAAATAAGGTAAGGGGTGAGAGAGCGTTTGAATTCATGAGTGTAATATATTGTGAGATGAACGGGAAAACCGTATTTCTCAACGATTCATCCGGGGCTTGCTATGTACGGCAGTAGCCCTTTGAGTGATAAATTAATTAATGTGCAAATATGGGAATTGTGAGATTAAAATGTGGAATAGAAACATTTATAAGGTGTTGATTGATTTAATTCCATTGAATGTGTGTTATTTGATATTATTGTGATTTTTGATTTATTTTTGTTAAATGTGTGATAATTGATATTATTGTGAAATTGGATGTCGAATGAATTTGGTGCATATGTTGGATTAGATGAGTTTATGTAATGTGATAATAAAAGATGTGTGCATTGTGATAATTTTATGTGATGATGATGATGTATGAATAATAATTGTGATTTCATAAATTTGTGATGAGTTATGTAATGATGATGATATGTGATTTATAATAGTGATGTTATGAATTTGTGATGAAAATATTGAAGTAACCCCTATGAAATAATTGTGATTCCAATTTGTGTTTGAGATGGTGGTCTTAATGGAGTATCATAGGCCAACGAGGGGAGAAAATAAATATTGAGAATTTGTGAAGTGGAGATTATTTTGTCATCATATAGGTAGGGTCTGACAAGCCTAGCGATTTCGGGGAAGTACAACTGAATTGAGCCTGATCGTGGCGGTCTGCTGTTGAGCCTTAAGGCAAGATTGTTAGACCTTGGAGGTATTCGGGTGGGGAATTCCTAGGTGACTTGGAGGTAGCACTCCAAATGTCGGGAGCTACCATGCAACACACGTTTACCTTGACTGTCGCGTATATGTGTCTCGGGTTGAGTTGAGGGGATCTATGAGGACAGGGCCAATTTGAATTGTCCGTCCACCGAAATGGTGGCATAGTATCATGGCCTCCTAACCAAGTACTTCAGAGTTAGAATGGTACCACATTGTGAAGTAGAGTCTAAGCTCATGCATATCATTGCATTTTTGTGTGATTGTTTGTTGTGATTAATATGTATTGTGTGCGATGATAATTTCGTAGATGATTTGATGTTATTGTGAAATGTATTGATTTCTCTTGGTTTTGACTTTATAATGTTATGTTTTTCCTTGAAAAATGTTTGTCTAATGATACGGTTTATTTATGATTAATTGCATGTTCTCCTTATTTATATTATACTATTAACATGATTTCAAAACTCACCTCCTTCGTTGTTTGTGTTTGACTGGCTTGGCCCTGCGTTTGCGAAATTGCAGTTGTTACAGGTTAATGAATCTTGAAGTTCAAGTTGGGAGGAACCCCGCTCTGATAGGTGATACCGGTAATAAGGGTTGTAAATTGTATTTTACTTATTTAATTTGAAACGACTTTTTGTATGAAAACCATATAAGTACTAGTAAGTTTTTAGAATTGAAAAGTAATTATACTTAAATCAAATTTTATGGAGATTGCACTATTTTATAGGAGGAAAAGGTTTAAAGTGTTCCTTTTGATTTTTAAGAAACGTGATATTTTAAATTAATTATCAAAGTTTTTATTCCCTTAAAAATGTATTTGCTTTACCTTATGCGAATTAAAGTTAAAAATTCTATTATAAATTAATATATATTATTTTGGGGTTTAGGGTGTCACACAATTAATATTTTGTAACCGAATTGTTATAAATTTTAGATTTCGGTTTTGAAATCAAGATGTTAATGATTGTGATTACTCAATTAATATTAATAATAGTTTGAATGGTTGTAAATTAAAATTCTAATATATCCGATTTAAAGTAAAAAAAATTCACAATTACTGCAAAGATCGATGATTAAAATGATCGAGTGAGAGAACAAAAAATATTTGTATGTGATTTTTTACTTTGAATATCGGTAAATATATATAGTATATAAATATTTAGAAATGATGGACAAAGTCATGTCTCTTTAAATCTTGGTGAGTTTTATTTTACTGAAATTATATAAATTAAATTTATTGTTTTACAGTGTTAATTGACATGAAATTAAAGTAATTCATTTGTAATTATTTGTATTTGACGTATACTTATATTTGTTTGACAATTAATATTTTGTAACCGAATTATTATAAATTTTGGATTTCGGTTTTGAAACGAAAATGTTAATGATTTTGATTATGATTACTCTATTAATATTAATAATAGTTTGAATGTTTGTAAATTAAAATTCTAATGTATCCGATTTAAAATGAAAAATTTCACAATTATCACAAAGATCGATGATTAAAATGATCGAGTGAGAGAACAAAAAAGTAATAAAGTAAAATACAAGATGAATGTATTTCCAACTATTTCACTTTAATCATTTTTAGTTTCAGCAATAAAGTAATACATTTTGTAACTCAATTGTATATCAAGTGAGTCTATCTCTTAATTTCAATTATCAAATACATTACTCCAGCATTTGGCATATCCATCGATCTCAATATTAATACGTTACTTTATTTATTCAAGTCATTTGTCTAATATCGATACTTCTCTTCTATGATATATATTGGTACAATTGTATATATATTATTGATATAAATATTAAATTGAGACATAAACTTCATATTAATTTTTTTAAAATCTATTTAAATTAAATAAATAAAAATATATCTGTGCAACGCGCGGGTGAGCCTCTAGTTAACTATATATTTTGTAGACCCCTAGCGAAGACTTTAGGACTCATTGAGTACTTACAAAAGAATCTACATGTGTCTCCCTCTAATGACATTAACAACTACAATTTTCAACGTAATCTAAACTAACCATCTACTTAATTGAATTAACAATATTTCTGCACGTGATTAACTCGATGTTGCATGTGTACGAAAAAACGAGCGTGCTTAAGACATTTTTGTTTTTTTCATGATGTATAATTACTGAGATCTTAAAATATAATTATTTTAATAAATGAATAAAAATTAATGCAATTAGGGAAAGAGGAAGCGTAGATTCCCATTTTGAAAGGGCCTAGCATAGTTTTGAGCCAACTTTGATTTTGAATAGAACACTCATAAACTCATAATATGAAGCAATGTTTATCTTTCAAAGGTGTAATTGAACTATTAAAGTATTGAAATAATTTAAATTATTAAAAAAGCATGATAGTTTTACATTTGTATCATCTATATACCATGGAATCCCATCTTACGATTGGATTGCTCCCTTTGAACATACAATACATGATTCCTTGTAGCCTTTAAATCCTCCAAGTCTTTTACATTAAACGTGCGCATCCACTTATCTTGTTTTAATTGCAAGATACGCTCATACGTAGACATAACATCATCCCAAACACTTGAATCATTTGAATGTGTAGCCTTCTCCAATTTTAGTTCTGCAAGTTGGTACATTGTTGTGATTAAGTCTTCCATGTCTACAAGGTTACCTGTTCTTAATGACTTGTCTAGTTTTTGTTGTGCAATTTGTTTGTATGTGTTGATACGTCTTTCTAATCCACCGCTTGTTATTGAGTCTAGCTTTTGTAATATATCCATTGCAATTTGGTCTACTAGTTCAGACTCGTTCCTGTTTATTTTACAAAATGTAAATGAAAGAAAAATACCATGTCACATGTCATAAGGTCAAAATCAAAATTGCTTTCTGCATTATCTACTTGACCAAACTAGTCGGTAGCCAAAAATACTTGACTTGCTCAGTTTATAAATTTGACCAAATTTATTCTTTTGAACTAAACTTTTAAAATTTAATTTTTGATTTAATTACAGTTTTACTCTGTCCCCTTACTATCATCAACAGTTTTTATATAAGTAGAGTATGTTTTTTTCTCAAGTAAAAAGCAATAAATTATTATCTGATAAAGCAAATGACCCCAATCTTGAAATAGGTACCAAAGGTGTAGTTTAATGGCATTAGTGAGACATTTGAAGAAATTTCTTTTATGTCTTGACTATCATTATTTTTAGAGTATATTTGAATGAGGAGGGAATATAATTTTTTTAGAGGAGTTCAATTTTTTAAAGTAAATTGCTTTGTTTGGAGAAATTTTTAAAATGAATGAATTTTATAAAATATTTTGTCATAGCTAAATTTAGACTACGTTTGGATGGTGAAATTTTTTAGGGAATGTAATTTTTAAGTGAATTCAAATTTTTCGATGTAAATTATCTTGTCGGGATAATCAATTTAGATAAATTTCAAAGTGAATAAATTTTATGAGGTATTTTGTCAAATTAAGTTAAATTTAGATAATTTTAAATATCATATAAAACTTAAGAATTTCAAATTTTCTCCTTTACTTTATAAAATATGAATCGTTAAATGGTCTCTAAATATTTCAAAATTTGCAAATTAGTATTTGAAAATTGTAAAATAGTCCCTCAATTTTTCAAAATTTTCTGTTTTGGCACAATATTTTTTTGCCCCAAAAATTTTGAAATTTATAAAAATAGTCCAATTTGTAAATGGTTAAATAAGTTTTTAGTCTCTATAAAATTTTGAAATTTCATTTTTAGTCTTTGTAAAAAAAAATTACATTTTTTAATCCCTATAAAATTATTATATAAGAATGATTTTTTTGTATACATGTTTACAACACTATAAAAAATTCCTCCGCAAAAAAATGAGCTCAAAATTCAATTTATATGTCCATATTTTAAGGACATCTATCTTGAACATATGACATTTAAAAAATTCATATTTACTTCATTCAAATTAAAAATTTGTGCGGATGAACTTTTAATAATGTTACAAAACATACTTGCAAAATATCATTCAAAAATTTAAAAGGTGAACGATGTTTCATTCCACCAAAGACAAACAACATGTAAAATAATTTTGTAACCACTAAGATATGTGATTCTTTTTATAGGAACTAAAAACAAAATTTCAAAATTTTATAGGGACTGAAAGTAAATCCATTTCTAAATTAACAATTCATTTATCCAAACAACAATATTTAAAAATGAAAAGAATTTAATTGAAGTATTTAAATTGCCTAGAATTCTAATTTCCCTAGAATTTCCAATTATCACATCCAAACACACTTTTAGAGAAATTCAAATACCACAAAACCTAAGAATTTCAATTCCCTATTTACTTTACAATATATGAATCATGAAATGGTCCCTATAATTTTTTCAAATTTACAATTTTGACACTATGTTTCAAAATTTGTATATTAGTCCCTATATTTTTCCAATAATTACTAATCATTAACACTTGTCGATAAGTAGAAAAAAAAAAAAAACAATCTTGAAATAGGAATTCAGTATTAGCACAAAATTGATCTGATAATGTTGAATATTAATTACCTTGTGCCCAAGCAATCCCAGCCAGAGAAATTAGCAGCTTCTGCCAAAGCAAGCCGCCATGTTTGAACCTTATTCATGTCCCTATGTTTTTCATGCTCTGCCAAACCAACTGCATAGCTACTTGTTTGATTCCTTACATTGGTTGGATTAACATGGTAGAAAATAGGCACTATAATTTGCCCATTATTTTTCTTACATTCCAAGATTTTCACAAGCTCTTCCAAACACCACCTAGAAGAAGCATAATTCTCCGAGAACACAATTACAGATAATTTTGCATCATTGATTGCTTTGAGAAGTGAAGGTGATATTTCATCACCTCTTTCAAGTTCATTGTCAATGTAAGTTTTGATTTGAAGTCTGGTTAACGCCGCGTAAAGATGGCTTGTGAATGTGTAACGAGTGTCCTCGCCTCGGAAGCTAAGAAAAACGTCGTGGATTTGTTGAGGAATCTTTCGTGTGAAAGATGGAGGAGGAATAATGGATGCCATTAGTGTTTTAGAACTAGCTAGCTATTGAATGTTGTTCAATGTATTTGTATGATGAAAAATGTGAAGAAAATTAATGAGACTCTATGAAAAAGGTATGAATTTCTTGGCTACTTCGTTGGAACAAAATGAAATGATAGTCCATGGAAAAATTTGTCAAAATTCTACGCTAGCTTGCTAGCTGTGTTCAGACGATAAGAGAAGAAAAATAATTCAACTTTTATTTAAGTTGTGGTTTACAATATAATACTGAAACCGCGTTAATTACTTTTTTGCAAGTCAATAATCCAAAACCTTTTATTCGTGTGATCACTATTAAGAATGTGAAAAGTTCTAATATTTTTCAACGTGATGGATACAAATGATGAAGACACTCATACTTAATCAATTTTTAATTTTGTTTGTTATTCTACTTTTTAATTTTGTTTGTTATTTTACTGTAACTACTTTTCCTTTTTTATTTCTTTGTATTTAGTATGCTTACTGAAAGTTGATTGTAAATATTTTTTATAAATAGTCTTTGGCTATCCCTTTTTTAATAAGATAAGAGATTCTATTATTCCCTTTCTCTTTTATTTCCCTTCTTCTCCTTTCTCTCTTTTTTTTCTTTTTTTTTTTTGTTTCAATGGCAGACCTTCAAGACCCACAACAAAATCCTCCTCCTCCTCTTCTTGTACTTCCTCTTCCCCCAAATCGCAACCCTACCAGTCACTTCTATATTCACCCAAATGAAAACCCTTCTTTTGTTTTGCTTTCACCAGTTTTGGTTTCATTGATGGCACAATCAAGAAACCAGATTCTCAAGACTCCAATTTTTTGTTTAGGAAGCATTGCAATACTCTTGTTATATCTTGGCTTTATCATTCGATTTCTCCTGAGATTGTGAGTAGCATTTTTTGGATTGACGACGCTTCTTCTGTTTGGCAAGAACTCAAAAATCGGTTTTCTTAAGGTGACTTTGTTAGAATCTCACAAATCACTTCAGATCTCTCTTCCATCAAGCAACGCGATTCTTCGGTTACAACCTATTTCACGAATCTGAAGAAAATCTCTGACGAGCTCTTCAATTTTTGCATTATTCCGCCGTGTTCCTCTTCTTTAACTGGTTGTTGCGACACCTTTACTACAGTCTCTCAATATTGAGATCACGATCTTATTTTGTCTTTCCAACAAGGTCTCAATGACAACTACTCTACGGTTCGTTCCCAAATTCTTCTTGTCGATCCTCTTCCTCCTCTTACAAAGATTTATTCCATGATTTTGCAACAAGAACGTCAATTAAACATTGGAAACATTGAAATTTTGTCTGATCCCACTGTTTTGGCTGTTGACACCCATAATTCCTCTGCTAAATCCTTCCCTGGTAAACCTAAACCAAATTTTAAACCCAGTTCTGGAAAATATCATAACCATAGGTTATGCACTAATTGCAAGAACACAAATCATACGATTGATAAGTGTTTCTTTCTCCATGGTTTTCCTCCTAGGTACCAAACTAAGAAAGTTGTTAATAATATTGATTCTGTATCTCAAGAAGATGCTTCCTCTATTCCATCTTTCACTAAAGAGCAAGTTCAAGTTTTGCTAGCACTTCTTCCCTCCATTGCTTCTTCTTCCAATCTTTCTCATGTTTCAACCTTGGTTAGCAATTACAACTTGTAATCTACCTCATGTGATTCAGGTAAAGCAAAAGGTAAATTTTCCCTTATTTGGATATTAGATTCCGGTGCCACAAACCATTTTACCACTTCTTTATCTTTATCTTTTTATACAAGTTACAAATCTATAAAAACTATTTTTGTCCGGCCTCCTAATGGAAATTTGACTTCGGCTTCTTATAGTGGCATTGTGGTTTTTAATGATTCAATTACCTTATACAATGTTCTTTACATTCCTATGTTTTCTTTTAATATTGTTTTTGTTAGTAAACTCCTTGAGTTTACACCATGTACTTTAACCTTTTCAAATACCTCTTGTGTTATTCAGGATTTGAAAACTTTGAAGATGATTAGTAATGCCACTTTTTTCCATGGCCTATATGAACTAGTTAGTCCTCACTCTAATACTCATGATGCTCCTAAGATTTCTCATTCTATTCATGTTGTAGATACATTTACTCCTATTTTTCCTTTGACTCATGTCTGGCACTATCGATTAGGACACCCTTCTTCTACTTGTTATACTAATGTAACCAAGAACAATTCTATGGTATTACCTATGAATTTGTCACATTGTGATGTATGCCACTTTTCCAAGCAAAAGAAGTTATTTTTTCTCTTAGTGATATTGTTTCTGATTCTATTTTTGATCTTATTCATGTTGATATATAGGTACCTATTACTACTCCTTTTATTCATGGTCATAAATATTTTTTAACAATTGTTGATGACAAATCTAGATTTACCTGGATAAAATTAATGACTGCCAAGCATGAAACTAGGAATCACATTATTTCTTTTGTTCATTATGTTGAATCTCAATTTAACAAAAAGGTTAAAATACTTCGATCTGATAATGATTCTATGTTTTCTATGGTTACTTTTTTTAATGAAAAAAGTATTATTAATCATACTTCTTGTGTTGAAACCCCTCAACAAAATGAGGTGGTTGAAAGAAAACATCAACATATCTTAAATATTGCTAGAGGTCTTTTGTTTCAATCTCATTTACCTCTTTCTGTTTGGAGCTATTCTGTTTCATATGTTGTTCATATTTTGAATCTTTTACCTTCTATGAAATTACAAAATTTGTCTCCTTACTTTTTGTTATACAATAAAGAACCTAATGTTTCTTATTTACTATTTCAGCTCATAGGACTAAGTTTCAATCTAGAGCTAGGAAATGTATTGTTTTGGGTCATAAAGATGGTATTAAAGGGTATATTTTATTTGATCTACACACCAAGAAAATTTTTCTTTCAAGACATGTTTTTTATGAAAATATTTTCCCTTATCATGTTAACATTGATTCTGATATTACTAATATTCATGATCAGCTTCCATTGCCCACTGCTTCTAGTTTTTCAGATTTATCTAATGAATTGGATACTGATGTTGATGGTGATACGCCTACCACTTTATCCCATCCTGTTTGTCCTACTGTTTCTTATAATAATATTGATATGCTTGAACCTGATCTTGCTTCTCATGCCAATGATTCTGTTTTACCCCATCCCCCTAATATTAGAACTTCTACTAGATCTAGAAATATGCCTACATATTTGAATGACTATAAATGTTCTCTTGTTCCTCTTCCCAAGCCTTATATCCACAATATTTCAGGTAATCCTCATAACCTTAGTCAATTTTTATCTTATGATCATCTGTCTTCTTTGCATCGTTCTTATATTTTTGCTCTAGCTTTCTACTAATCCTGATCCACATAGCTTTCTACTAAACCAAGCTATTAAATTTGATTGTTGGAAAAAAGCAATGGATCGGGAAATTAATGCCTTACAACTTAATCATACTTGAGATTTAATTGAATTACCCATTTATAAGGATGTTGTTGGATGTAAATGGGTTTATAAGACCAAATTTAAATCTGATGGTACTATTGAAAAACGCAAGGCTAGACTTGTTGCAAAGGGGTACACTCAACTTGAAGGAGTTAATTTTTTAGAAACTTTTTCCCCTGTTGTAAAAATAACAACTGTTAGATTGCTTTTGTCTATCGTTGCTGCCAAGCATTGACATTTACATCAATTAGACGTCAACAAGAGGATGTTTATATGCATCTTCCTCCTGGTTTTGACTCCCTTAAGCCTAATATGGTTTGTAAACTTAAAAAGTTAATTTATGGTTTGAAACAAGCTAGTAGAAATTGGAATCATAAGCTTACTTCATCCCCCATTTCTTTCGGTTATGTTCAATCTTTATCTGATTATTCTTTGTTTGTTAAGAGTCATGTCTCTCATATTATTATGTTGTTAATCTATGTAGATGATATTGTGCTTACTGGAGATGACATTGATGAAATTCATTTCGTCAAAGCTTTTCTTGATTCTACTTTCAAAATTAAGGACTTGGGTTCACTCAAATTTTTTCTTGGTCTTGAAGTGGCTCATTCAAAGAAGGGCATCTCATTGAATCAATGCAAATACGCCTTGGAATTGCTTGATGACATGAGACTTCTACATTGGAAGCCTGCCTCTACTCTTATGCTGCCAAAGTTGAAGTTGTCTAAAGATGATGGCTCACCTTATCCAGATCCGAAACTGTAGCGCAGACTCATTGGTCGCTTGCTTTATCTCACACATACTAGGCCAGATCTCTCCTTCTTTATTCACAAACTTAGTCAATTTGTATCAAATCCTATGTCTTCACATTTTCTTGTTGCTACTCGTATTCTTAATTATATTAAGGGCCTCCCCGGAAAAGGTTTATTCTTCTCTTCTTCTTCAACATTTCAGCTTTTAGCGATAGTGATTGGGCAGCATGCCCCGATTCCAGAAAATCAGTTACCGGCTTCTCCATATTTCTTGGTTCTTCTCTTATTTCATGGAACTCTAAAAAGCAGGTTGTTATTTCTCGCTCTTCATCAGAGGCTGAATATCGCGCTTTAGCTCACACTACGTGCGAAGTTCAATGGCTACCCTATCTCCTTTAAGATCTTAAGCTTCATTTTTCTACACCATTTCCAATATTCTGCGATAGTAACTCAGCTATTCAAATTGCTCGAAATCCTATCTTTCATGAACGAACCAAACATATTGAGTTAGACTATCATTTGGTTCGTGAGAAACTGCAATATGGCGTCATTCACCTTCTACATGTTCATTCTTCTGCTCAACTTGCTGACAGTCACACCAAAGCCTTACCACCTACTTCTTTTCATTCTATTGTTTCCAAGCTGCCCCTCATTAACATATATGGTTCCAGCTTGCGAGGGTCTGATGAAGATACTCATACTTAGTAAATTTTCAATTTTGTTTGTTTTTCTACTGTAACTATTTTCCCTTTTGTTTATCTCTTTGTAGTTAGTATGCTAACTGAAAGTTGGTTGTAAACACTTTGTATAAATAGCCTTTGACTATCTCTTTTTTAATAAAATTTCTATTATTCCATAACAACAAATGTAAGTTAGTACTTTTTCTGAGAGGTAATGTGAAACTCAATGACAATGGTCCCAACCTAAAGCTTTTTGATCTATTTAGATGAGTGCTAGCAATACAGTCTCTAACACACATTTTTTAACATATTTTATTTAATTGGTTAAAATTCACATAGGTCCCACTAAATCATGTGGATCTCATATGAAATTTGTAGAATCCATGTTAATTTTAAACAATCAAAGAGAGTGTGTTGAAAAGTGTATGTAAAAGTGTGTGTTACTAACATTATTCATTTAAATTAACATGATTTTTGTAGTTGCTATACTATTTTATAAAAAAAAATATTTGGTGTACACTCCATGGAATTTATACAACTTAAGAGAGAGGAAAGATAATAATGTGATATATATGTAATAGGTTGATGATGTGATATAAAGAGAAAGATAGAGATAAAATAGGACGTTTAAAAATATAAGATGTATGTTGAAAAATGTTTGGTGTAATTTCATGGAGTGTATATACTTTGAGATATAGAATAAAAGAGATTGATTTGTCGTTAAAACTTAAATGTGCAAGATTGGATCTTTTGTTGCATAACCAACATTTGTATTCATTCAAGTAATATTTTTCCATTTAGTGTAGGATCTTCTTGGAAAATCCAAAATTTTTCTTCTTCTTATTATTAGATATAAATTTATATATACACATTATTATTATTATTATTATTATTATTATTATTATTATTATTATTATTATTATTATTATTATTATTTTATTATTATATACAATATTTGTTTCTCATATTCTTAAAAATAAGGTTTAGGGTCTTGAATAACTCGTGTATCAGATTCAATTTTTTTTTTTTGGAAGTGGTTATTGGCTAAATCTTCGAGGTGCTGCCTGTAACATTCTCTAAATTGTTATTTAAAAATAATTAAAACCTATCAATATTATTCAATATTAAATTACGTGTGATATTTATTTGCCTTGTTCGATTTATTGTAGTTGATAAAGTTATTAGTAAGAATTATTTATTCAATGGGGAGTTTAAATATATACATATATATAAGTAGATATATATTATATGTAGATGTGTTTTTCTAGTGCAAGAAGAAATTGGGCTAAGGGTTTGAGGCTTAGTGTGATCCAACCCACTTGAATGAGTATAAATTTAAGCTATGTGTTTGTGGTTGGTTTTTATGATCAAGGTTAACAAAAAAAAAAGGTGACATTTTATCCCTCTTATTCTTCATTTAGGCCCAACATTTTCTAACCAACAATTTCCACTTTAAATTTCCATAAGTCCACAATTTCTGTATACTCACTAATAAGAAACAAAAAGAATTCCGATACCCTAGCCACCACCACCTTCACACCTCATTTTCTTCGTGTATCCAAGCTTGGAACTTCTTTTCCTTGTGAACAACTCCGTGGGGCTTAAAGCTTTGTACTAGGAAGAAAAGTGGCCAAGGTAAGGGTTTTCCCCACACAAATTAGAGTTAGGCCGTTGGTTGGATGACATGAAATAAATAATCGTGATTGCTTCTATTTTAAAATGAATAAATGTAGGCTAATGGATTAAAATGATAAAACCCCGATTTTTATTGAGATTGAATTGTAATATATGACTTCTATGGAGTAAAGTATAAAATTTTATGCTATGTGTGATAAAATTGTAGTGTTACGATGAATATGAAATAAAGTTTGAATTTTGACCTTATATGTGATAAAGTTTTAACTTTTATTATGTATATGAATTGAAGTTTGAATTTTCTTGTCATATATGTTAAAGTGTTAATTTTTATGGCCTATATGATATAAAGTTTCTATTTTTATGTGTATGTGGTGAAAGTCATAATTTTTATGATTATTTGTCTATGATTATGTGATACTCATGATAAGGATGTGTTGTATGTGTTCTTAGTGATATGTGAATAAGAGATGATTTTGAAAAGTAATTTTGAATGCATATGACATGATCCTTAGTGGGCTGTGTGGGAGTATATACATGTTTGATACTATATCATCATGTCATGGCATATGCATCTTCGTGGGAGTTGCCTTAGTGGCAGGTTTGATTTCCCCATTGGTATGGATGACATTTTTGTGTGGAAGTTGCCTTAGTGGCAGATTGATATCCGGATCATATAGTTTTAGGAGCATGCACTATGCATATGTTTACAATTTACCGGTTTGCACATTTTTCTTTTAAATTGGAAGTTTTTACTTTTATATGTTTTGTGTTATTCTTTCATATCTTTAGCTTTGGTTTGATGTGGATGATGGAACAAAACTGGCCCTTACAACAACATTTTAGGTACTAATGAGTTGGAGGAGATTCAAGAGTAGTTAATGAGTATTGATGTGCGGCGAACGTGGGGTAAAAATGGGTTTTTCGAGACAATTTTGTAATAATAGAGTTGTCGCAATATTTCTAAATTATTTTTAATCTTTTGTCACAAACTTTTAAAATGTACTAGAATTTTAGAAATACATAAGTGGTTCCCTTCCGTTAGGAATAATTGCCTTTACTTTGTTTTAAATTTTGAATAAATATTTTCTTAATGATATTAAATAACGTGTTTCTTACTAATTATTTAAATGAATAAATGCTAAGTATTCAAAAAAAACTTCGTAAACTTTTCTAAACAATAAGTACTTTTTTTTAAGTAACGTTTTGGATTAAAAATCTGTGGCGTTACACTACCTGTAATTATTATGAGTTAGTATCACATACTACTTTGTTGGTTTCGATAGCTAGTCTTTGTGTTGTTTGTGGTGGTTATTTCTCTATGAGTATTAATATTCTTTGGGATCTTTTGTTGGATCCTTTTTTCCCTCTGCTCATTTAGATATTTCCTTGCTAATTTATCCATGGCAATGGGTAGTTTTATTTATATCCTTCATTGGGCGATTTAGTTTTCAAGTTTTGCTGTATGCTACTGTTTCCTTTCTTGGTATCTTTGTACTGGATTGGAAATTTGGAATACATCATGTGCTCCTCGTCAGCTTGTCTACTACATATATTAATCTTTCCCTTTTAAAAAAAAAAATCTATTTTGCATATTGAGGCTGTGACTTCAATCAATATTTACCATTTTTGTATATCTATGACATTTTATTCACAAAATTTATTTACCCAAGATTTAAACACACAAGTATTTTTATACTAGCTTACAATAACTGTTACTACATTTAGTCCTCCCTTAATAAAGGGATTGCTCCTAGAACAGTTAGGGACTTAATTCACCAAAGTATTATTAACTCTTCCTTTTCAAGCTTTAAGTATTCTTAAATCTTCTTCAAGCTAAGTATTTTTCAAAACCTTTTTAGGCTTACCAGAAGTGAAATCTCTAGATTCCTTAATACTATTGGTCCACTCGCCTAGAGTTGAG
The DNA here is from genome assembly GCA_037974735.1 of Cicer chorassanicum. Classification (NCBI taxonomy): domain Eukaryota; kingdom Viridiplantae; phylum Streptophyta; class Magnoliopsida; order Fabales; family Fabaceae; genus Cicer; species Cicer chorassanicum. The sequence continues at coordinate 23,950,834 of JBBPBP010000004.1, forward strand.
TTTTCTTTTCTCTACCTCCCCAAGCTAAGTTTCTACAAGTCCTCTTCAGATTTACCAGAAATGCAGTCTCTAGATTTTTCCAAGAATTCTTGCTTCACTCGCTTCTTAAGTTGAGTTTATTCGGTGTCTCTTCCGACTTCCTACTAAAGACCATCTAGTCTTCTCAACACTTCTGGCAACCTTGCATTATTGTGGAATTGAGTGTTTAACTGTCTCTCGAGAGACCAAGTGTTGTTCTAACTGATTCTTTAGGCTACCCATTAGAGATCTACTAGTATTCTCAACAAATTTGACAACCCTTGCATTGTTGACGAATCATGAGTTTACATGTCTCTCTAACTTAACTTTTTCAAAGGTTGTTGATACTATCGACTTGATTACAACAGTTTGAGTTTGTGTCAGATGTGAACACAAAGTCAACCAAGGATTCTAACTCTCAAATGAGAGGATATTATAATACAAATTTTATATTGAAGCAAGTTATAACTCTTTTTAAGAAGGATATAAACATAAGATTTTGGTCGATTTGCAACAAGAAAATGACTATCATGGGAAGAGCATTTACAATATTTTTTTTTTTCTTGTTTAGTGCTTTTTTTGAATATATTCTATTTAGTTGAACTTTGCATTTTTCATTTCTTGAGTTCAAAATAAGCTCTTTAAATACTCCTGAATATATATATATATATATATATATATATATATATATATATATATAGTTGTTGAGAAAAAATTCATTGAGAAGTGCAGAAAGCTATTGCAACTGTACATATAGTTGTTCAACCTTACACACTTTAATGTGTAAGTTTGTAGGCTATCTTGCACTTTTAGGTTTTTGAACCAAGCAATTGTGGCCTTCTTGAGTGTGAGAACAAACAACTTACATTTCATGGGCTCTCTAGTTCCACGGAACCCTAGAATGGTATCAATAGTTTCTAAGTGGTCATTTCGATCTTTATTGTCATTGTATTAGTCGATTAGTGGCAGTTTCTGGAGGGACATAGGAATAGGATAGTCATTGATCTTACTAGTGAAGGCATTTCGACGCAAAAGCTCATCATCAAAATCCTTTCCCTTTGATGAGGAGTCATAGACTAATTGTTATTCCTTTTAGTTATTGGGGAATTTCTACCACAATGTCTTCAATGCTTTCTACTACCACTAATTCCATTACGACGACCCTACCTGGGTGTAGTCCTTTATGGAGACCTTTGTCTTTGAGATACGGTCTTCGTATTTCTTCACAATGGGACTTCTTGGTAAACAATTAAACAGAAGAAGAATGACAGTGTCATCATTTGACCAGACTCACCACCAGAATTTCATTCTAAGGATTTTTCACGCATGCTAAACATTTGTTATGTTCGTCAAGGAGGCAAGATTGTCTCTGAATGACGGTAATCATGTTGTGGATGAGCTCAGTACCTTTTTGATTGGTGTTGAGTGGTGGAGCCTGTTGGAGCTGGACCTCTTGAAGCTTTGTGTTGTTCCTCGCTGGTGACAAAGAAGATGTGGCTCCGTCTTTTAATGGTGGTTGGTGTTGTCCAACCACCACATTTTCCATCGTTCTTTGTCATGTAACCTTCTTCAAGTCCACGAGTTAGATCCTGTTAAAGTAATGGTGATGGAATTGCAGTGTTTGATTCCTACAAACGGTGTTAATGGTCTAGAGTGGACCTATAACTGTTGTTGGAGAGACCTGAGTCAGGTGTCCTTTTTATAGAACCTCATTCGTAGATTCTAGAAGAAATTCGTTAGCGCTATGAGTTGTATTCTGTGATATGTGGATCATTGTTTGATTTCATAAATATATCCTTGATGATAGATGATAATTGTTGCCATCATATGATTGAGGTTATGATATAATGATCATGATTATCATGGTGTGATCTTGAGAGGAGAATCAAAGGAGTTCTAATGCTCACTCACCTCATATCTCTTTTGTTAAGCTGTTATACCTTGATTCTTGAATGCATGAGAGTTGGGCTTGAATTGGATAGAACTGGGTCTTAGTCTAGCCTAGAAGAGACACTATCAAATTAACTAAACCATATAAAGATGCATATTCAAATATTAAAAAGTTACCTTATTTTTATCATAAAAAATGATGTGAAGATAAACATTCAATTCGTACATTCAATGATACAATGTTAAATCAATCAAAGTCTGCAATGCATACATGATACATCCATCGATAATATGCAACTAAAATAATTTTTCAAAAGCTTCCGAATCCTCCATGTATGAAAGCATCTCACGAGTCAAACGAAGCATACGAACGCTTCTCTTCATTTTAAGCTCCGTTATGCGTTCAACCGTTGCTTCATGACTTTCTCTATTAGCATAAGTATTTATGCTTTTATAATATTCAAGCTGAAGGTGTGCAAGTTTCTCTAATTTAGTAATTTGATTATCTAAATCACCAACATAAACACGATTCAGCTTTTGCATCACATCCATTGCAATTTCCTCAACAAGTTCAGATTCCGTTCTATTTATACAAACATTAAAAAGAGGCACATACAAATTAATCACTACCTAATTAATCACTTATAAAAAATGTATATAATATTGATAGATAATTTACCTGTTGATGGAGCAATCCCAACCAGAGTGATTAGCAGCTTCCCCCAAAGCATCCCTCCATTTTTGCACAACATTCATTGTACTCTCAAAACGCTTCTCATGCTTAACAAATGCCTCGCCATAACTTTCCAATTGATGTCGAACATGAAAAGGATCAACTTCATAGAAAACAGGCAATATAATTTGTCCTTTATATTTTCTACACTCAAGTATCTTCACAACTTCATCCAAGCACCATTTTGAATTCGCAAAGTTTTTCGAGAAAATAATCACCGATAGTTTCGCGTCTTCGATCGCTTTGAGAAGCGATTGTGATATTTCATCTCCTCTTTCAAGATTGTGATCATCTATGTAGGTTTTTATATCTAACCTTCTTAATGCACTATTGAGATGGCTTGTGAATTTCTTACGAGTATCCTCGCCTCTGAAGCTAATGAAAACTTCATGTGTTTCTTTAGGTGTGGTAGAGGAGGTGGATGAATTAGCCATAAAGTTCTATTATGAGACTTGATTGGAATATTCAAATTCCTCCTACCTTCTTATTCTATCTACTCTACCACTTCCCTTTTATAGATCTAAAGAAGCTTCTTCGCCCACTAAATTATTGAAATTAAAGAGAAGGATTGAAAATCAAATGAGTTTGAATTTAGTTTGGATTAATTATTTTTTAAGGTTATTAGCAGGAAAGAGCCATAAATTAAGTGCAGGGGACCAAAGTTAAAAAGTATAATTTATTAAAGAAAAAATATATTTTTAAATGCACAGAAAATTAGAAAATTATAAGATATATCTTAAATTAAAATAAATTAGGTTTCAAATAAATGTTTGATTTATATTTTATTTCGTTAAAAGATGTTTAAGGTCGTATATTGAGTCAAAAAAGATCCATTTTATAAAATACCATATAAAGTTTACAAAAAGGAATTATCGAGATAAAACATTATAAAAAGACCCATTTTATAAAATACCATATAATAACATACTAGTATTAAAAAAATTATAAAAGTTAGGGGTGATAATTTTGGTTAATCTCCTTTGAACTTCATCTCTAGTTATTAGAATTTGGTTGAATCTAACTCAAATCTTACAAAATAGATATGTAAAATAAGAACTATTTCATTAATAAATATCTTATTAGGTCTTATCTTATACAATGTGAGACTCATAACATACTTTATCACAATATCCATGACTAGACCATTTGAAGCATACAGCTAGAATTTAAGTTGTATCGACTACATTTGTCTAACATTTTTTCGTAGTATAAAAAATCACAACATAACCATAACTATAATTTAAAACTATAACATTTAAGAGTGTTAACGGTTTTTTTGGGTCAAAAAGAGTGATAACAGCTAGCGAAGGGAGAGAATACGTTGACTGAGATTTTGAATAATGATTGATAAAAGTACGTACAAAGCATATGTACTTTGGCAAAATAGCATTAATATATGAAGTTATTCGAAGTGATGATAATTTCAACGTTACTTCCTTCTACCTTCCTAGAACTGAACTAATCAGAGTAATTCTAGCCAGATCATATATATATATATATATATATATATATATGACAGAAAAAGTGTACCACTGATCCACATTGAAGACGTACCGAAGGAGGGAAGTTGACTGAGATTTTGAATTACACATTCAAGTGGTAGTTAAAATATATGCATATGTATGGCCAAGTGGCAATGTGAATGAATGTGGACAGATAGCTAGTTATTCAAAGTGGCAATTAAAAAAGTATAGATACCAAGTTTCTTTAACAAGATAGTGTCAATTTCAAAAGAGCAATGGTTGAACAGAAACATAACTTAAATTAATGATATAAATAGACTGACAATGAACTAAGTTAACTCGAACTATTTCGAGACTCGATTCGACAATTAATTCGTTAGAACTTAGTTCGTAAACCAAATGAACTGAACTTAAATTAAATTAAAAATGAGTTTATTAATTAAATAAATTGTACTTGAGTTATATATAGTTTAACCTATCTAATTCATGAGTTGTTCGATTATATGATAGATGAATATATATTTTAGTTGAATAAAAAAAAATATGTATAGCTAAGAATAGAAATAAATTAAAGACTTTGCAACATTGGAGTTTGACCTGCTTTAAAAATATTAAATATAAATCAAGCCTATTAGTTGTCTTGGCTAATTTTTAAGGTCCAGTATTACCTTTACTAAAATTTGACTTAGTCTAAAAACTTAAATTAAAACTTCTATATATTTTATTAGAACAAAATATGAAATTTGACCATATCAATCTAATCATTCTCATTAATGTAAAATATGTTTAGTTCCTATTAAATTACCAACTTTGATTTTTAATTGCTAGAAAAATTTTATTTTACTTAGTCCCCAAAAATAC
>JBBPBP010000004.1:23966055-23999611 GCA_037974735.1 Cicer chorassanicum
AAAGATATATATTTCTGTCTTCATAATCATTAATACAAAAAAAAATATAGCTAAAATTAATAAATGATGCTCATTTTCTTTTTTTTCATCATCACTTAAAACCACAATTATAATAACATTAGAGCGTAATAGACAATAATATATATAATTAATTAATTAATTAAATAAAATAAAAAATTCTTATTGTCTTCTCTGATTGTTATGATGCAAAGACAAGAAGACAAAGCTTTGAGTTTAAAGGAGAAGCATGAAGATAACATTCTGCAGAATCAGAGACACATATAGAGAAAAACCTTAACTCATCCAAAACCTGCTTTATTTCTCAAACATAAACAGAGAATTAACACACTCAAATAAAAACAAATTTTTTAAAAACGTGAATGCATCATACAGGCAGAAGAACTCAAATTATGAACAAAGGAAAAGAGAGATTTTTTTGTTTTGATAAAAAAAGTGAGGAATAAAAAGAGGAGATTCTGGAAGAAAAAAAAAGATGAAGTTAAACAGAGAGAAAACAACAATCCAATTTCATCCACAAAACCACATATTTCAAAATTAAAAGAAAAAAACAAGGAGTATAATTTTTTTTCACGACCACCGGTAACTATCGCCAACCACCGTTGCCTTCTTCTTCGCTGCTATACACAGATCCACGTCTATCACGTTTGTTTCGTTCTTTATCTCTTTAATATGACACTTTTATTTTGTTGTTTGATTGCTGAAATTTTGATTTCACCCTTTAAAAATGATGTCATTTACTTGTTGGTTGCTTGATAAAATATTTGAATTCATGTTTAAGAGTGATATCTTTCTATTTGTTTAAAATTGAGAGGTTATTAAATTAAAACTTGCTTGATGCGTTCCTATCTCAACGATAGGTGTAGGTATCACATTAGGCAAGGCAACTAGGTGTCAGTTTTATCACATTAAGCAAGGAACTAGGTGTAAGTTTTATCACATTAAGTAGTGCACTAGATGTCTGTTTCTTTCACAAATAGAGTAGCCTATTCGGTTTCTTTTTTCGCAAAGGCAGGCCTAGATACAACTTACATAGTTTGCTTGCATTTTCATTTTATTAAATCATAAAAATCAAAGAAAACAATTGGTTCAAGTCATGTGTAAATATAAATTGATACGTCATATAAATTCTAAAATTCGTTTTTTAACAAATTAATTCAAAATCAATTTTTAAAATTTAATTAAATTAAATGTGACATCTTTTTAATCTTTGGGTTGTTAAGACAAAAGTGGTACCAATTGTTGGTTTTAAAACTCAATTTTAAAATCGAAAATAATAAATATTCTTAAAAGGGTTGACAAGATGAGACATCTGTTGACTCCTTGTGTTTTTGAGACACGAGTTGTACAGCTTGGTGGTCTTGAAATTTTAATTTCAAAATAATTATTCAAATCAAACAAACTCACTTTTTTTTTTCTCTTCGTCAAAACAACTTTTCTTTTTATCAACAACAAAACAAATTTTCTTTAAAAAAACAATCAACACATCCGCATTTTCTACCTAAGAATTACGTAGCTTTGATTTCTCCATCTCACCGGGAGATACGTAGGAGCAAGATCACACTCTTGTCAAGCATATTAATATTTTTTTTTCTTCCTCTCTTTCTTAAGCATACTTTTATTTCAAAAATCACATTTATAAAAAACAATTGATATTTATATTAATAATAAGCAAAAATAAATATATTAAAGATAATATTAATTTTGCACAATTAATTATAGATAACCGTATTTTTAAGGGATGTCGTAGGGTGCTAATACCTTTCCTATGCATAATCGACTCCCGAACTCAAAATTTGATTTCAAAGAATATTTTTTTTTTCTATTTTCAAGGGTTTCCCAATATTTTCCCTATTTTAAAATAAATTTTGGTGGCGACTCCATTGAATTTCGAGAAACACTCGAAATTTTATGTCACGACAGTTGGCGACTCCGCTGGGGAAATTTAGAGAGTCAAGCCTAACATAATTTAATTGTGCATAATTTTTTACATTTTTTTTATATTTGTTTGTTTTCTATGTTTTCTTTTACTTTATGTGTTTATTATTTCTTACTAAGTATTGACTGTCATTATAATATTCTTTTAAGTGGACAAATCTTTTATATATATATATATATATATATATATATATATATGTGTGTGTGTGTGTGTGTGTTTTATTAGCATTATAAATCTTTTGAATTATGCTTATCTCACACTCTACAATTTTACTAAGACACACATTTATGAGTGAAACCTTATACCGGGTTTGAACAAAGTTTAAGTTTAGTTTCGAGGTTGCGTAGTGGTAGTCTTCTAGATGTACATCCTGTTTGGTTAACATGAAGATCTCACCTAGAGTTTAATCCTATTAAGGGAATTGTCACTTCATAAGAATATCCGTATAAGCCAAAAAATATCTCATACATTCACTCAAAAGATCATAAGAATATCCGTATAAGCCAAAGAATATCTCATACATTCACTCAATGGAATCGTAAAAAAGAAAAACTTTACTTTTAAAATTCAACAACCTGATTTAAAAAGTTTAAGAGACATCAGCAATCAAATGAAAACCATACAACGTGAGAGTTTCTTTAATAAATATGGGAAGATCCTAAACCTCTTGGCAGTGAATGTGCAAACAGGGGCCCTCACGGCACAATTGATGAAGTCTCTTGAGATGTTTCACCTTTCAAGACTTTCAGTTGTCCCCGACATTAGAAGAACTCGAATGAATATTGGGTTACTCCCTAGAGAAAGGAAATTCTTATCGATATATTGGGCAACCACCAAATTTGAGCACAATTGATGAAGTGTTGAAAACTGACATAAGAGAGTTGGCAAGTAAAAAAGAGGAAAAATGAGCTACTCATGGTTTTTCAAGAAAATATCTAGAGCAACTATGTCATGATTTAGCCGTTAAAAAAGAATTGGGTACTTTTATAGATGTTTTGGCTCTCATTATCTATGGTAGTGGTTTATTTCCAAACCTTGATAATTTTGTAGATTTTGCTGCCATCAATGTCTTCTTGGCTTTTAACAAAAATAAACAAAATCCAGTTCCTGCGATTCTTGCTGATGTATACTACTATATGCATATGCGACACGAGGGAAAAGGGGAACAATTTTGTGTTGTGTTCCAGTTCTATATACTTGGTTCATGTCTCACATGTTCAAGAAAGGGTATCATGGTATCATAGAGAACAAAGGCTGGAGGAAGTAATATGTCAATGCGAAGATTTTCCAAATGTACCTCTCATGGGAACCAAAGGATGTATTAATTACAATCCAACGGTAGCTTTAAGACAACTTGTCTACCCGATGCTGCGAAGGATAAGTCGAGCTTGGGAAGTGATTATTAGAAAAGGAAGAGTACTCAGATGTAGAAGTTGCAGCACAAAAGAACCCTATCAACAATGGGTAAAGAAAAGAGTCCAACAAATCAAGTTGCCTTTCTACAGTACACCCTCGAGTGATCAGGAAATACCTGAACCTACCCTTGTTACAAATGAAGAAATAGAAGAACTCAAAGCATCATTGTTAAAATATGAAGAGGAAAAAAAAGAGCTACAAGTGAAGTTAGAAAAAGTCTCACAAGAAAACGAGAACTTACGATCAGAAAACAAATGTAAGAGTCAATTGATTGGGAAAAGCAACAAGAGGTTGAAAATTTAAAAAGAAAATAAACTTGACATACAAGATTGTTTGAGAGTTAGATGTGCGAAAGCAAGAAATGAATAAAGCTATTGAAGAGGCCTATATGTGGAAACAATTGTGGACAAAATCAGCAAGCTCTGAGAGGAACATGAAAAAGGAGTTTGAAGATTTAAAGAAACAACTTAAAAAGATGGTAGCCGAGTAGGAAAGTCAAGTAAAAAATGAGAGGCAACACAAGAAAGAAATTGAAGAATTACTCTCAAAACATCAAGATGCACTAAGAACATAAATGGAGACTTCTATTAAGTTGAAGAATTACATTAATTACCAAGAAATGATCTATAATGACTTAAAAGATGAAACCATATATTGGGAGGATCGTTTTATGATGTTGCTAGTTCAGTTGAAGAATTAAGAGATCTATAAAGAGCTGGAAGATAAAGGCAAACATTGGAAAGACTGCTTTTCAAAATTCCAAAGCAATGCTAGCTAATCAAGCAGTCATAAAAATTCCAAAGCATCTAAGAGAGATTGATGCGGTAATGCATCCGCTCAATACTCCAGTCAAAGTCTATAAGTTCGTTGAATATTGCAAAAATTTGGTAGAAGAATTGGAGAAGAAGATTGGTTGTCCTATTAAAAGAGAAGATTGAAGTACCATAGTCGATGTAGTTGTTAATTTCTTCACTAATAATTCATTTTTGTTAAAAAATAATTTACATAAGGCTTATGATTCCCAAACACCCAACTATCATGTAAAAAATAGAGATAATTAACTAATTGATTTCATCTTCATTCCTTTCATATTTAATACAAACTCATAGAATTTTTTTTGATTTAAAAAAAACTGAAAAAATCAATAAAGTTGTTTCCCCGACACCCTTATCGGACTCGCACAAACTCCAAGATCATGGATGAACTTGAGCAAAACCAAGAAGTGATGAGAGAGGATGTTAGCCAATTGAACGACAAAGTTGATCGAATCCTAGAAGCTTTACAGGCTTTGGCGATGAAGGAGAATACATATGGGAATCCTCCAACTGCAAATGAAGAACATGCTTTACCCCGACTACCCAACAGTTTCTACAGTAGCTATGCAATTTCCCATGTATGGTCTCTCACCTAGATATACTCCGCCTTTAGTATCAACCCCATGGACAACAACTAAAACCACTCAACTTTTAACTCCCGAAGCCTAAACCAACCACAAATCCCATCTCTTCTGGGTTGCATGCCACCCCAAAACACTATACCCTTAGAAAATATTCCATTAAGGGCACCCCAAGTACCCCATTTTGATGCTAACAGAAATTGGTAACAACCTCAATTTATCAATGATGATACACAATCAAAAGAAAAATTTCATGTTTTAGAAGAACGAATAAAAGCAATTTAGGGGAATAATGCATATGGTATCGAAGCTTTTGACACGTGCTTGGTTCATGATGTAACAATCCCTTCAAAATTCGAGGTACCTGAGTTTGAAAAGTACAAAGGTGCCACATGTCCTAAAAATCATCTAAGCATGTATTATAGAAAAATGGCTTCTCATGCTCATGACAAACTTCTCATCCATTTTTTTCAAGACAATTTGAGTGAGGAATCATTAAGTGTGTATATGCATCTCGAGCGAAATCGAATTCGTTTGTGGAAAGACCTAGTTGATGCCTTCTTGAAACAATACATGTACAACCTTGACAAGGCCCCTGAAAGGATGCAATTGCAAAATTCATTGAAAAAAGACAATGAAACATTCAAAGAATATGCACAACGGTGGAGAGAAGTGGCATCACAAGTAGATCCTCCTTTATCTGAAAGAGAAATGGTTGGTATGTTTATGGATACTCTCCAGTCACCCTTTTATGATAAGATGGTCGGGAGCATGTCATCAAACTTTTCTAACATGGTGATGATAGGAGAAAAGGTAGAAAATGGAATGAGGAGTGGAAAAATGGTATGTGGAGTAAGTGGTGTGAAGAAACCCCAATGGGATTCATAAAGAAGAAAGAAGAGGATGCTAACGTTGTAATGGTAAACTCAAGGGCCTCTTATTTTCCATCCATGAATTCTTATCGACCCCTTAATTTTCAGCACCCGATACCCCAAATTCCCTATCCATATGTGGTCGCGACCTCACAAGCCCCATACCCCCAATACCACCCTTGAAGGCCACCTTATTATCAACCATCTTTGGTCCAACCACTACCTGTCACATTTTCCCAACAAAACCAATGGAACCAAAATCCAAGCCCGAATCAATACAAACCACCAATCAATCGAGAAAAGAAAATAATCAATTTTTATCTGATTCCTGTGACATACAGCCAATTGTTGCCTCACCTAATCCAAAATTCAATGGTAGTCCTAAGACCAATAAAACTTCTGGAACCATCCTTTCCCAAAATGGTACAACCCAAACGCCAAATGGGAATACCATGCAGGAGCCATAGGGCATTCCATCGAAGATTGTCAAGCCCTAAAATCTAAAATGCAAGAATTGATTAATGCAAAATGGCTTACCTTTAAGGAAGATAGTCCCAATGTGGGGACTAATCCCTTGTCGGGTCATGGGAATACCTTTGTCAATGTCATTGAAGATGAGGTAGACCAATGTGTAATTAAGAATATAGAACATGTGAAAATCCCTTTGAAAGAGATTTTTGTTGAGCTATGCAAGTTACACTTGATTGAAACAATTAACAATGAGGTTAACATTTGTGGCGTTCACCCAACTAGTTCATGCTCCATAAAAAATTGTGAAAAGCTCAAGGAGTTCCTGCAAGAATTAATTGACAGGAATTTTATACAGGTAAGTTGTGCAAAAGATGATCATGTGTTGACAATAGAGTCGTGCGTGGAAAATAGTAAATCTTTCCCAAGACCATTGGAGATCCTTTATAGAAAAGAGAATGTTAAGCCAACTCCAAACATGCTAAATACAATAATTGTCAAAACACCAACCCCTTTTCCTTACGAAAATACCAAAGTGGTACCATGGAATTATGAAGTCACATCCCACTTGGCCAATCATCAATCAAGTGATAGATGTGAACCTAAAAGAATTGTTGTCACCTACATTTCAGGGATTGGTGGGATGACTCAGAGTGGTCGAGTATACACTTTTGGACAACCTAAGAAAAAAGATGGCCATGGGGGAAAAGGGAAAGATGTTATGAGTCATGCTATAAAAGGGTCAGAGATTTGCAAAAAGACAATGCTTGAAGAAGAAGCTAACGAATTTTTGAAGTTTATCAAGCAGAGTGAATATAAGGTGGTAGATCAACTAAATCAAACCCCTTCCAAGATATCTGTTCTTTCTTTGTTATTAAACTTTAAAGCTCATAGAAGTGCATTAATGAAAGTTTTAAACGAGGCCCATGTTACTCATGACATCACTGTCGACAAGTTTGATGGTGTTGTCGGTAACATCACCGCTCATAATTGTTTGAGTTATAGCAATGGCGAATTACCAGCTGATGGGACAATGCATAATAAAGCATTGCACATCTCTGTGAGGTGTCATGATCATATTCTTGCACGAGTGTTAGTTGATAAGGGTTCATCGTTAAATGTTATGCTGAAATTAACACTATCAAAACTATTAGTTAATGGATCTTGTACGAAGCCTAGTACTATGGTGGTGAAAGCGTTTGATGGATCCAGAAGACAAGTTATGGGTGAGATTGACTTGCCAATTCAAATCGGACTCCATAACTTTGGAATAACCTTCCAAGTGATGGATATTAAGCCAGCGTACAGTTTCCTTTTAGGAAGACCGTGGATTCACGCTGTTGGAGCAGTGACATTCACTCTCCATCAAAAGCTAAAATTTATAGTGAACAATAAGCTGGTGATAATATTTGGGAAAGAAGATATGAAAGCGAGTCATCTATCTTCTACAGGCTCATTGAAGATACGAAGGAAGCCATAGAGACTTCCTTTGAAGCATTTGAAATCGCCAATGATGTCTTCATGGGTGAAGGATATCGCTTAAAGGAACCAAAATTGTCTACCATATCATTAAAAGTCTACCAAGTCCATGTTGGAAGGAAGGGTTTTTGATGAATTAGGGAAATTGTTAGAAATACCAGAAAAGAACGATAGATACGGGTTAGGATACGTACCTACCAAGGCTAATAAAGAAAAGGTTGCAAAAGAAAAAAGGGAAAGCAAGATGGCTCGTCTAGAAAACCAGGCACCAAATTCACAGAAGATTCCTATTTGTGACTTTCGCCAACCTTTTGAAGTGCCAGAATAATATATGCTGACCAGGTGGCTGTTGCGGAAGAAGAGCATGTTGGTGATGATGCCCTCAAATTAGTGTACCCTTGTCTGTCGAATACCAATCTCAACAATTGGAAGATCGTCGAGTTTCCCGTGTTTGTTAATTCATGTTCAAAGTAATTGTGTGTTTTAACTCTTTTTGCTCTCCCCAAAGCTATAAGGATAACTAATAAGGGCGCATGTATTTCAATTTCGTACTTATTATCAATAAATGCATTTTTGAATTCTCCAACTGTTTTTTTTTTCTCTTTTCTTTTTTAGCAATCTTTATTCATATTTTCTTTTTCCTTTTCCTCTTAATTTAAACAATCTAGAGTTGAATATGAATATGTTGAAAATAGCAGCGCTAAAACCCCTTTTTGTAATTTTGAACTCCCAATTAATCATGTTGATGAGGATTGTAAAGACGATTGTGAGCCTCCCCAAGAACTAGAAAAGCTAATGGAACATGAAGCTAAGATAATTCAGCCGTATCAAGAACCTGTTGAGGTGATCAATTTAGGGACTGAATATGATAAGAAAGAAATTAAAATTGGTATGTCTATGAAAGAAAGTGAACGAGAAAGTTGATTAAACTTTTATTCAACTATATGGACGTCTTTGCATGGTCATTTTAGGATATGCGTGGCCTAGATACTAACATAGTTGAACACAAGCTACCACTCAAGCTTGAATGTGCTCCAATTAAACAAAAACTAAGGAGGATGGGGCCTGATATGTCACTAAAATTAGAGAAGATGTCAATAAGCAATTTGATGTTGGTTTCTTAGTAGTGGCAAAATATCCTCAATGGGTTGCTAATATTGTCCCATATTCAAAAAAGGATGAAAAAGTTCGAATGTGCGTTGATTATAGGGATTTAAATAAAGCTAGTCCTAACGATGATTTCCATTTGCCTCATATTGATGTCCTAGTAGATAGCGCTGCTCAATATTCTCTTTTCTCTTTCATGGATAGTTTCTCAGGGTACAATCAAATCAAGATGGCTGGTGAGGATATGGAGAAAACTACGTTCATCACATAATGGGGAACTTTCTGTTATAAAGTGATGTCATTTGGATTGAAGAATGTTGGGGCAACCTATCAAAGAGTAATGGTAACTTTGTTTCATGATATGATGCATAAAGAGATAGAGGTTTATGTGGATGATATGTTTGCAAAGTCCCGAACCAAAGAAGACAATGTTGTTAACCTTCAAAAATTGTTTATGCGTCTAAGGAAGTTCAAACTCCGTTTAAACCCTGCTAAATGCACTTTTGGAGTAAAATCGGGCAAGTTACTTAGGTTTATCGTTAGTCAAAAAGGGATAGATGTGGACCCAGGTAAAGTAAGAGCAATACAAGAAATGTTGGCTCCACGCATGGAAAAAGAAGTTTGTGGCTTTTTGGGTATATTGAATTACATTGCCAGGTTCATATCACGTATCACCACCACATGCGAGCCAATTTTCAAATTTTTGCACAAAGACCAAAAGATTGAATGGAATGAGAATTGTCAAAAAGCTTTCGAGAAGATTAAGCAGTACTTATCAACGCCTCCAATCTTGGTGCCTCCTGTTCTTGGGAAACCACTTATTATGTACCTAACAGTACTTGATGAGTCAATGGGTTGTGCACTGGGGCAACATGATGAATCTGGTAAGAAAGAGCACGATATCTATTATTTGAGCAAAAAGTTCACGAGTTGTGAAACAAGGTACTCACTGCTTGAACGGACATGTTGCGCATTAGCATGGGTTGCTCGTCGATTGAGGCAATACATGTTATGTCATACAACTTGGTTGGTGTCTAAAATGGACCCAATTAAGTACATCTTTGAGAAACCAGCTCTTACTGGAAGGATTATCCGTTGGCAGATGTTGTTATTAGAATACGTCTTGGTGTATGTTACACACTATTAAAGGAAGCACACTAGTATAGTATTTGGCCCAACAACCTGTAAAAGATTATCAATCAATGCAGTGTGAATTTCCCGACGAAGGCATAATCACTTTATTTGAAGAGATTGAATCATCTGATAAAGAAAAATGGATGTTGATGTTTGATGGTGCTTCTAATGCATTAGGGCATAGAATTGGAGCCATTTTGATTTCCCCAGAAAATTTGTTCATTCCATTTACGGCTAGGTTGCGTTTCGATTGCACAAACAATATTGGAGAATATGAGGCATGTGCCATGGGCATTAAAGCAACCATTGAAGCAAAGGTAAAAGTTCTTGAGGTATATGGAGATTCATCGTTGGTCATCCATCAGACAAAAGGAGAGTGGGAAACTCGAGATTCCAAACTGATTCTGTATCATACGCATATCAAAGAATTGACAGAATACTTCGAGAAAATCACTTTTCACCATATACCTCGAGAAGGAAACCAATTGGCTGACACCCTGGCCACATTGTCATCAATGTTCAAAATAAGCACTGGTCAGGATGTGCTAGTCATAAAAATTCAACAAAAGGATAAGCCATCATATTGCTTATCAATAGAAGAAGAGCCTGATTGCAAGCAATGGTTTTATGATATCAAATCCTATGTCAAGAATAAGGAATATCCATTGGGTATTTCAAAGAACGACAAAATGGTTTTTGAAAATGTTGTCAATGAACTTTTTCTTTAAATGGTGATGGCTTTATAAGAGAAATCATGATATGGTAATCCTTAGATGTGTCGATAAAACAGAAGCAGATAAAATTATTCAAGAGGTTCACGATGGCAAGAAAAATCATGAGGGCTGGCTACTATTGGTTGACCATGGAATCTGATTGCTTTAGTTACGTAAAGAAATGTCATAAATGTCAAATCTATGCTGATAAAGTGCATGTACCGCCAACCTCTCTGAATGTCTTAACCTCACCATGGCCATTTTTAATGTGGGGAATGGATGTTTTATATACTCATCGAATCTAAGGCTTCGAATGGGCACCGATTTATCCTAGTAGCTATTGATTATTTCACAAAATAGGTTGAAGCTGCTTCTTATGCCAATGTGACAAGGAGCGTGATTGTCAGATTCATCAAGAGAGAATTGATTTGTCGATATGGCTTGCCAAATAAGACTATCACTGATAACGCGATCGATCTAAATAACAAAATGATGAAGGAGTTGTGTGATATTTTCAAAATTCAGCACCATAATTCTTCACTATATCGACCGAAAATGAATAGGGGATTTAGAAGCAGCAAATAAGAATATCAAGAAAATCATACAAAAGATGGTAGAGACATATAAGGATTGGCATGAAATGCTGCCATTTGCGTTACATGGCTATAGAACCTCTGTTCGTACCTCAACAGGGGCAACTCCATTCTCATTGGTGTATGGAACGGAAGCGGTAGTTCCCATTGAATTTGAAATTCCCTCGATCAGAGTCTTGATGAAAATAAAATTGGAAGAGGCTGAGTGAGTTTAATCACGATTTGACCAATTGAATCTCATAGAAGAAAAAAGAATGATAGCTCTATGTCATGGTCAACTATATCAAAAGAGACTTAAAAAAGCCTACGAGAAAAATGTCTGTCCTCGAGAGTTTCAAGAAGGGGACTTAGTGCTAAAGATTCTCGTGGAAAATGGACCCCGAACTACGAGGGACCATATGTGGTAAAAAAAAAAAAGCTTTCTCTAGGAGAGCTCTAATACTCGCAGAAATGGATGGAGAGGAGTTTTCACTTCCAGTAAACTCAGATGTAGTTAAAAAATATTATGCTTGAAAAAAAAAACAAAGTAATAATTGAAAAATGGGCTCGGTAGGTTGAAAACCTGAAAAGACGACCTAGGCAAGAATTAGAGCATCCCGATGGATTGAAAACTTGGAAGAGCGGTCCGTGCAAAAGTTAGGGATAAAAAATCAAACGCTTCAAATTGGGGCAATTATTATTCTTGGAAGCTGACCAATAGTAGCTCTAAATTACAAGAATGAATAACGTTTGTTATTCCTCCAACTAAAGCTAAACACACTCATCCATACATTGTAACCCTTATTGTTTTGCTCCCAATGTAGTGAATGTACTTTTTCCAATATTGTCATTCGATGTTGTCAGTTTCCTGGTTGATTGTTCTAGCATTGAAATGTTGTTTTATGATAATAATTGTTAGAATTTGAAATATATGAAAATATGAAAATATTTTAAATCTTTTGACACTTGGAAAACATATACATGGGAACTCGATAGATTCTCAACATGTATGGGTGCATATAAGAAAAATGAAGAGTAATCATTTTAAACAATGGACTTTGTTTTACCTCAAAAAAGGGGGGTCAGACAAGACATATTAGAGTCGTCATGCAAAAACGGTTGTTATCTTCATCCATGCATTGAATCTTGTGGGCGTAGAAGATAATAAGGATCGGGAAATCAAAGAAATGAACAAAGAATTTATGCATAACACACTAAAACCATGCATCTTACCTTCATAACTTACTTATACTCACATGAACGTTCATACGTCTTCATTCAACAACCTTGCATCATGCATAACAAGCATGAATCATTCATATCTTGTTTTTATACTCAACAAACTTCTAAACTAGTTTTCTTTATTCCTATTGATCTACGCATCAGTAACTAATCCGAAGACGATCATTCTTTCATTCCTATTGATCTACGTATGATCATTCTTCATTCCTATTGATCTACGCATCGGTAACTAATTCGAAGATCATTTTCTCATGACCTACACATCGGTAATCAATCTGAAGATGATCATTCTTTCATTCTTGTTGATCTACGCATCGGTAATCAAATTTGAAGACGATCATTATTTCATTCCTGTCGATCTCTGCATCGCTAACAAATCCGAAGAAGATCATTCTTTCATTCCCGTCGATCTACGCATCGGTAATGAATTCAAAGACGATCATCCTTTCATTCTTGTCGATCTACGCATCGGTAATTAATCCAAAGACAATCATCCTTTCATTCCTGTCGATCTACGTATCGGTAACCAATCCGAAAACGATCATTCTTTCATTCCTGTCGATCTACGCATCAGTAACCAATCCGAAGGCGATCATTCTTTCATTCTTGTCGATCTACGCATCAGTAACCAATGCGAAGACGATCATTCTCTCATTCAAGTCGATCTTTGCATTAGTAACCAATCCGAAGACAATCATTTTTCATTTTGTCTATCTACGAACTGGTAACCAAACTAGAGAACATCATGTTTTTGCATTAGCAATATATCAATCTACTCACCCTTGCCTTTTTCTACTCGTTTTCACGAACAAAATTTGGATCCTTACATTTAATTATATTTTACAACGATAATATTCACATTTTCTAAAAATATAATTAAATAGAGGCAGCTGTAGTACCCCAATTTTGTCCAACTAATTAAGAATAATTAAAAAAAGAAATAATATTCATTTTATTAATATATATCAAATTTTATGTTTGCCATTATTTTACTTCTCTTTATGAAAATTTAAAAAAAAAACAAATATATAAAGATATATATTTCTGCCTTCATAATCATTAATACAAAAAAAAAGTAATATAGCTAAAATTGATAAATGATGCTCTTTTTTTTCTTTTCATTATCTCTGAAAACCACAATTATAATAACATTAGAGCATAATACACAATGATATATATAATTAATTAATTAAATAAAATAAAAAATTCCTATTGTCCTCTATGGCTGTTATGATGCAGAGAGAAGAAGACAAAGCTTTGAGTTTAAAGGAGAAGCATGAAAACAACATTATGCAGAATCAGAGACACATATAGAGAAAAACCTTAGCTCATCCAAAACCTGCTTTATTTCTCAAACATAAACAGAGAATTAAAACACTAAGATAAAAACAAATTTTTAAAAACGTGAATGCATCAGGCAGATAGAAGAGCTCAAATTATGAGCAAAGGAAATAATACATAAAGAATGAAATTAATGGGGAAACACAAAGACAGAGCAAGAAAATAACTAAACATTTGAAAAAACTATATAAATAGATCTTCATTTTGTTTCAAAAAGGGGAGGAGGGATTGAGTAGAAAATTTGGCTCAAAAATAAAAACAGAGAAGAATAGGAAAAAAGAGATATTTTTTCTTTGATAAAAAGTGAGGAACAAAAATAGGAGATTCTCAAAAGAAGATGAAGTTGAACAGAGAGGAAACAACAATCCAATTTCATCCCCAAAACCACATATTTCAAAAAAAAAAACAAGGAGTATAGTTTTATTTCACGACCACCAGTAACTATCGCCAACCACTGTTGCCTTCTTCATCATTGCTATACACAGATCCACATTTATCACGTTTATTTCGTTCTTTATCTCTTTAATATAGTACTTTCATTTTGTTGTTTGTTTTCACCCTTTAAAAATGATGTCATTTACTTGTTGGTTGCTTGATAGAAATTCTAAATTCATGTTTAAGAGTGATATCCTTTTATTTGTTTAAAATTGAGAGGTTATTAAATTGAAACTTGCTTGATGCGTTCCTATCTCAACGATAGGTATAGGTATCATATTAGGCAATGCAACTAGGTGTCAGTTTTATCACATTAAGCATGGAACTAGGTGTAAGTTTTATCACATTAACCAAGGAACTAGGTGTCAATTTCTTTCACAAACATAGTAACCTATTCGGTTTCTTTTTACTTAAAGGCAGGGCTAGATACAGCTTACATAGTTTGCTTGCATTTTCATTTTATCAAATCATAAAAATCAAAGAAAATAATTGGTACAAGTCATGTGTAAATATTAATTGATACGTCATATAAATTCTAAAATTTATTTATTAACAAATTAATTCAAAATCAATTTTTAAAATTTGATTACATTAGATGTGACATCTTTTTTAATCTTTGGGTTGTTAAGACACAAGTGGTACCACTTGTTGGTTTTAAAACTCAATTTTAAAATCGAAAATAGTAAAGTAATCTTAAAAGGGTTGACAAGATGAGACATTTTTTGACTCATTGAGTTTTTGAGCAGCTTGGTGGTCTTGAAATTTTTATTTCAAAATAATTATTCAAATCAAACAAACTCAATTTTTTTTCTCTTCGTCAAAACAACTTTTTTCTTTATCAACAACAAAATAAATTTTCTTTAAAAAACAATCAACACATCTGCATTTTCTACCTAAGAACTACGTAGCTTTGATTTCTCCATCGCACCGGGAGATACGTAGGAGCAAGATCACACTCTTGTCAAACATATTAATATTTTTTTTTCTTCCTCTCTTTCTTAAGCATACTTTTATTTCAAAAATCACATTTATAAAAAACAATTGATATTTATATTTAATAATAAGCAAAAATACATATATTAAAAATAATATTAATTTTGCACAATTAATTATAGGTAACCGTATTTTTAACGGATGTCGTAGGGTGCTAATATGTTCCCTATGCATAATGGACTCCCGAACTCAAAATTTGGTTTTAAAGACCATTTTTTTATTTTTCTATTTTCAAGGGTTTCCCAATATTTTCCATATTTTAAAATAAATTTTGGTGGCGACTCCATTGAATTTCGGGAAATACTCGAAATTTTAGGTCGTGGCAAGACCCGACAAAACAAATAAGAAATTATAGAAATGAAGACTCGGTCAATAGATATAAACTGAAGAGATCTTATTATGAATGGACATGCTCTAATTGTGGTGAGACGTGGTGTAAGAGTGTGTCTAATGTACAAAGTCCAACAAAAAAAAGACAAAAACACAAGCAGAGATCCCTCTATCACAATTTATCCTAATTAAGAGCAACAACAATCCCAAGGTCAAGATACTACTTTTACAAGTACTGATTTAGTATGTCTAGTTTACTTTGGGGTCAATCCCTATATCAAAAATTGTTTTACAAAGTGGTAATTTGATTTAGTTATGCAGCAATTTGCCTGTAAGTTATTAAAATCAGGGAGCAATGTTCCTACTACAAACAAATTTTAGAATAAGTTTTGCTAATGGGATAGAAAATCTATGGAGCTTTTAGACTTTGAGTAATTAAAACTAGGGAGCAAAGTACCTGATTGTAAATTATGAGAATCATTGACGGACATGGAATCAGACCACCATCTATTAAAGGACCAACACCACCTCCACAAACTTTTAGTGGACCAACACGACTCAGAGGACCACACCTTCTCCACAACCTTTTAGAGGACCAACATCGTTCAGAGGAATTCCAACTCCTGGACGACAACCTCATGACCAATTTCATGTATTTCAAATTTAGGGGGAGAAGGGGGAAGAAGTGATTTGGGTGGTGCAATTTATGGATTTGATGATTTTTTGATTTTGAGAATTTTGGGATTTAAGAATTTGGGGAAAAAATAAATAGAGAAAAAGAACTAGTTGTTAACCTCTTTAATGTTCCTATTTACTTTCAAAATGCTCCCTGTGACGTGACATCCACGTTTATGTGTCACGATGTCACTTAATGTGACACATCAGCACATCTAACGGAACTCATTAACAAAGGGAGCATTTTGCTTGACGCTAGACAAAATAGGGGAGTTTTTGACGAAGGGTAAATTTCAGAGAGCATTTTGACAGACAATCACAATTTCAGAGGGCGAATTAGTGGTTTATTCTTTTTTTATATATCAAAAGAGACTGTAAATTCTACCATAAACTCTTTTATTCATTTAAATAATTAAATCTTAAAATATGTGTATCATTACTTTTTCGTCTAGTTTTGTTAAAAAATAAATCGTCATATTATATTTTTTTGCTTAATTGTACTTTTGGTCCTCCTATTTTAAAATCCAACAGTTTTGGTCCCTCCCTCGAATTGTTCAACTAAAAATGGTGATAAGACATATTTTAACGACTTGACATATGAAACGATATTGAATGATTAATAAACATGAAATTGCAATAAAAACCCACTAATAATTTCAATTTATAAAATTATTTATTTTGTAATTTAATTAATAATATATAAATAATTAATGCATCTAGATGATTTTAAATCATGAGATCATATAACACGTCATTTAAATTATGTAAAATCATCAGTTTTTTAGTTAAAAATCTTAACGATTGACCAAAACTGTCATATTTTGAAAATAGATGAACCAATTTTACGATTTGGTGAAAATAGGAGGACTAAAATTGCAATTAAACCTATATTTTTAATTAATGCTTTTTTATAAGCTAAAAATTTATTTTAAAAAAAAAGTTAGGGCATAAACCTAACTCAATATAAGAAAAAATACAATACAATCCTTAAATTAACAAGTTTTTTAAGTCTTTGGTTAATAATATTTATATATTATCTTAGAAAGTAAATGGTTCTTCAATGGCATTAAAACGATTATGTAAATGTGTAATAATTGTTGCCTTCTCTTCTTGATCAGTATTTCTCATAGCGTTGGTTTCACTATGATTGTTGTGTTGCTCTTGATCTTTTTCATCATTTTTTTCAACCTTTGTCATCTTTTTAACAAAGTCCGATGAAAAAAAGTAACGATGTACATATTTTAATAGTTACAAGACTAATATGTTCCAAAAAAACATAAAAGATTAATCTTGTAGAACTAAATAACTTAAAAGGACCTCCGATTGTATTTTGTCTTCTTTATAAGTTCATTTTTGCCGAAAGATTAAACCATCAAAATGTTTTCGAACATTAAATCACTCTCAATTTAATATATGAGAATATGAATATTTTTTATTTTATAAAATGTTTCTAACATATATTCATCTATAAATGATTATTACTAAACTCTGCAAATATTGATAATGGATGTGTTAAGTGTAATGTTGACCACCAAAATCTTAAGTTAAATTTGTAGGCATATGACGTTGTACTAAACCACTATAAAGTTAATCGATTATAATGTTGTTTTGGTCGATTAGAATAGAACTTAGGAATTATTGTGATCTTGAGACAAGGTTTAATCGAATAACCATTTAGTTTAATCTATTAACTCTAAGTAGATTCATTAAATATGTCTGACTCTTATTCTATTTTGATTCAACCATATCCAATCCTATTAAATTGAATTTAGATCATAATAATACTATGATTAAGTCATTACTCAGATGAGTAACTAATCTCCAAGATCTTATCTTTAATTATCCTCTATATTTTCTCAATTCTTTTTAATTCTTGAGGGATCCTCATATGAGGTGGTAAATGAGGCTAAACGTCTTAAGAAGGAGATTAATTTGATCAAAGTTGATTTTGAGAAGGCTTACGATTTAGTGGACTGAGTTTATTTGAAGTCTATTATGATGAAGATGAATTTTCTGCCACCATGGAGAAGGTGGATCTAGAATGTTTACAAACAGCTATTGCCTTTGTTCTTGTTAATGGGGTCGTGGTTTACAACAAGGAGATCCTACGTCCATTTCCTTTTTATGTTAGCGTAGAGAGCCTTAACGTGATGTTTGGGGAAGTTGTGGATGGTGGTCTATATAATGGGTATTGTGTTGGGGGAAGAGGGATTGCAGGTTATCCCATATTTAGTTTGTGGATGATACCCTTATTATGGGAGAGAAGTCTTGGGAGAACATTAGGGTCATCAAGCCATTCTTATATTGTTTGAATTGGTGTTTGGGTTGAAGGTTAATTTCTTTAAGAGTTTGTTGGTCGGCGTGAATGTGAATAACTCTTGGTTAGAGACTACGAATATGGTGCTTAATTGTAAGATTGGTCATGTGTCTTTGAAATACCTTGGTCTTCCAATTTGTGGCAATCTGAGGTGTCTATCTTTATGGGATCCAGTCATTTCAAGAATCAAGGAACAATTGTCAAGTTGGAGGAGCATAGATATAATCCATGGGGTGGTCGCCTTGTGCTTCTAAAAGCTATCTTATCTGCATTATCAATTTATTTTTTGTCCTTGTTTAAAATTCTTTTGGCCAAATGGGAGGTGGTATGTCAAGAGTGCAAACTTGGGGGCCTAGGTGTGAGAAATATGCATGTGTTTAATATAGCTTTATTAGATAAATGGTGTTAGAGGCTAAAAACGGATTAGGGGTTGTGGTATAAGGTATTGTCCCATAGGTATAGTTTGAAGGGGATGGAGAGGGTTGGTGAGAGTAGCATGAAGCCTTTTTGGTGAAGAGATATTTAGGGTTTGAGGGGATGAAAGAGGCTTGATTAGAGTTGGTTTTCGAGCAACTTAGTTAGGGTGGTCTGGGATACTTTTAGGCAGTTATTCAGCCTGACAAACAATCCTAATGTGTGAGTAGCTGAGATGGTGGGGAGAGGTGATGAAAGTGAAAGGGTGGGGTGGAGGTAGAGGAGGGAGCTATTTCAATGGGATGAGAAGCTTTTTAGGGTATTCATTATGCTTTTCTAAATCAGGTGGTGTTCCATGTCTTGTTCTTTTCAAGGTGGATTCCTTGTCATAAAGTTGTTCGCAATAAACTTGTTACGAAATGGCTAGCTTGTGTTTGATCTATATGGTGTGCGAGGAACCGAGTGATTTTCCAACATCGTGGGTGTGGTTTGATCCTCTTGATGGATTGTATCAAAATGGTCTCTTGGTAGTGGTTGAAGGTTCGTGATAAAACTTTTAGTGTTGATCTTAACCAATGGTGGTCTAATCCGTTGGGTTGTTTCCACTACTCAAAAAATGACATTTTATAGCGCGTCTTTTACAGTGCTTATTAAATATAAGCACTGTTGTATAATTTTTTAAAAATTACGGAGGATACAACATCACTTTTTTGACAAGCGCTGTTGTAGGGTCATATAGGGTCACATACGCTTGCACATAATGTTTACAACTCTTTTACAGCGCTTTTTTAAAAAGCGCTGTAAATTGAAGCACTCTCACATAGCCTTTTACAGCGCTTTAAACACAAGCGTTGTAAAATGTAGCGCTCACACCATATGTTACATAGCTTTTAAAGCGCTTGTTGTTAAAGCGCTGTAAAAGCCTTGCGCTTTCACATAATTAAAGAACCTATTAGATTATGTAAAAGGATTGCGTTTTCACATTATTAAAGGACCTATTAGAGCATTTTTTGTACAAGCGCTGTAAAATCAATCATTTTAAATAAAAATCATTCACTTTAAATAAATAAATAAAAAATTAAAACAAATTTAATACGTTGTCCTAACCCTAAGAACTCTCATCTTCTCTACTTTGCAAACCCTCTTCTCCTCTACTGTGCGCACATCTACAAATTGATCTACGTTGCTCCTCCTTTAAAACAAATTGATCAACGTTGTCTCAGGTACTGTATTTATTTATTTGTTGTTGTCACTAATTAAAACTGATAAATTGTTACATATTAGATATGTTCTGTTTTGAAATTGTTATATGATATTAGATATGTTCTCATGATATGTTCTGTTTTGAAATCAGACTTGGACCAATATTAGATATGTGTACTATATATAGATCATATATATCAGACTTGAAATCATGCTTATTATTTGTGTAACTGCATTTATATAGGTCATATAAAATGGACCGGAAATGGATGTCTGCCAATCGATTGACAAAAGAGTATGAAAATGGTGTGAAGGAGTTTGTTGAGTTTGTAGTGATGAATGCAAAAGATCCAAATAGAGTCGTTTGTCCTTGTTTAAAATTTTGTTTTGGAAAACGAGTTAGAGCAGATGAATTGGAAGGACATTTAATATGGTATGGAATTGATCAAAGCTATACATGTTGGATAAGACATGGTGAGAAAATAAATGGAAACACCAGCACAGATACATATGCTTCAACTGATTTTGACACAGATACATGTGAGCCGGATCGAGTTGAGGAGATTGCAAAAGCAGTTGAATAAGATCTTTGTGATTGTCTTAAAATGTTTGAGAGCTTGTTGAGTGATGCAGAGAAACCATTATATAATGGTTGTACTAAATTCACAAGACTGTCGCTGATATTAAAGTTGTACAACTTAAAAGCGAGTAATGAATGGTATGATAAAAGCTTCACATAATTACTAACACTCTTAAAAGATATGTTGCCATATGATAATGAACTTCCCAGTCGAACTTACGAGGCTAAACAAATTTTGTGCTCTATTGGTATGAGTTATAAAAGGATTCATGCGTGTCTTAACGATTGCATTTTATTTCGAAATGAATATGAATTACTAAAGGCGTGTCCGAAATGCAAAGTTTCTCGATAAAAGAAGAAAAAATCTACTCTAGCAAAAGTCGTGTGGTATTTTCCTATAATACCAAGATTTAGGCGCTTGTATCACAGTGAAGAAGATTCAAAACACTTGACATGGCATGCAGATGAAAGAATTAGAGATGGAAAGTTTCGACAACCTGAAGATTCTCCACAATGGGCAAAAAATGATCACGAGTATCCTAAATTCGGGATAGAGTCAAGAAATCTACGACTTGCACTTTCTACTGATCGAATGAATCCACATGGTCTTCAAAGCAGCTCACATAGCACGTGGTCTGTGATTTTATTGATTTATAACCTACCTCCATGGTTATGTATGAAGCGTAAGTTTATGATGTTGTCTCTGTTAATTTCTGGACCCAAACAACCGGGGAATGATATCGATGTATACTTGGCTCCTTTAATTGAAGATTTAAAAATTATGTGGGAGACATGTGTGGAAGTTTATGATGGGTATAAGAAAGAATGTTTCAATTTGAGGGCTATGTTCTTCGGCACAATTAATGATTTTCTAGCATATGGTAATTTATTAGGATATAGCATTAAAGGTCAGTGTGCATTTTCTATATGTGAAGAGAGTACAAATTGGATACGGTTGAAACATTGTCAGAAGAATGTCTATCTTGGACATCGTAGATTTTACCTTACAGTCATCAGTATCGTGGGTGGAGAAATGCATTCAATGGAAAATCAGAGGAAGATAGAGCTCCTGTAGCACCGACTGGATATCAAATACTTGAAAAAGTACAAGGATTGACCAATAAATTTGGCAAACCTTTTGCGAGAGAGCTAGTCAAAATTGGGTGGAAGAAAAATTCAATTTTCTTTGAATTGCCATATTGGAAGTTATTGTATGTAAGACATTTTCTCGATGTGATGCATATTGAGAAAAATGTATTTGA
Source organism: Cicer chorassanicum (assembly GCA_037974735.1). Lineage (NCBI taxonomy): Eukaryota > Viridiplantae > Streptophyta > Magnoliopsida > Fabales > Fabaceae > Cicer > Cicer chorassanicum. The sequence continues at coordinate 23,987,962 of JBBPBP010000004.1, forward strand.
TAGTGTTATTGGTACGTTACTCAATGTACCAGGAAAGTCTAAGGGTGACATCAATGCAAAATTGGACTTGGTCAATATGGGAATAAGAAATGAATTAGGTCCCGTAAAGAAAGGAAATCGCACATATCTACATTCAGCCGCTTATACTCTATCTAGAAAGGAAAAAGCTGTTTTGTGTAAATTTATACACGAAGTTAAAGTTCTAGAAGGATACTCTTCAAACATTAAAACTTTAGTTTGTATGAAAAACCTCAAGTTAAAAGGTTTGAAGACCCATGATTGTCATATTCTAATGGAGCATTTGCTACCAATAGGTATACGTTCAATTTTACCTGAAAAAGTTCGCCGAGCCATAACTAAATTATGTTTCTTCTTCAGGGAAATTTGTAGTAAAGGGATCGATCCTCAGAAATTACCGACATTGCAGAGGGAAATTGTTGTTACTTTGTGTGAGCTTGAAATGTATTTCCCACCCTCGTTTTTTGATATAATGGTTCACCTTATTGTTCATCTTGTTAAGGAGACACAACTTTGTGGGCCAACTTATATGAGATGGATGTACCCGATAGAACGATATATGAAAATATTAAAAGGGTACGTAAATAGTAGAAGTCGACCAGAAGGTTGTATTGCTGAATGGTACATTGTCGAAGAAGCTGCTGAACGATAAGGAGACACAACTTTGTGGGCCAACTTATATGAGATGGATGTACCCGATAGAACGATATATGAAAATATTAAAAGGGTACGTAAATAGTAGAAGTCGACCAGAAGGTTGTATTGCTGAACGGTACATTGTCGAAGAAGCTGCTGAATTTTGTAATGAATATCTGTCCAATGTTGAATCCATAGGGCTTCCCATGTCTCGTCATTCGGGAAGATTATCAAGAGAAGGGATAATTGAAAAGAGACTAATGACTATATCAAGGACATAATTGGAGCAGGCACAATTGTATGTTCTGCACAATGATGATGTGGTTCAACCGTATGTTACAATACACATGGATCAATTATCTAGTTTGAACATGAATAGGCATCAAAATTGGATAACTCGAGAGCACAATCGAAGTTTCATAACATGGTTAAAAAATCACATAAAGTCAAAGTTTGATGTAGACCCCGGATCAATTTAACAGAGATTGAGGTGGCTAGCAAATGGTCCGAGTTTACATGTCTTTTCTTACACCGGTTATGTAATTAACGGCTACACATTTTATACCAAAGAACAAGATGATAAAACCACTATGCAAAATAGAGGAGTCACTCTCGTAGCATATCTCAAGGGCAAAAGACAAGAACCCAATATATGCAAATCTATCATATTTTGGGGTTATCGAGCGCATATTTTGGGGTTATCGAGCGCATATGTTCCCATATTTGGTTGCAAGTGGGTCAATAATAATAATGGTGTTCGGATTGATGAGTCAGGGTTCTTGCTTGTCGATTTTAATAGGGTGGGATACAAAGATGAGCCTTCTATTTTAGCGTCGCAAGCTCAACAAGTGTTTTATGTCACTGATCCTGCTGATGATAAATGGTTCGTTGTCCTGTCGACCAATAAAATAAGTGATGATAACAATAATGATGAAGATGTTGGTGATGATCTTTTCTTTGTAACATCACAACCACATGAAATTTATTCAACTGATGATGGTTTATATCTTAGAGATGATCATAATGAGGGAATTTGGATTAATCCATCGTTTCGTATCATTAATGGACAAACAAATGTGAATCCCACCAAGAAAAGAAGAAAGGCATCTTAATGTGTTTAATTGTTTTATAAGCCATGTGATATGAACTGAGTTCATGTAATTTAATTGTTTGATCTGCCAGAATTAAGCACTTTGGTATTTAGCTTGAACTGTATGTAATTTTCTTCTTATACTGGGAATTTTTCTTGAACTTGAACTGATCATCCCAATATGAGCTGATCATGTAATTTAGCATTGATATATATATAGGTGTTATTTGAAAGAAAAAAGAATTATTATTTGTAAGAAAAAATTATTATTTGGAAGAAAAAAAATAATTAAACACAATTTTAAAGAAAAGATAATTTAACTAATTTGTAAGAAAAATTTATTATTTGGAAGAAAAAATAATTTAACTAATTATTTGGAAGAAAACAAAATTATTTGGAATTTTTCTTGAACTTAATTGATCATCCCAAAATAATGAAATCACACAGCCCTTGGACATAACAAAACTAAGAGCTTTAAGAGGTCTTTTAAAGCGCTTGCTACATAAGCGCTGTAAAAGGGTCACATAGTGTTTGCATATAATAAAACAAATAAGTTTTTTATATATAAAACCCTATTACAACGCTCTTTTGAAAAAGCGTTGTAAAATGGTTTTAAAAAAATAAAATAAGGAGGTCTTTTAAAGCGCTTTCTGCATAAGCGCTGTAAAAAGGTCACATAGCGTGTGCATATAATAAAACAAAGAAGTCTTTTATATATAAAACCCTATTACATCGCTCTTTTGAAAAAGCGCTGTAAAAGGCTTTTAAAAAAGTAAAATAAGGAGGTCTTTTAAAGCGCTTTCTGCATAAGCGCTGTAAAATGGTCACATAGCGTTTGCATATAATAAAACAAAGAAGTCTTTTAAAGCACTTTGTATAAAAGCGCTGAAAAGGCTTTTAAAAAAATAAAAATAAGGAGGTCTTTTACAGCGCTTTTTCACAAGCGCTTTAAAAGGCTTCTAAAAAAGCGTTGTAGTAGGCTTTTAAAACATAAAATAATGAGGTCTTTTACAGCGCTTTTTCAAAAAAGCGCTGTAATAGGGTTTTATATATAACAGTAAACCTCTTCAAGTTCCTCTTCATTACGTAAACTTCATACGAGTGTTTCAGTTTCCTCTTCATTCTCCTTCTCATTGCGAATCCAACGAACCCTACCCTTGTTTCCTCCTTATTACTAACTCTCATTACGTAAACTTCATACACTTGTTTCCTCCTCATCTTCATTCTCCTTCTCACTACGTAACCATATATTTTTTACTAACCCTTATTACGAATTTTTGCGAACCCCGTAACCCTACGCTCGTTTCATCTTCGTTTGTGTTTCTGCGCTGTTCTTGTTCTTCTTTGTTACTAACCGAACCCTACGAATCTATAACCCTAAGTATTTCTTCGCACTTTTCAGGTATTGTATTTTAAAATTTTTTGTTTCACTAAAATGCATATTGACCTTATACTACTACGTACTTAGACTACTGCATGTTGAACTTGTTGAAGTTATACTGAACTGCATGTTGAACTTGTTGTAGATAAATGGATACCAACAAGGAGTTAGATTGTCAAAATGAAGAAGTTGGCAACACCAAGACTTACGAAAATGAAGTCAAACGTGGTGCAGCCACAATGTAAAATGTTATAAAAGCAAGAAGTACTGGGCAAAAATTTGAGGTATGCTATACTTCAAAATGTCATACTATACTCTGTTTGTTGTTTATTTTTTTTATCTTTTTTGAAAAAATTTGAGGTATACTTTGTTTGCTGTTTATAATCTGAGGTACTTACTATATGAGTTTATTAAGTGGGATGGAATGACAGTGGTCAGTCAATTGACCCCAACAGTTCAATGTTTGTAAGTTATATTGGGGCTGTTGTTCGTCAGAATATCCCCATCACAATAGATGATTGGAGAGATAAGGCATTGAAGGATGCAAAAGATGTATTGTGGGCTGATATACAAGTAATTTTTTTACTCCACTTTTTTACTTATAATTTTTTACAGACTGCTTTGAAGTACTTTACTCAAACTATATTTTTGTTTGGTTTGTAGACAGCTTTTGATGTTGACGAGGTGAGAAAGAGTTACGTGCTGAGAGTTGCCGGGAAAATACACCGGGGGTTTTAGATCTCACCTCTCAAATTGCTATCTAAGAGACCGAGATGGAAATATGAATGCGGAAGCTCCAAAAATATATAAATATTATATATCAAATGAGTAATGGAGCGCATTCGTAGCAAAACGTTCGGACCCCGCGTTTGTTGTAAGTGATTCATTTATTAGCATTTGTGTTTTATTATTCATTATTTTAAATTTTTACAAGATTGTTATTTTTTTATATAGAATATTAGTAAGGCAAATCGCGATAGGGCAAAAAATATTCCCCACCCGTACAAGAAATCTCGTATGGGATATGCACGTCTAGAGCAAAAACTTGTAAGTAATTAAACATCACTTTTATATAATGTGGTACATTATAAACTATACTTTCTAACTAATATTTTGTTTATGATCTTAACGAGAATAGCTACAAGACACCCAATCCGATCAACCGTTGGGTCGTCATATATTGTGGAAGGAAGCTCGCGTAAATAAAGATGGAGTGGTTGATAACGAAAAATGTTCAAAAAGTAATAGAACTTTGTGTAAATATATTTATCACTTTAATATTTTTTAATATTCTATTTTAAAAATGATATTGAACTTATCTTTTTAATCCTACGTGTATTTTAGGCGAATCTCGAACAAAGTTCAGAAAATCAAGAGGACAACAAGGCTAGTTGCAGGGACATACTAGGTAAAGTGTTTAATGTTCCTGAATATTCCGGCCGCGTGAGGGGGGAAGGATTTGGCGTAACTCCTAGAAGCTATTTTTCACAAGAGAAGCGACAAAATCCATCTAATGGGGAAGTATTAGAGAAGAACAAAGTATTAACAGATCATGTGGTACTCTTGGTGAAGACGAATAAAGACAAGCAACTTGCGGATCAGCTCCAACGTGAAATTCAAATGGAGAGTGAAAACGCGAGTTGCAACGTTGGTCTCAAAAGTCTTCCTGAGGTAATTAATTACTTAATAAAATAAGAAATTCATTCAACCTAATTGTTTCACATACTTATGTATTAACCATTGATTTAGGGTGTCACTCCTTGCGTGTTGTACTTATCATCCCCTACTCATCGCAAGGTCGGAAAAGGAACATTGTACAATACTCTGGGCGAAGTATTGCACAACACACCGATCCCTACGGGCCATGTCAAAGTAGCACCAGTTATTACTTTGGAACCAAATGCACTGTTTCCTATACTGGACAACGATGCAGATATGGAGTATTTGGGAGAAGCAATTGGTAGTTACGTGGCATGGCCCAAACATCTTGTTGCCTTTGATAAGGTATGTTTAATTAATTGAAATGTATGTTTAATTGATATGTATATTTAATTGCTGATTTTTTTTCCGATGTTAACTTTAATTTCACATTTATTTAGATTCAAACAAAGTCTAAAGGGAATGATAAGAAGATTCTCAGAAACGAGTCAGTCGCATTGCCCGAAAAGGTTTGTCACATTTATTCTATAAGGTTTGTCATTTTTTTAGATTCAATAAACTAACAAACTAATTAACCTCATTTTTTCAGATTCAATCCAATAAACCACCCGCACAGCAAGCCAGCTGCCGCACCACAACTGGATGTTCGTGGTAAAAATAAAGCCGACAAACTTCAAAAATTGGAGGGTAATAAAGCTGGCAAACTGCAAAAGCTGGAGGGTAATAAAGCGGCCAAAGTTGCTGCTCAAAAACTGGATCGTGGAAAATCAGTTGCTGCTCCTGCTCCTAAAATAAGTCAGCCACGACTTGCTCTATATGAGTTGTGTCTTGACATACAGGCAAAAACAAATATGGGCAGCAACAAAGATTCACGAATAATAAGCATGGATAAAGCTATATTCGGAGATGAGTATGAAGAATTTCTAGAAAAAGAGCACATATACGAACTTCTCAACCATAAGGAGCTGAGTGCTACTGTCATCAGCTTATACATTAGATAAAAATTACTTTTAATTGCATTTATTGGTAATTAATTTAATTTATTGGTAATTAATCTAATTTGAAATTTTTATTGAAGGTTTTTGTATGAGAAGTTCGTGTGCACGCGTAGACTGTCAAATAGATTTTCATTCTTGTCTCCGCATAAGATTTCGATGCTTAAACACGATCCAGTGAATGTAAAGAAATACGTTGTCGATATACTATTAGGAAATAAAGAGAAGATAAGTTGTTCCTTGCACCATATAATTCAGGGCACGTAATTATATATTCTTTATTTATATCTTTTTTAATTTATGAGATCTTAATTTATTAGTTGTGTAAACCAAATTTTTGTTGTTGTAGGCCACATTGGGTGCTATTTGCAATTAATGCGACCTCTGAAGTTATATACTATTTAGATCCCTTGCACGACCATTACAACAATCACTCTGATATAAAGACTATGTTCGACACGTAAGTAATATTCATTTATTTTTTACATATATATATATATATATATATATATATATAATGCTATAATAATCACATTTATTTATTCGATAGTGCTTTACAAGTTTTTCGAGCTCAAAGAGGTGCTACAACGTCGAAGCAAAAGTCAAATAACATCACATGGGATTCTAACAAATAATAAAACTACTCATTCTCCATATAATTGAATATTCAATTTTTCACAAAATTCATGATAGAGACATATCTTTTATTAGTTGCAGTCTAAATCAAAGTTAGCTTTAGAAGTAAATATATCTTAGATACACAACATACTTTCTAGAACTAGAATAATAGTGTTATTAAAATAATTTTTTATTTTTTTTTTATTTTCTTGTGTGAGCAAGAACCCCCGTTATCTATATATTGGATGCCACTACCTGAAGTTATAGAGAAAACCATGACTTTGATACAACCGAAGAGAAATGGAATTTTATCCACTAATTAATTTTGGTAATAACACATATATCTATTTGTTATTTGATAATTTCTTTGAGCATGCAGATAATTTTGTCTATTGAGAAGAACTCAAGGAATCATAGAGGACATTCCCTTCAAAATAAGCGAAGACAAAAAGTATCAATCACTTTGCATATCGTACGCAATCTTCATCTTATCGAAAAGAGGAGAAACATGTATATGATAGATGCATACAGTGGAAAGATATAGGGGTTTCTCCTTGTGGCATATGAATGTACTAACTTCCTCTTTATTGTAAGTCCCAGTAAACTTTCCATATTCACCCACTATTAGAAAACAATTAATAATAACAATAATTTCAATTAAATCCAATAATAGTGATTACATAATTGAGACTAATTACAATAACAAACACATTATTAATTTGAGCATTAGACAAAAATTAATTTGACAATATTAGTCAAAAATAAAATAATTCAACAATTTTTCACTTGGACAACATAGTCAGATTAAACTATACTACATATTAATTACACAATATGTGGCTACAACAAGATGTCAATTTTTTTTTTAAGATCACTTTCAACAAATGGTCCAAAAACAAGATCATCAATGTCATAGTAATATAAAAAAGGCTAAATACCATATGTGGTCCCTTAACTTAATTTCAGTTAACGATTTAGTCATTTATCTTTTTTTTCCCGAGTTGATCCTTTATGTTTTTAAATAATTTCAACGTTACCCTTTAAGTGAGATTTCATTAAGAAAAAGTTAAAAAATCTCTCCTCCGTGTTCACAAAAAGTTATCTTTTATATTTTGAAAATATTTCAGAAAAATATTCAAAGTTGGTTCTAAGTTTGCTAGTAAGATGATTCGTTAAAACTGAAGTTATGAGTATTTATACTTCATAGACATCACTTTAGATCAGTGACAATCGTTCATAGAGGTTTGAAGAACATATACAATGATCTAGATGAGAGATTTTTTAACTTTTTCTTAACGGAACCTCACTTAAGGGGTAACGCTGAAATTATATAAAAAGATAAAGGACCAAATCGGGAAAGAAAAAAAAAAGATAAAGGACTAAATCGTTAACTGAAATTAAGTTAAGAGACCACAAGTAATATTTAGCCTATAAAAAATTATTCCGATAACAAAATTAATATCATATATAACAATCACTCATATCTTTATGACCCAACAACAACATAAGATGTGAAATATAAAAACACATACAAAATTGATAAATCACACGGATCCAAAATAATTGCCCTTAGACATCCACAAAAGATGTTCGCTAAGACTCGACATCATATCTTAGCACATCACATTAAGATTGGATCCAAAATGCCTCACAATAATATGTCATAATGTAAATCAACAAATCTGAACATTATATGGCAACAACCTCAGTAACAATAGTAGAATAATTTATTTGAAAATTCTCAAAATATGGCCACAAAATATATAAAGTTGCCATAATTTACTATATTAAAGTGGATGTCACTCTCAAAACCTAGTTCATTTGCTCTAGTTTTATAAACTTGTAAATAAATGTATAATTACTTTCAAAATAAAGATATCGATTGAATTCAATAATAAGAAAGATATGAATTAGTATGCTATCACTTCATTGGATTGAAAATAGATGCAACACTAATGTTATAAAGAAAACTGATACACGCACTATTAATGAATAAATTAGTTTCGAATCAATTTTAAAGGTCATTTAGTATACAATAAAATGTGACCATCAAATTTTGTCCCAAAAAAAAAGTATAAATATATATATATATATATATATATATATATATAGAAGAACGAGTTTTAATAAATATGTTATTTGCATCAGAATTACATAATTCATAGATAAATAAATGGATTATTGCTTTAAAATTAATGACATCAATAATTATATTATTGTTGCATCTCCACTAGATTAACTGATTCAATCAATGTAAATTTAAAGCAATGGATATTTATTCGTAAAGGTTATTGCTAACTAGGAAAGAATAATGTTTCTGATCATCGAAACCAAGCAATTGAAAGAAATTGATAGACTCAATATATGCATTATCTAATCCCAAATGTAACATCAATAAATCAATAGTTTTGATCATAGAGATTAGATGATTTGGAATACCTGAATGTGTATAATCAATGTGCAAGTGACAATGATTCTTGCATTGATCTCTTTTAGATCCATATGCAAAGAATCTGAATGAGACAACTACACTTATATAGTGGAAAGATACTCAATACCTGAGTATCCGTGTGAAGAGAAAAAAAAACTATTTCTATTCCACTAGTAATAAAGATGTATATAATCCGAAAGAGACAGGTATACTTACATAGTGGAAAGAGATAAAGACTCTCTTTGTGGTAATAGGATGAACTAACTTATCCATTATTATGAGTCTCAATAAACTTTTCACATTCACCCACTATTAGAAAATGCTTAATAATAACAAATCTCAATCAGATCCAATAATAGTGATCACATAATTATTGAGACTAACAATAAATAATCTGACATTTAATTAATTTGAGTATTAGATAAAAAAAATTAATCTGACTATGGTAGTTCAAAATAAAATAATCCAACAACCATATCTCACCAAATATATCATTGTGATAAACTAATATAACAAAATAGCATAAGAAAATGAAATAGTTTTTTTAAAAGCAAAATTTAGGGTGCAAATGCATCACATAATAGAAATGAAATTTCAACTATGTTGGCATCAAGAAAATGAAATGGTTGAATAAACAAAAAAGAAATAAAATGAATTGGATTGGCTCATTGACTCGCATAGTCCATAGTAGTTGAGTTGGACTTAGTAATTTGGCTCATATGACAGCTCTGCTATCACCCTTTAACAACAATTTCAAACCTTGTTTAACACAAAATAAATCAAATACACATCCCTTATAGATTTTGAAATGCATGTATCTTTGTGTAATGAAAAGTGCTCTTCATAATTTATTTTTGATAAGCCTTCATACAATTATAAATATATACGCACCACTAAAGTAAGATATTTTCTTTCTCTTAAATTGTCTGTGATCCTAGCTCATCATCAAGAGGTTTACAATCTTGGAAGTTCACACTACCCTTATACTGATATCTCCTAGCAACATGAATAAAATAAACAAAGTTCAATGTCCCTATCACAGCTATAAGGTAATAAAAGTAATCTATCCTACCATAATTTATATCATTTGTCAACCAATCAGGATGATGATTTGTTCTTGTAGTATGATGAATTACGGTGACTATGATACTACTAACATAGTTAGACATACCTAAAGAACATGAGAACAATGAATTACCAATACTTCTCATGTGATCAGGAAATTGTCTATTAAAGAACTCAATTTGTCCTAATATATTAAAGGCCTCACAAAGTCCCATAAGGATTAATTGAGGAGCTAACCACATGACTGACAAAGTAGAATTTGATGAATCTCTTCTTACTTTCTCAATAAAGCCAGCAACAATCATAGAAAGAATAGAGAAAACCATTCCAATTCCAATTCTTTGAAGTAATGTAATTCCACCTTCATGGTTGGTTATTTTTCTAAGTGTTGGAACTAGGAACCTGTCATAGAATGGAAGGCATAATGCTATGGTAATTAGTGATATGACTGACATTGAACCTGCTGGGATTTGGAATTTTGGTCCAATGTGTCTGTCCATTTTTAAGGCTTGTGATACTGTGAATGTTCCTTGTTGGGTCATGGATGTCAGACTGAGAATCCCAGTTGCCCAAATTGGAAAAATTCTTGCTAAACATTTAACCTCTTCTACTTGTTGAATGCTGGCTAGTTTCCACTTGTTTACTATGCTACCTTCTGAATTTAGATCACCCTCTAATATCATAGCTGCTTTGTTCAAGGCCCTGATTCATAAAAATGAAATATCATGTATTAGATTTTGTGATAATTCAACAGTTAATGTTAGATAGCCTTTGAGCTTATTAAAATATTCTAACCTGAATTGATGAGTTAAAGGGAGCTTTGATGAAATACTAGTTCCAACCAAAGGTGGATCATAGAAAACTTCATCTAACTTCTCCTCACTTGGAAGCTTTACTTTTCTCTTTTTATAAGCAGCCACTAAAACTATGAAAATTCCAGAAAAAATACTTCCTTCAATCTTGGCATGTACATAAACCCTTGTTCCAATAAAGAACATGATTATGGAACAAAACATGCATACAACAGGTATTCCAAAACCTAACTTCCAACTAACTGAATCTTGGATATACACCATCACTGTTTGAGTAACCAACAATACCAATGTAAATGTTGTATAGTACCAATTAAAGAAACTATTGATACCTTTCTTTCCTTCATTTGTTGTTGGATCAAATTGGTCAACACTAAATGGTATACTACATGGTCTTACACCAGCAGAGCCTATGGTTAGGAAACCAAGTCCCAAAAATAATACACCCATTTGATAATTGTTTGCTTTGACACATTGATTCTTTAGGAGTTGTTGTAGAGTACAAGGTGGAGGGTGCAACTTTGGTAACCAAGATGTTAATGTCACCACAATCATCCCCTGTTTTACTATATTAATTAGAACACTTCAAAATATATATGTAAAATGACTGAAAATGAGGTGATCAAATTTACATGTTACTCATTTACCATTAATTATTAATTATGTTACATTGTTTTCTGTAATCTTAAAAATATAACCTAATTCTCTTTTTTTCTTAATAGTAAATTAATAAAATATTAAAATTATCAACAAATTTAATACTTCGATCAATTATCTTAGTTCCAATAATTTAGTTAATGGGATAAGAGCACTATAGTTATCGTATTATAATATTTTTTTAAATTTTTATTTAAAAGATATATTCAAGAGAAATGTTAATAATTAAATATAATTTCTTTTTAATTAATTGATTTGTAAAAAATAAAATTTTAACTAATTGACAAG
>JBBPBP010000004.1:24002056-24114031 GCA_037974735.1 Cicer chorassanicum
AAATTGAAAATAACTTTTTTAAATTTTTTTTTGGTCTTATTTTTAAAAAATTTATTGATCTCTACCGTACATCAATTTATTGATTTTGAAATTGTAATCATTAATCAATTTCAAATTTCAAATTTTTAAAATATCAAATTGTTCTATCAAATATGTAAAGTTATGCAAAATGCTCATTTTGTCAACTATTTTAGAAAAAATTTTAGCTACAGATAATAAAATTTAAAAATTATTTTAACTTACATTAAACAATTTGAACGAAGAGTTTAATATTTCTCCATTTTAAAGTCCCAAATTGACTTACGTATACAATTTTAAAATTTAAAATTATAGATCACTTTTTTATGAAATGATTAACTTGCGGTATCAATTTGTATATTTATCCTTCCCCATGTGGTTTATTCTCGCTGACATATTGTTTGACACTACAAACATGAAAATAAAAATTTGAAGGAGGAGACAAATCATAAATCCTTAATTACAAGAAATTATAAAAAAAATGCAAAAAATAAATCCTTACCAGAAGGGAAGCGAAAGAACTAAACGCTATAGTCCAAAAACGACCAACATAAGCATCAGAAATGAAGGCACCAATTAAAGGAGCAAAGTTTGTAATTCCAAACCATATGTAGAGAATGTTAGAAGCATAAACTTGATCCAAATGAAGTTCTTTTGTCAAATACACCATAAAGTTAGCAAACAATCCAAATACTGCCAACCTCTCAAAAGTTTCATTGCCTGCAAAAATGTTAACAAAATACACTTAATAAAATAAATAATGTTATTGATAATTAAAACTAAAAAAAATTTATATTATTGAAAAAAAATTAAAGAAAAAAAACACGAAAATTTTCTTTAAATTAATCTGTCACTAAATTTAGTAAAGAGAAAATTATGAAAGATTTTTTTTTTTTTTATCACTAATTTTATTTTTTTAGTGAATTGAGTTTTTATCATCCAAAAGAATGTACAATTTTCAGAAAAAATAATTTAGTTATAATAAATTATATACCTAAAATATAAGGCATGGCCTTCCATCCTCCGGGTTTCTTCTTGGAATTGGTAGTTGTTTGAGAAGAAATGCAACTTTGAATTTTTAGAAGCGACCCATTTGAAACAAATTCAGAATCACATTGCTTAATCTTCTTATCCTCCATAGCTGATATGTTTTCTCACTTTTTCACTTATTCTCCCTTTTAAAACTAAGGAGCTCACTAATATATATATGGACTCTTGTCTAGGCTTAAAGGCGATATAAATGAGTTAGGCATCGGTGGCATTCATTCCAAGACCCTTATTTAAGGATTGGCTTTCTCTTTCGTTTTTTTTTTCTTCGTTTTTTTTGGTAAATTTAATTCTTTTATGTTAAAATAAAAAGGTCCATACAATGTCTATGAGAAAAACAAACACAACTTTTAATTCCTATTACAAAATATCCGGACGATTTGTGTTTCGGACCAAAAACCACTCTTTAATAGATAAAAAAGAAGAACAAAAGAAAAGAAAAAAAAAGAAGAAGAGGAGAATGTTTTTGAGAGTTAAGAAGTTAGAAATTTACTGAAATATATTGATGAAACTTTAATTACAAGTTTCTAGTCCTTTGCAAAAAATTGGGATCAATCTCTTTTTTTATTTATAGATTAAGTGATAAATAATATTAATAAATTTATGAATTTAAAGTAGAGTTTTTGAATTCAAACTCATATTATTATGAAAAATGTCAAACTTAACGATATTGATAGTGTGATTTTAATCCGAGATATTTTTTTTTTTAGTTTAATAGTGTCAATAAAACTTACAAAATTTGTATAAAATTCAAGATGTTAAAAACAAATACTTTATTTTTCAGTAATTTTTATATCTCTATAATTTGTAAGTTTTTAGCCACACTATTCAAAGTAATATCTAAAAAAAATTAATATGGTTTCAAGAGGCATAAAAGAGGTAGGTTGGTGTTATTTTAATCCAACATTAGTTGTTGATTTCACAATTTTATAAAATTGAAGCTCTTTTCTACTGTGAAAGAAAAAAGGGACCAATCCCATTTTTCCATTGGACAAAAAAATTTCTCAAATTTTACATATTTTGTAAGGTCTCATAATATTAGTGTTTGAACTTTGATTATTTAAATTTGAAATGAGTTTCATATTTTCATTGACAAGATTTGAGTAGAAGATTTTAAAAAATTTGATCTGACATTAATTGGTGTAAATATTGTACATAATTTGAGTTTTTTTTTTAAAAAAAAAATGAAGAAAAAATTTAAAAATTAATGGACTAAATTCGGAAAAATTTACCCTGTACCCCCATTATTTGACCTGTACCCCCAAATTTTTTTCAAAATGCCAAAATTACCCTCTAATTTTTTTTTTACTATTTCACTAAAGTGAGAGTAATTTTTTTTCACTATTTCATCAATTCCGGTGCCGTAAAAAAGAATTCCGGTTGGTCCAAGATATCCGGTAACTTCCGGAAACCTTTTAAGAAGATTTCCGGTACACAACTGCCTTCCGGAAACCTTGTTTTCAATATTTCCGGTACACAACAGGTTTCCGGAAATCTTATTTCAAGCTATCCGGTACACATCAAAGTTCCGGAAACCTATTTTCAAAGGTATCCGGTACAGTAAGACAAAATTGTGTTCCGGGAAATTTCATTATAAGGTATCTGGTACACAACTATTTTTTTTAATTTTTTTTTTAAGATTTTTGAATTCTATTAATTTTTTAAAATGTTAACAGATATTGATCAAATGCTACCATTATTGGATAAACCATGAGTCGATACTACAAATATTTTTGAGACGGATCATGTATGAATAATTTTAATTAATATTAAAATTGTAAAAATATATTATGGTTATTATTTATAATTAATTTTATTTCAGATATTTGTTACAAGAGACTCTGTTGTGAATTGGGCTAAAGAAATCGGTATCAAAAATAAAGTTACTGTTATTATCAGAAGATCGGATATAGAGACAAGAGAGAAAGGAAGGAGAAATAAGTTAATATTAGGTTGCGACAAATGAGGAAAATACAAGTATGCTGCTAGCTCAACTCGAAGTTCAACAAAAAAGTGTGACTGTCCTTTCAAACTTAGATCAAAACCATTAAAAGATGGTTCAGGATGGACAATGAAAATAATTTGTGGAGTTCACAACCATGAATTACCTGATACTTTGGAGGGGCATGCATTTGTTGGACGTTTAGATGAAGAAGAAAAAAAGCATGTTCATGACTTAACAAAATATAATGTTGCACCAAGACACATATTACTCTCATTGCAAGACCGAGATAAGAACAGTGTTACTAAGATCTCACAAATTTATAAGCAGAGGAGTATGATTCGTTTGCATGTGAGAGGTAATAGAACAAAGATGCAACATTTATTCAAGTTAATTGAAGATGCAAAATATGTGTGTTGGAATAGAAAACGTGAAGACTTAGATGTTATGAGAGATATTTTTTGGGCGCATCCAGATTCAGTGAAGTTGTTGAATTTGTTTCCGATTGTGTTGATTATGGACAGTACCTACAAAACCAATAAATACAGGATGCCATTACTTGAAATTGTTGGTATGACATCAACAGAGATGACATTTGTAGTTGGATTTGCTTATTTGGAATCTGAGCGGGAAGAAAACTTTTGTTGGGCTTTAGAGAGGCTAAAAGAACTGTTTGTCATACAAAACAAATTTCCTAAAGTAATTGTGACTGACAGAGATCTTGCGTTGATGAATGTAGTTGGCATTGTATTTCCACATGCTGTTAATTTGCTTTGTCGGTTTCATATCGACAAAAATGTTGGAGCAAAATGCAAGCAATATGTCTTAAAGGATAGACAAGAGTTAGTATTGAATATGTGGCAAGACATTATGTATTACAGTGATGAAAAAGAGTATATAATGCACTTCCAAATGTTTGAGCAATCATGTGTCGATAATATGGTGTTTGTTGACTACGTGAAAGACACTTGGTTGACTCCTCATAAAGAAAGGTTTGTTGAAGCATGGACAAATCGAGTAATGCATATGGAGAACACAACGAGTAACAGGTATGTCATGTGACTCTAAAAATTTGATTTTTTTAATTATATTATATATTGTTGGATTGCTCAATTGTGACAATTTACATGTAATGATAGGGTTGAGTCAGCTCATTGGAAACTGAAGTTAATGTTGGAACACAACATGGGTGACTTGTGCAAATGTTGGGAAGCTATGAACAATATGATAAGATTGCAACATAAAAAAATCAGAGGCTCATTTCAGAAAAGTTTCTATGATCAAGATCATGAACACAACAATCCATTTTATCAGAGATTGAATACATTTGTATCAAGAGAAGCTCAAAGACGTATTGCTGTAGAATTTGAGAAAGTTGAGTGGGTAGGTACTGATTCATCTGTATGTGGGTGCTCTCTTAAAAAATACATACGAGTTACCTTGTGCTTGTGAATTGGCACAATATAAATTGATGGGTGAACGAATTCCTCTAGATTCTGTGGATATTCAATGGAGAAATCTAAGCATGGAATGTTAACTCACCCAAGACACAGAAGATGGATCAGAGTTGGATATGTCTACGGAGATGAATGCATTATGGAAACGCTTTCGATCACTCGATGTTATAGGAAAACGAGTGTTGAAGAGTAAAGTGCGTGAACTTGCTTTTCCAACTATAAGTTCGATGTGTCCACCACTTGAAAAAGTTAAAACAAAAGGTCGAGTGAAGTAGAGTAAGGGTAAGAAGCCGGATGAATATGATGTATATCGAGACCCTTCTTACTTTGAGCATGTTAATGCAACATATTGTGAAGATCTTGGTTCACAACCATCTCAGTCATCAAAGAAGAGACAACCCTCTCAATCATCTCAATCCTCAAAGTATAAGTTGTGGAAACAATTTCCCGAAATTATTCTGCCATACATTGATGACATATTTGATGTGGAAGCGGATGGAAATTGTGGTTTTCATGCTATTGCATTATTGCTTGGATATGGTGAGGAGTCTTGGTCTTTGGTCCACAATAGTTTGGACCAAGAGATTGTTTCGCATGTAACTCCATATGATAGGCTATTCACAGGACGAATTAGAGAAGTAAGAGATTCGTTGAAGATATCAAGCTTAGGTGTTCAACCTGTAGAGAAATGGTTGTCCATACCTGATATGGGTTACGTGATAGCGACAACATATAATATTATTCTCGTCACTTTTGGTGAAACATTTTCAATGACTTTCTTTCCTATGAGGGGTTCACACTCAGGAACGACAACAAATGATCGTATCATATGTATTAGTTTTGTTAATGGAAATCATTGGGTTCCGGTAAGATTGTTTAACTTTTTTATGTATTCATTTTTTGTTAATTTTATGTATTCGTTAGAGTTAATTTTTTTATGTATTAATTTTAAAATAATCATATGATCTTATTTTGCAGTTAAAAATGAAAGATGGATTTCCAATGCCAGATATTGCACCAGGTTGGAAGAATTATCGCACTAATGAAGCAACTTCTTGGGCAATAGCATATACAAGGCGTCTACAACATTGGGGCTATTTATTAAGTCATTTGCCACGTGTTACACAAAATCCATCTATAGAATCCGTAGATGCAATGTCATTAGATGAAGCTTAAAGCTTTAAAACTGTTACAAAATCACTTGTTATTATTTAATTTTATATTTTACGTTAGTGTCGCTCTATTCAATTTGTTATTATTAACGTAAAGTGTTTATAACAGAAGTTCAAAATAAATTAAACGACATAACAATAATGCTCAAAATAGATGGATATGAAAACAAACTAACATAAAGTGTTTATAACAGAAGTTCAAAAGCATAATGTAAACAACCCATATGTCATCCACGATGACGCATTAAATACAAAGTTTTCCAAAAAGACTTATAAAACTCATCATCTGGAGTAGCTTCAACTTCATTCAACCCCTGCTGTATTAGATCACCAACCTGCTGTAGAATAGATGGAGGCTGTGAAGTAGAACCATCTGCAGCAGTGGTCGGGACACCATAATCTGGGACCTGGGGTACACCAACTGGGACCTGGGGCTCACCATCTGGTCGCACCAGCAATGATTGAGACACCTGATAAAACCACTCCAAATATCCCTCGTCACACTCAGATGGATACGTAGGTGGACGACTCTTATGCAATATCTCTGCGACTGGCGTCACATATCCCAACCATTCTACGTCAACATCAAATAATCTAGGAGGATTTGGAGGTGGCAGTGATGGAATATGTTGAATATATCCAAATTGCCTCAAACACCTCTCTAGCAGATATTTCACTATAGTGTTGCATAATCTGAGGTGACCAATATATAGCATGATATCATCAAACGAAATGACACCCCTGTGATTCTCCCATGGTCTCCATATAACATCCGCATATGTCAATTCGTCAATGACACGTCTGTACTCATGGAGCTTATGCTTGGCCTGTTTGTAGCACCATCTATTCATTCGGGCATAACATTCCGCGTCAGCACCCTGGTCACCTCTATTACAAATATTTGGAAAATATTCGTAAATCCAACACTGTTACAAAAAAAATAAATACATTAATGATAATCAAAATAATATAATAAGTAACAATAAATAAATGATATACATATAAATAATCTATAAAAATAAATAAATAAATAAACATAAAAAAAATAAATAAATTAATGATAATCAAAATAATATAATAATTAACAATAAATAATACATTTAATTAAACATAAATATAAATAAATAAATGATATACAACTAATTAAACATAAAAATAAATAAATAAATGATATACAAATAAATAAACATAAAATTAAATAAATAAATGATCAATTTAATTAAATAAACATAAAAATAAATAAATAAATCATACCTGAAGCAACGTCATATATCCAGCTAGCTGTTTGGTGTCATAACAGCAGACATCAGAGAGGTAGTCATATAGGACTACGAGTGCAACAATACCCCATGAGTATTTATCTGTACCGTCTAAATCTCTGAATAGAGGAAGGTACTTCGCATCAACTAGAGTATGACTCTTATCAGCGAAAATAGTGCTCCCTACTAAATTCAACAGATACGTCCGAGCAGCACAGTCAAATCTCTCTGCTCCACACTGCCTTGCGAATACCTCTTTCAACCAATCCAGTCTATAATGCGCACCTCTGGTCTTCTTGGTCTCCTCCCAGATCTTTTCCGCCGTCACCCCTAATAACGTGATGGCAAGATTACATGCCGTTACTCTATCTACATCGGGTGGACTGTAGAACTCACCCCTAATAGGCAACCCTAGAAGATTGGCAACATCATCTAGAGTAATCGTCATTTCACCAAATGGCATGTGAAATGACGATGTCTCAGAATGCCATCTTTCCACAAACGCAGATAACAGGGTGTTGTCAGTCATCTTCAAACTACCCCTCTGTAATGGGTTCAGTCCTGACAAATTCACCCAATTCTCTATGGGTCGCGGAAGTACCGGCGGAGTAAATTGCTGCATTTTCTTTCCACGCGCAACAATTTTCAGCAATGGTCGCTCCTGTATACAAACAAAAAAAATAACATTATAATTAAATATAGAATAATAATTAATTTAAATATTTTTAATGAACTATAAATAAATAAATTATTTTAACATACCTCACCAAACCACAATCTAGCTGAGACATGATGACAGTACCGTGTAAGGACCGATAAATCATAAGGTCCTCCAGGATACTATGTGACCTCACCAGGTCCCTGAGCTCCATCATGCTCCTCCTCCATATGCTCCTGAGCAGGTGCAGCCTCTTCCTGCTCATGTACATCCACCTGCTCGTGTACTATAGGAGGCTCCTTCTCATGCACTATAGGAGGCTGCTCCTGCTGATACACAGTCACATCTGGGATAAATCGGTAATCATGGTCTCCCTCATCATCGTCTTCAACTATCATCCGTCTTGTTCTCCTTGAAGCTGTCGGTCGAATCCTCTCTGGAGGATTCATCGCGGATGATGTAGAAGCATCAGCGTCACGCGTAATTCTTATGATTTTCTCGTCTCTTCCTCTTGCGCCCACTAAAAAGTAAAAAAAAATCACAATTAGTTATAAAATTATAATGAATTAATTTTTTTTTTTAAAAAAAGTTCAGTGTAATTTCTGGAAACGTTGGTGGGCAAGGTCTCCGGTAACCTTTCCGAAAGCCATACTGTACCGGATACATTTAAAAAAGGTTTCCGGAAATAGGCTACTGTACCGGAGAGGTGACAAAATAGATTTCCGGAAGAAGCATCTATACCGGATAGGTTAAAAAAACATCTCCGGTAGAGATCTGTGTACCGGATATGTTGTTGAAAGGTTTCCGGAGTAATAGGCTACTGTATCGGAAACCATGTTTTCAACCTTTTCCGGAAGTTTGGAAAAAAAAAACTTACTTTTTGGTTCCGGAGATGTCAAATTCGCAAATGGTAAATTTTTTGTACTTTTAATATATAAGGGAGGGCAAAATGGTCATTTCATTGCTATTTTGGGGGTATAAGTATAATTAGGAGCGTATGGGGTAAAATTTTCCTAAATTCGCCACAAAAATTATTGGATGCTAAATCATATATTCTCTATATACTAAAAACATAATTAAATTAAATTTAAGTTGAATAGTATTTTATTTTAAATTTAATTACTATTCATTCTTTTGACTGATTTAGTTACACTGCGTTGATATTTATATATATATGTTTAGTTATATCTCATCATACCGACATTTCTAAACATTTTTAAAAATAACAGGTTTAATTATATTTTTGGTTTTTTATTTTCACCAATTTATGTAATTAGTCTTTTTATTTTAAAATTTGACATACTTGATCTCTCTTTCATATTTTTGAATTAAAAAATAATGATGTAACATATTTTAATTGACGTAGTATATGATTTTACGATGTAAAATTATTTAGATGCATTAATTATTCATATGTTATTAATTAAATTAGAAAAATTAATAATTTTAAAAGTTGAAAATGAAATTTTTAGGAGTTTTATTGTAATTTCATGGGTGTTAATCATCATGCATTATTATATTATATGTCGCGTCATTTAAAACATGTCACATAACCATATTTTTAGTTAAAAAATTGAATGAGAGATCAAAATTGTCGGATTTTAAAATAGAGGGACCAATTTGGTGAATTGGTGATACTAGGGGAATTAAAATATGCATTTAAGCAAAAATAATATTATGAATTACACAATAATAAAGTATAATTGTATCTTTATGTGTGCTTACATAACAATAATTGGTCGAATCATGTATTGGACAATCGACTAACACATAAGAATTTGAGTATCATTTGTATCACAACGAGCCGACGCCAAATTAGCAAATGAAAAATCAGCTCACAACTTACGAAAATTTGGCTAGCAGCTAATGCATAATCAACTAACTTAATCAATTGTTGATTAAATGTGGTTACCAAATCTAAATAGGCTTTTCGCCTGTTATTAATATCTTTCTATCAGTTGATGCATAATTGGCTGATAGCCGAGTTGGCTATCGGTTGACAACTAAATGTGGCTACCAAGTCTGTATGAATTTGTAGGCCAATATATTATCTTATTGGGTTCGTGGTGATCTAATATCCCAGATACTATACTGAAAAATTGACTAAGTCAAGAGGTTATAAAAACCATTTTCCTACATATGCCACATTGTAAAGACTATTTACAACATACAATCAATTGAACAAGTCTTTACTTATTTTTATGGTTTTCTTTTATCGCTTTTCTTTATTTTTCATGCAACTTTAGATAGTAGTTCAACCTTCAACACTAAATACTCTTTGGAGTAGTCTAAGAATTCACAACTGAAAGACATAATCTCTTTCTCAACGTAATCAATTGATAAAAAAGGGGATAATTTACGTCGTTAGGCTCAATCTTAGTTAGTAGTTAATTTGTTAGCTAAATAACTAATTTTCTTGTTAGCCTTAGTTAGTTAGTTGCACTAGTTAGCAATTTTACATTAGTTAATTATTTATCTAATTGACTATATAAGTCTATGTACCCCTTAATGTAATTTATTCTTTCAATTATCAATATTATTCAATATATTTTCTCTCAATTTATTCAATGTATTAAAAATTATCATTTTCTTTCTTTCTTTCTTAATAATGTATTTTTCTCCATTTTTCCACGTCAAATCTTCATCAAAATCAAGTACCAAAGTGAAAGAAAGTATTGTCTACAAATTCTTTACAAGGCTTTCGGGACAAAAGAAAGTAAAATGAGTTTGTTACTATAACATGATCATTTTGTTGATCATAAAGATACAATATGAGATTGTTTTTATCTCTTAGCCTAATTGACATTTTAGTAAAAATTTATGGTAAGATTTTGTAGTCTACAGGTTTAAAAAGAAAAAAAAAATTGTCTTAAATGAAGAATTAAAGAGGACAACATAACGATCAAGAATAAAGATCCTCATAAAAAAAATCAAAGCAAAAAGACAAGACTACATAAAAAAATTCTTGTCTCAAACAAATTAAGAAGAATTCCTTAAAAAAAAAAATAGTGATATTCTTATTCAAAAAAGAATAGTTGGCGTTTTAGCTTCCATCTATAAAAATTGCGGATAGTAAATGACAAAATTCATATTCTTTCAACTGATGAATTTTTTACGTTTCAAATTCTTTTAAGTTGATGTCTTTTTCAATATTTCTTTCTTTGTATTTTCCAAGTTCAAAGTGTAAACACGATATAGCTTGAGAGGATATTAAATATCTTGTTAGTTTACACTATTAGATTTAGTCAGTTAATATTCCTGTTAGCCTTAATTAGTTGGTTGCACTAATTAGTTATTTTTACACTAGTCAATTGTTTATCTAATTAACTATATAATATATCATTTGATGTAATTCATTAATTTCTCAATTATCAATATTATTCAATTTACTTTTCTTCATTTCTCTTTTATCAATGACTTAAATCATTGTAATACATATCATCTTCTCAACTGACCAAACGACGAACCAAGTAAAAAATTAATTATCTGATCATATTGCTAGTCAGTCAAACACCAAATTTTACATATTGAGAACAATGTGAAATAATTTTATCCAATCACTAGAGATAATTTTTATTTTTAATTTTGCAACCGTCGATGTTAATTGTTAATATTGTTAGTATTTTGTTAATAATATAGATAGAAATTGTGACTTCTTTATCACTCCATTCTTTAACTCATCTGTCCAAATGAATCTTATATTTAAATATATCAAACTTGATTTTTGTCATATTTCAAGACAAATTAATAGTATTAATAAAAGAGATATTTAAAAAATAAAATAAAAAATGCATTCGTAAATTGAATTGAAAAAGTATTTATAAATTAGAGATTATTATTTTTTAAATAGTACTTATAATTAGGAAAATTTGTGTAATAGTAACTATTTATATGCACAAAAAGAAGGAATAGTCGAGTACTATTTTGGGTACCATGGAATTGTGTGCTTAATTTGCGATGTAGAAAGAGACTTGGACGGGTCCAACAATAGTCTATTACTGTTTCATGCATAAGTCGTATGAATTTTAAATGCGTTTCGTTTTGGTCATTATTATATATATGTGGTCCAATTAATAATTGGGGACCGTTAAACAGTTTTCATATATTTTTTTATCAGTAAAACGGTGTACTGAGTTTTAATATGGCCAACGCAACTTATGCATGAAACAGTTGACTAGTTTTTTGGGCATAAATCTCTTGTCTTGCTGGCTTGCATAGGATCAAGAGAAAAAACAATTAGAAGTAGCGAATGAGTATTCAAAATTTGATGTGATAAAAAATTTGATTAGTTTTTAATTCTAATTTAACTGATAAATGTCGATATTGTTAGGTTAAATATTATGTACCGATAAGTGTCGATATTGTTAGGTTAAATATTATGTACCGATAAGTGTCGATATTGTTAGATTGCATATCATGTCCTGCATTTAAATTTAAAATCTCGCAATAAATTTTTTATGGTAACCTCTTAGAGGACAATACAATATTACGATTAATGTTAATCTGATAAAAACAAAAACAAATAAGTTATTGTCTCAAATGCAAAGATCAGTATGATAATTGATAATTTGGATGCACTACAACAAAAATTATTTTAAGTGTGAATTATTATAATCTTTAGCAATTATTTTATAGCCGGTGATCCAGTGTTGCTAAAAGTTTTAACAACAATTCTATGGCATGAACTATTGCTAATAAAAATAATTTTATCTTTTTAATAGACTATTTGACTAATAATAGTTTTAGTAGTAATACATATTAGTGTAATACGAATGCTGTAGCTTGTGGGAATTTTCAGAGACTATAGTGTGGTATATGTTGGTTGTTTTTGTGACTCACTGTGATGTCCATAACACGCTTTATGCTGAGGCTATGGATGCCATCATTGCTATTGAATATGCTTTTAAAAAAGGTTGACATAGTTTGCGGCTTGAATGTGGTTCTTCTCTGGTTGTTGTCGTGTTTAAAATTAATGCTATTATTATTTGAAAACTTCAAAAAAGATAATTTAATTGCATCAAACTCACTAGTTGAATGACAGTTTTTGTGCTAGCAAATTATGCTTTGTCCAATCAGGAATTTATTTGGTGAAATTTATTACCTCCTTATATTGCATATACTTTTTTTTTAAAAAATAAAGGAATTTCCTTCCTAATTTTCGTTTTTATTGATTGTGATGAGTTTGGTTTGTATCAAGTTAGATTTTTCTTAGGAAAAGTTTTTGTCTTCCTAATTTATATTCAATTGATTGTAGTTTTTTTCTTTATGCATATTGCACTATTTTTCGTTTCAATAGAAAATAAAAGTTCAACCTTATACATTAATTGAATTGAAGTATATGTTTTAAAACTTCAAATTAAATTATTCAACTCAATTGATTATCTAACATTCAACCACTCTTTATTATATTAAAATTTGGTAACTAAAATAACTTTGATTTAAGCAAAATAGTATTAGTAATATAAGTTGAATTAAATTATAAAATATTTTTGAAATAATATAATTAAATTTTTTAATGAAACAAATGAACATCGTTCAAACAATATTTATTCTCTAAATTCTTTTATTTATTTTTCTTTTAATGAATTATTGAGATATTAAGATACTACAAATGATGGTTAAGATGTCTTGCTCTATTGTGATGATTTTTGTAACCCTTAATTTTTAACATGAATAAAAAAAAATGTACACAATGCATATAAAACTGAAATTTTTAATTCATAAATATCTAAGTGCTTGCAAATAAATAGAAATTCCTTTGTAAAATTTTAATTCATAAATATCTAAATACTTACAAACTTTAAAACAACTTTCAAGTGAGACTTAATTAAACTATGACTCTAATCTAGACTCAAGACGTGATTCGACTCCGACTCATGACATCGAAAGACTGATGAGCAAATCTAGATATTCCTCAGACTTTCAACGTTTACCTGTTATTTGAAAAACATCACCCTCAACATAATGAGCATAAAACTCAGTAACATAAATTTAATAAAAACAATTATTGATATTTCCAGCCATGCCAGTGTGCTAAGCATGGAAAATCCTATCGGCAAACTATACTTCAACTTAATATAATACTATTTCTTCGTAAGCTATATTCAAATACCGCTTCTACTTCTAGCCTCAAATCTTTCAAACACTTTAAACTACTAAACATGAGTAATCTAATGACTTAAACTCAACATAACAAGTATATCATAAGTCCGTAAGTGGTGTCCCACTTATCCTCGCTTACCCCTCGATCCCGTCGTATATAGACGGAGAATTCATCTAGCTAGAATTAACCCTATATATATATATATTTATAGCTATAATAATAATACAATACATATCTAATGATAACATATGAGTAATCAATTGAATATGCACTTAACATAGAATTCATATGAGTGTATACACACACACACACCATGTATTAGCATCAAACTTCCAAGAAAAGAGTGTTATATTTAGGCTTTCAAACTCAATTGGTTCCACTAAAAAATGAGTTTCCTAGCTCAAGATATAGATATTTCAAGATGACTAATGCAAAGAAACTCATAATACAAAACAGTCTACTACATAAAATCTTGAAAATTTGTAAATTTAATATAAACTTATAAGAATTTACAATAACAACGTAATTGGAATAAGCTTTCCAATCCAATTGATTTGACTCAAAACCGATTCATATTGCTTCTGTTATACTCATCTTAACTTAGCTACGTCATAATCTTTTTCTGCAGAAAACACTATAACTTTGGTAATTTAATTAAAATATCAAACGATATCCGATTTGAATAAACGATATCATTTTGGAAAGCTTAAGATGTCTAGTTTATAAATGTAATTTTTATTTTGCATAATAGACATTCAATTAATACTGTTTAATAAAATAAGGTATACATATACAAAAATAGAACAACAAATTATTTTCCAACTTGTAACTCAATTTTCTCTATTAATTCTCAATGAAAATTAGTGAAATCAGTGCTTATTTCAAATATAATTAAGTCTAGTTTGTAATGGGACATAAATTTATACGGAGGTATACTTATATTCAGAGACAACACTATCTATGGAAAAAGTTATGAATAAAACATCGAAGGTATACTTATACGGATTCAGAGACAACATTATACTATTTTCATTTCAAACTTTATATTCTCAAGTTCATATGCTCAACTAAGTAAAATGCATTCAAAATTCAGCATAAACATGCAAATCATAAATAGTTATTAGCAACATCAATTAAGATTTTTAAGCACACAAAAGAGAAGTTTTAAGAGGGTTTTCTATGTTACCTTAAGAAGAGATTTGAGACCCCAAAAGTTTGATTCTAATTCCTTCTCCTAGAAGTGAAACCTTAACTCCTCTTCAAGTTTCCATCTTCCTTCTCAACATGCAAGAACTCTAAATTTCTTCTCCTATATTGAATCCCTGGCTTTCCTTTTCTTCTTTCTCATAATTTCTCATTTCTCTCTCCCTCTTGGTCCTCTTTTACTCTAGTATAGGTGTGGAGTTGTTTCTATGATGAGATGATGGAATGAGGGAGCTTGAGAAGGACATGCAATGAAGTTAGTGTTTTCTCTTTTCTCCCTCTTGTCTTTTCTCTGTTTTTTTTTTCCTCTTCTTCTTTTCTCTTTTCTCGCTATTTCTGTTTCTAATTTTTTTAAATTTATTTATTGGAAGATTGATAGGCACACCACTCCTAAGTGGGTTGCACCATCTATTAAGCCATCAACAATCTTTTAGTAGTTACTACTCACTCAAAATTCTACTTATGCAAATTAATTATACCTTATCATAAATCATACATGGCATAAAACTATTTATTCTTATTATTATAATTATTCTACTAACTATAAAAGTAATCCTAAATAGCATAAAAAAACACATTAAAGTTTAAACATTTACCATTCAAATTTCCAATAGGTTATGTTATCACTAAATTATCATTATATGCGATTTTATAAGGAATTAGTGCATTTATTTAATTCTAATAATTACAATAGTCATAATAATAAGGACATATTGATAATAGTTTACACAAAGAAAATTGAGGTGTTACAATTTTGCACATTTTAACTTTTTAAAATATAATAGTTTCAGTTGTAAATCTATATAATTTCCCTAAAAATTTGACTACATACACCCATTTCAATATAGGTTACTAAAATTAAATCTAGAAATTAAAATATATCTGCAATAAAGAAATGATCAAGGAAACCAAAGTATCAAAATCCTTCATAAATCACAAACGAAATATTACAAAGTTCATAATTGATTGCATTACATCAATGAAAAAATATATTATATTAGATTGCATCAACATTGTTCTTGCCAACAAGAAATAACCCAAATTACATAGTCAAGGCTCTTAGGTATTGGGCTCCCTTTCAATGTGGAGAAAAGTCCAAATATTGTAGCCCATGTGTCTCACTTGTTTAATGGAAAATGGTTTAATTAGGGTTGAAAGAGAGAGACTATTTTGAAAGGAAAGACAACCACCAAAAGAGAAAAGAGAAGAGTAAACCCTATTCCTAATTTTGTTCAATCAGTCTCAGAAAAACATCGACTGCGCATTTGTTAACCGTTGGATCGGGCTGACTTTTGGAAGCAAGTTCACAACAGTCAGGTCTTTGTTTTCAACGGTCGGATCGGCGAAACGATTTCTGGAGAGAGACAAATTGTGCTCGAACAGCAGCAGGTTTTTGAGTGTTTTTCTTCTTCTTGCTTTTCACTTGTAAGCTTTAGTGCTTTGTTATTTTGGATGGTTGTAGGCACACTTTGTGCATCTTTTTGAGACTCTTTTGTACCCTTATTTGAGGGGTTTTCCACGTTAAAATATCGGTGTTCTTTACGCTCTTTTATTTTGATTTAATTGCTGCCATATATTTGTTGTTGCTCCTCACAGGTTCTTGCAAGTTGGAGGAGTTTTATATCCGCTGCATATTACTTGTTATTGTATTTCTATGTTTATTCCCCATTAGAGTGGCATTAGAGCTCTTGGTTAAAGGGTTATTTGACTTGCTTGAAGGACGGAGGCAAATATGAATATAAAGATGGTATGCTTGAATGATACTAATTACCATTTATGGAAGGGAAAGTTGAAAGATTTGTTATTTGTGAAGAAAATGCATCTTCTTATTTTTAGTTCTAAAAAGCCGGATAATAAATCTACGGAAGACTAAGATTTTGAACATCAATAGGTATGTGGTTTTGTTAGGCAATATGTAGAAGATAATATTTATAATCATATTGCTAATGAGACAAATGCAAAAATATGTGAGATAAGATACAAACTTTGTTTGCCTCTAAATCAGAGAATAATAAATTATTCTTATTGAATAGTTTCATAAGTTTGAAGTATAAGGATGGAATGTCTATTTCGAACCACTTGAGTGAATTTCAGGGGCTCTTTGATCAAATGTCTGGAATGGGTATCAAGTTTGATGATGAGCTATTAGGACTATTTTTACTGTTATCTTTATCAGAGTCTTGAGAGACATTTCGGGTTTTTAAAGGTGGTGTTTTGAATGCGGAGATGAGAAGGAAGGCACAAGGTTCTTCATCTCAATCTGAAGTTCTTGTCACTGATAATAGGGGGAGAATTCAGAAAAAAGAACTGAGTGGTAGAGAAAATAGCAGAAGCAAGTCCAAGTCTAGATACAAAAATGTGAATGTCATTATTGTCATAGAACAGGGCACATACAGAAAAATTGTTTTATGTGGAAAAAGGAGAACAAAGGCAAGAAGGGTAAGCAGAAACAAGGGTCGTGATGATGACCGTGTTACTACTGCTACTAGTGATGATCTTGTTATTCTCCGTGACTATGAGTCAATTAATCTTGTATCTGATGAGAGCATGTGGATAATTGATAGTGGTGCTACACTACATGTTACACCCAAGAAGGAGTTCTTCAGATCTTATACTTCAGGTGACTTTGGAATTTTAAAGATGGGTAATTATGGTGTATCTAAGGTAATTGGTGTTAGTGATGTATGCTTGCAAACCAACATGGGAATGCAATTGTTGCTTAAAGGAGTCAAACATGCTCCAGATGTTCGCTTCAATTTGATCTCTGTGCATATGCTTGATGAAAGTGGTTTTGATAATCATTTTGATTCTGGAAAGTGGAAACTTAGTAAAGGTAACTTGGTTGTGGCTAGAGGGGATAAAATTAGTAAACTGTATTGGACAAAAGCTTTAGTTGCAAAAGACAGTGTCAATGCCGTGGATATGGAATCATCTTTGTGGCACCTAAGGCTTTGCCATATAAGTGAAAAGGGGTTAAATTGCTTAGCAAGAAAGGATGTGCTTCCAGGATTGAAGAATGTAGATTTGGAGAAATGTTCTCACTGCATAATTGGTAAACAAACTAGAGTATCCTTCAAAAGGAATCCTCCCTCTAGAAAGTCAGAGTTGCTTCAGTTGGTGCATTCTGACGTCTGCGGCCCTTTAAAGGTAAAATCTTTTAGTGGTGCACTTTATTTTGTTACTTTTATTGATGACTGTTCCAGGAAACTATGGGTTTATGTTCTGAAGACAAAAGACCAAAGTGTTGGAGAAATTCAAACAATTTCATGTTTTGGTTGAGAGGCAGACAAGCAAGAAGCTGAAATGTGTTCGTACTGACAATGGTGGTGAGTATTGCAGACTCTTTGATGTCTATTGCAAACAACAGGGTATAGCACATGAAAAGACTCCTCCTAAAACTCCTCAGCTGAATGGTTTAGCAGAGAGGATGAATCAGACACTTGTTGAGAGAGTGAGGTGTATGCTCTTTGAAGCTAAGTTGCCTAAACATTATTGGGGTGAGGTGTAACACCCCGATTTTTAACAGTGCGAGTGTATTTTTTTTAAAAAATAAATAAATAAACTAAAATCAAATCCATGAATTTGGATAAAACATTTAAGTTGTAATACAAACGACAAAAGTCATAAATAATTTCATCATAATATACAACCGGATAAAATAGTTTGTTTCAAAATACATAAGTTCCCCTTAAGACAACAACCTTGATTTAAGAAAGGGAGAATAAATAAAATTCTTAAATATAACCCTAAGCTGATCATTAATCTAACTAAGGGTGATTGGGTACTGAGAATCCACGAGCGGCATCAAGCCCCACTGCTTTCGATCACAAATCCAACTCATCGCTAAGCTACGCCTTAGGACGATCCTGGTTCTCATCTGAGGGCAAAGCCTAGATTTCCACAATAATTGTAAAGGGTCACTAACTAAAATTAACAAATATCACAAAACATTTAAATTCTTAATTCACAAAATAACCTTTCAACTTAGCATACACCTTGAAAGGGTTTTCATATGCCAAAGATGCATAATCAAAGTTGAAAAATGAAGATTTTAACCAAATTGCACTGTCGTATTCGAATACAGCATCGTTGTATCCGAATACAACTATGCAAATGGTAGAATTTCAGTTTTGAAAATGTTTCGTTATCATTCAACACTTACCACATAAAGTCAATCAATAACATTCATCAAATACGGCACAATCACAAACCACAATCGAGTATGTATATACAACCATCACAATATATCAAACATGACTTGCGTGCCAAGCACCCTAATGAAATGCGTATATGCCAATGCACATGATTTCGGAATTCCAAACCAAAACCCTCCTCGAAAGACGTAAATCATAATTTTACAGCCTCTCACAGACCAGTACTAATTATCAATGTGCAATCTCTCACGGATCAGCACGATTTACTATCGTAAAACCTCTCACAGACCAACACGATTTTCTATGCGTGCAATCGCTCACAAATCAGCACGACTTACAAGAGTGCAATCTCTCACAGATCAGCACGACTTACTATCGTATAGCCTCTCACAGACCAGCACGATTTTCTATGCGTGCAATCGCTCACAGATCAACACGACTTACAGGAGTGCAATCTCTCACAGATTAGCACGACGCGAAAATCCCCGCAAGGATAAGATGAACCAACTATTCATATAACATCATCTCGTGGCCCATCACGGTTACCACTATCACCATGGCACCATCGCGGTCACCATTTACTATGAATGCATGAGCACACTCTGCCTCTTTTCAACACAACCATTAAGTAAATGCAACTATTAAAATATTCTCCATTTTTAATGCTCATTTAACACTAATGATTTTTCAAATTCCACACTGAGCATACTCAAACATATATAACTCATAATCCCACAATTCACACCAATTCATATCAATTCATTTTTCCACAAAATCCACACATAAAACATATCTCAAAAATTCATAATATTAATTATGAACACATCAATCACACCAAACATGAATCACCACAACCATTACGTAAACGCAGCTATTAAAAGATTCCCCTTTTTTAATACTCATTTAACACTAATGATTTTTCAATCTTTTCATGGAGCATACTCAAACATATATTCATCCATAAAATTCATAACGCATACGCCATCAATTATGGATACATCAATCGCACATTCACCACACATCCACATCTCAAACACAACAAATTCAATCAATTCGAATTCCAAAATTTCACACCAAATTTAATCATGAATCACCCGTATTCACAACTCGGCATTTTCAAACATAAATCACCAAATTTAATCTCCAAAATTTTCAACCTTAATCCACACATATATCACATCTCAAAAATTCATAATATTAATTATGAACACATAAACCACACCAAACTTGAATCACCATAACCCACATCTCAAACACATTAAATTCAACTTCCACAATTTCACCCATAAACACATTAAATTCATTTTCCTTCAATCTACACATATTTTACATCTCAAAATTCATAATATTAATTATGAACACATCAATCACACCAAACATGAATCACCACAACAACATTAATATATCAGAGTTCTCCTCACCGCTAACTCGGTGCCAACGGTCTCGATTCATTTTCGAGACTCAATGAGCTAACTACATAAGCATAAATATTTATAACAATTTGTTCACAACTATAATTTATCCAACCACAATAAAATTCTTAAAATTATATCTTTTTCACACACCAAACTTTTACAGCAAAATAATCTACATTATTTAGTTAAAACTAAATAAAACAAGTATTGTTTAAATCACAAATACTCACACTCGAATATTAAAACACCAAAATTTTGAGTTAATAAAATAATCTAAACTTTTTCTTTTTTTAAAATTTCAACTTCAGTTCAAACTCATTTATTTGAAAATAACTCATTACGTAACTCAAATACGTCAAAATCAATTTCCTTTTTTTGTTAACCATTACTAACAAAATCAACCACATTAATCACATTAATTCAAAACTCCACATTTCCAAACATAAACCACCAAATTAAATCTCCAATTTTCAACCATAATTCACCAAATTAAATCTCCAAATTTTTAACCATAAATCACCAAATTAAATCTTCAAATTTTCAACCATAAATTACCAAATTTAATCTCCAAATTTTCAACCATAAATCACCAAATTAAATCTCCAAATTTCAACCATAAATTACCAAATTAAATCTCCAAATTTTCAAACATAAATACCATTAAATTCAACTTCCACAATTTCACCCATAAATACATTAAATTCATTTTTTACAAATCTACACCTCAAACACATCAAATTTATTTTCCACAAATTCTCAAATAAGGACCTAAATGCAAGCTAAAAGTTTGGAAGGAACCCTTACCTTAACGATAGCTTTAACAACCGATTACGACACCGCGATTAATTCTGGTGAAAACTTCGTTCGCGAAGTCGCTTCCAAAGTTGGTGCACTAGCCCCGTAGCGTGGCAAAGAGCAACTTTTCCTTCTGTCACTTCTCGAATGGAAGCTTAGATATATTAGAAAAGTGGAGGTTTGTATTTGTGGGTTTTTGAACAAAAACACCAACACTTTGGTTTTTTTTTTTTTTTTTTTATATTTTTCTTTGAAACTGAGAAAGAAGAAAGAAGGAGATGGTGGGCGGGTGTGAAAACAGGGAAATGTTTATTTATTTATTTCCTTTCTTTTTTGATTTTCAAACAAAGCAAGAAGAAGAAATAAGATGAAAGAGGCGAGGAAGGAGAATGCTTTCAGCTTCTCTGTTTCATTTCTTTCTCACTTAATATATATATATATATATATATATATAACTTACTTACTAAATATATAAAAATACATATGTTACTAACTATGTGTGTGTATATATATATATAATACTAACTCACCAACTTATCTATATAACTACATATTAAAATTAAATCAAACCAAAAAAAAAAAAATCAACATACATACACACATCATTCACATCTCAAATTATTTTAATAAAAATATCTACTCTTGTCACAACTCAATTGACAGGTAAAATCTTCAACAACTAGAGATATTTTTAACAAAACAGTCCGATAATAAATTCTCCGTAACGTAAATAAATTATTTCTCGCCAAATAATTAAACCGGATCTAAATATATATATATATATATATATATATATATATATATATATATATATATATAACTTTAATAAAATATGCTTTTGGTATTTAATTTGTAAAATGAATTAAAATTGGGCTAAATGCCTCAACAATTCAACACCAAATATACTAAAATTGCGTAATTTAGAGTTTAAAATTAAGGGTCTTAAATGAGGCACTGTACACGGCAGTGCATGTTATTAAT
Source organism: Cicer chorassanicum (assembly GCA_037974735.1). Classification (NCBI taxonomy): domain Eukaryota; kingdom Viridiplantae; phylum Streptophyta; class Magnoliopsida; order Fabales; family Fabaceae; genus Cicer; species Cicer chorassanicum. Next base: position 24,024,261 of record JBBPBP010000004.1, read on the forward strand.
CTTACTTCTACCATCGCTTTGAATACTGAGGTACCAAACAAAGCATGGTTTGAGAAGAATGTCAAGTATGAACACTTGAAAGTCTTTGGTTGCAAGGCTTTTGTGCATGTTCCGAAGGATGAAAGATCCAAGTTGGATGCAAAGTCAAAGCAATGTATCTTCATTGGTTATAGTGAGGATGAATTTGGCTACAAGTTGTACGATCCTATAAACAAAAAGGTTATTAGACGTTGTGATGTAGTGTTCAAAGAAGACCAAACTATTGAAGACATTGATAAGGTGGAGAAGACTACACCTGAGAGAGATAACGTCTTAGCTGATGGTGATCCAGTTCGGTCACTTGTTCCTGATTTGGATACTAATGATGGTAATATTCAGAATGATGAGCCACATGATTGTGTTGATGATCATCGACTTAGAGATGATGGAAATATTCCAACTAGTGAAGATTATGAGTTGTCACACGATGAGAACCTTAGTGATGCTTCTGAATCATCTCTAACCAAACTCAGGAGGTCTTAGAGGCAGAGACAACCATCTATAAGGTATGTTTCTGATGAGTATGTGAATTTGACTAATGAAGGGGAACCTGAGCGTTTTCGAGAGGCCATGGAGAGTGAAGAAAGACAAAAGTGGTTGGATGCAATGCATGATGAGATGAAATCCTTGCATGATAATTACACTTATGATTTGGTGAAGTTGCCAAAAGGCAAAAAGGCTTTGGAAAACAGGTGGATCTATAGAGTGAAACTTGAGAGTAACTCAAAGTCTCTGAGGTATAAAGCCAGATTAGTGGTGAAAGGTTTTCATCAAAGAAAGAGTGTTGATTTTAATGAGATTTTATCACCTGTGGTAAAATGTCATCAATTAGAACCGTGTTGAGTTTGACAGCTACTCTTGACTTAGAGGTAGAACAAATGGATATAAAAACGACTTTCCTTCATGGTGATTTGGAGGAAGAGATTTACATGAAGCAACCTAATGGTTTTCTTGTTGAAGGCAAGGAAGACTATGTGTGTAGACTAAGAAAGAGTCTATACAGTTTTAAGCAAGCTCCAAGGCAATGGTTCAAAAAGTTTGAGTCTGTTATGTGTGACCAAGGATACATGAAGACTACTTCTAACCATTGTGTATTTGTTAGAAAATTTTCTTACGATGATTTCATTATCCTATTATATGTTGATGACATGCTTATTGTTGGGAAAAATATTTCCAAGATTGACAAGTTAAAGAAGCAGTTGGGCGAGTCCTTTGCCATGAAAGACATGAGAGCAACTAAATAGATTCTTGGCATAAGAATCATGCGTGACAAAAAGGAGAAGAAACTTTAGATGGCACAAGAACACTATATTGAGAGAGTGTTGCAAATGTTTCAAATGGAAAACTCTACGACTGTAAGTACTCCTCTTGCTACTCATTTTAAGTTGAGTTCTAAACAAAGTCCTTCTAGTGAAGATTAGAAAAGAGACATGGAGCGAGTTCCTTATGCTTCTGTTGTGGGTAGTTTGATGTATGCAATGGTGTGTACAAGACCAGATATTGCGCATGTTGTTGGTACAGTTAGTAGATTTTTGTCAAATCCAGGTAGAGAGCATTGGAATGCTGTAAAATGGATTTTGAGGTATCTTCGTGGTACTACATGTATGAGGCTTTATTTTGGAGGTGACAAACCTATTTTGGTGGGGTACTCTGATTCAGATATGGCTGGAGATATTGACTTAAGGAAGTCCACTTCAGGCAATATGATTAAATTTGCAGAGGGAGTTGTGGCTTGGCAATGGAGATTACAGAAATGTGTAGCATTGTCTACAACTGAGGCAAAGTTCATTGCCATTACTGAAGCATGCAAAGAGTTGATTTGGTTGAAGAAATTCTTGCAGGAGCTTGGGTTTATTCAGGACAAATATGTATTATTTGTCGATAGTCAAAGTGCTATTCATTTTGGTAAGAATTCGACGTTTCATAGCAAGTCCAAACACATTGATGTGATGTATCATTGGATACATGATGTTTTGAAAGCTAAGTTGTTGGAGTTGGCTAAAGTTCATACTGATTATAATGGTTCTGATATGATGATTAAAACATTACCAAGAGGGAAATTTGAAACTTGTTGTGATATCGCCGGTTTGGTGATTATCTCCACATAGTTGTGAGGAAGAGATGTGTTGGGTATTGGACTCCTTTCCTATGTGGAGAAAAGCCCAAATATTGTAGCCCATGTGTCTCACTTGTTTAATTGGAAAGTGGTTTAATTAGGGTTGCAAGAGAGAGAATATTTTGAAAGGAAATGCAACCACCAAAAGAGAAAAGAGAAGAGTAAACCCTATTCCCGATTTTGTTCAATCAGTCTCAAAAAAAACATCGACTGTGCATTCGTTAACCATTGGATCGGGCTGATTTTTGGACAGAAAGTTCGCAACATTCAGGTCTTTGTTTTTTAACGGTCGGATCGGCGAAATGATTTCTGGAGAGGGAGGAATTGTTCTCGAACAACAGTAAGACTCCTTAATCTCATCCTGCATATCGAAATGAAACAAACGTCACAAAATTGAACAAATCAAAATTCTACTTGATGCTAAATTAATCAATAGAGTCAACATGATTGTTGAAATGCAAAACCATCTACACACGGACACTTCACCGGTGGCTGATCTAGAAATATTGTTTATTGATGACAAGAAAATAAGTACAATATTTTTTATAAAAGAAAAATATAAAATAAAGGTTCCAATCATTCTTAATTAAAAAGAACACGAAGATTTAATTGGGTTTGAAAATTTAAAAAGTAATAATCTATAATATGATAAGTTTTTATAATGAAGTGATGAAAATAATCTATCATATTTTCACATAAAAAACGTTTGGTTCTCTAACGTAAAAGGAAGAAAAGTGGAGTGTGTAAAGATCTACAAAAAATATAATGAGAGAAAAAATTAAATAAAATTAGATAAAGAGTGGTGGACAACATTTATATTTTTTTTGTTTAAATATGTTTTTTGTCCTTACAAATATAATATTTTTTGATTTTGGTCATCATAAGTTTTTTTTGTTGATTCACATCATTGGAAATACAGATTCATTTTAAAATGGTTCTTTCGTCTAAATCTAATTATAAAATTCAAACACAGTTAAGTTGTAAGATCAGATGTGCACCTAAGAGGGGGGGGGGGTGAATTAGGTGTTTGGTTATTTAGATCGTTTTTAGAATTATAATGATTGATTTTTGCGTTCAATGTTAATAGATGAAGAAATAAATAACAGTAAGTAAATGAACACTGCGAATTTATCCTGGTTCCCCTAATAACCAAGGGTACGCCCAGTCCTCTTGCTCACCACAAGAGATTTTCTTCACTATCTGTCAGAATATGTACAAGTCCTCACCCTGGGACCTTGGCTACAATCTTCTAACAAACTTTCAAAGATAGAACACTACTATCTTAGATACAACACTTAAAGAAAGTACAACTTTCTTTTACAAACACTTGTTGTTTTGATAAGGATATAGGAATAGAAAGGAGGTAGAATAATTCAAGATTTATTCAAGTACTTTTGAGAACCTTAAGGATATGAAAATAATATGCATGTACTTGAATTTCTGAAAAAGACTTAGAAAAATTTAGAAAATTTAGTTCAAAGTCTTTGAAATTGTGTAATTTGAATTCGTAATTTGAATATGAAGTTATGACCTATTTTTAGTCCTCAAATATCTATTTAGATTCGTGGCCTTTGATCCAAGAGGTTTGAGAAAGAATTGCAATGTTTTAAATTGAATTCAAAGCTGAAAAATTGCATTGCTTCCAGTTGTATTCGACTACAAGATAGCTGTATTCGAATACAACTTGCTGCAACGTTAAAAATTATTCAAATTTTTCACTGTGTAGTCGAATACAGATGAGATGACCAACTCTCTGACTTAGCCATGTTTTATCTTGTATTCGACTACAAGATATCTGTATTCGAATACAACTTGCTGCAACGTTAAAAATTATTCAAATTTTTCACTGTGTAGTCGAATACAGATGAGATGGCCAACTCTCTGACTTAGCCATGTTTTATCTGTATTCGAATACACCTTGGTTGTAGTCGAATACAATATTACTTTTAGTCAAAAATAAAGATTCTAACATTTTGAAAATATTATTTTGGACTTTTGAAAATATTGTTTATGCATATGCAAAGTAATTAAGGTTCTCTTGTATTTGAATTATGACTTGAATTATTTTACCTTTATATAATCTATTTATTTGTAATTTCATCAAGGGATGTTTGAAAATGAATTGGAGGAATTCTTCTTTTTGTTGCTGTGTCACCATTGATCTTTGTGTATAATCAAAAACGTATTTTTACATTCTCCCCCTTTTTGATTATGACAAAACCATTGCTGTTGTTGTTGACGACTCCCCCGTAATGTAGGCGTATTGTACTCCCCCGTAATATTTTCAATATGTGTTTGAGTACCTACAGTTAAATTTTACCGGACAGCAACAAGCAACAAAATACAACAAAATACACAAAATTTCTCCCCCTTTTGACATGATCAAAAAGAAGAATACCAGCAATAGGAAAGTAAGAGATTTAACATAACATAAATCAAGACAGATCACATTGGAGATAAGTAATCAGATAAAGTCATAAAAGTCATAGAGTCATAAAGTCATAAAATCATAAAGTCATAAAAGTCAGATAACGATTACAGGAAGCAACGATTACATGAAGAAAAATAGTAGGAAAGGCAATCCTAGTAACACAAAAAGCGAACTAGTCCTAGGAAACGAAATACAAATCAGCGACGATCCGGAGGTAAATGGAGGTGATCAATTTTATCAGCGATGATACAGATCTCGTGGACCAGGCTGTCGTGATTGGTAGCGATGGTGGATTCGATAGCTTGGAAGCGAGCATCGACCGAAGTGGTAATTCCTGAGAAGCAGGTCTGAAGAGAATCAAGTTTAGCCATAATCATGCGGTTAGAAACCTGATCATCATCAGATGCAGGATCGTCAGCAACATCATCTGTAGGAGCAGCATCAGGTGCAGAGGGGTCGGTAGGAGCACTAGCAGATGTCTGACCGATATCACTCTGATGGATGTATTTTTGCAGCGGTTCACTCCAAACGATTTTCATGCTAGGAAGAACACCCAAATCTAGCAGGTTATCCTTAGTAACCGTATATACAACTTCCTCAGAAAAATCCACCCCAAAATGTTCAAGAATGCGAGAAACTTCCTTAGCATAGGGCAATCCAACAGCTTCACGGGATACAAACATGACTGACTTAACAAAATATGCCCAATTAAGAGGAAGACCTTCATTCATGTAGTATAGAATCTGAAGCTCGAACTCAGAAAGTTGAGAATAGTTACCGGCCTTAGGAACCAAAATGTAACTTAAGAAGTAATGAAGCAGACGAAAGTCGACAGTTAAGTTTCCAACACTAAATCTTTGCCTTGCAAAGGTGGAGCTAGCCTGAAGTTGCATGCGTTCTATGGTTTGTTTGTCAAAGCGACACAGTGTCGCATAAGCATCATGTTTCGAGACACTATGCCATTTGCATAAATTAGTCGGACTGGTTTTCTGGCCGAAATCAGGTATTTTCAAAATGTCACCAATAGTATGAGAATCAAGTTCAATAGTGATTCCTTTGACACGGGAAATCAACATTTTGCCATCCCGACGAAGATTACAATAAAAGACTCGAACCAAATCAGGATATATCGGACCTTTGTAAGCAATAAAGTCCTCAACATGTTGAGCCCTAAGTAAATCAGGAAATTGAAAAGCAGAGAATGAATCTAAAGTACCGAATTTGGGAATGATGAGCCTCTTGTCGAAGTAAAGTGTGCGAAACCGAGTAATTTCTTCGGGAGAATGCAGAAGACGAGACAAATCCGTGACGCTGGTGCTCTTTGTGCGTCGCTTGGAAGGACCCACGCTTGCAAGCTTGGTGCGAGGTCCACGTTTGCGTGCGTTTTCAACAGTGTTGGAGATGTTTGACATGGTTGTTGGGGTTTTAGAGGTCGGGATTCGAAACTGAGTTGGGAAAGTGAAGGAAACGTGAATTCGCGAATCTGGATTGGGGGTTTAGGGTTTTTGATTTCGCGAAGCTGAAGAGGGAGATGAGTGATTTCACAATTAATTGAATGAAATCAAGGTTTGGGAAGCAATCGTGAATGAACGAAACCAGGTCTGTGAGGTTCGATTTGCAGAGATGTCAGGGAAGGAAGAACGAGCTCGAGGAGAAGAAGAACATGGTATTCGAATACTGACTGCACAGCTTTATATATGACAGAAAACTGCGAAGCTGTATTCGAATACAGGAAGGTGGTAATCGAATACAATTTTCCAGAAACATCTGTATTCGACTACAATTTGACTGTATTCGGCTACGACTTTCAAATTTTGAACCAGTGAGGATTTTATCAGGCAGAACAGAACACAAACTTCATATAATCACATAAATAACATGTAAACATAGTTAACTAGATTCTAATATGTGAAGACAAGAATTAACATATTGATAACATTTTAATTCAAATAGTCAACTAAATTCAAATAACATGTAAACATGTGAAGACAAGAATTAAGCCATACCTTTGTCATGATGATAACATTTTACCTTATGTTTAAAGATCACTTTCACTTAAGATGTCGAGTTCGCGTCGTATTTTGAAAAAGGAGTCTTTAGGAAGTGGTTTAGTGAAGATGTCCGCAAGTTGGTTATGAGTATCCACAAAGGTTACTTCAACATTTCCTTTAAGCACATGATCGCGCAAAAAGTGGTGTCGTATATCAATGTGTTTGGTCCGAGAATGCATGATTGGATTCTTTGAAATATTGATTGCACTAGTGTTGTCGCATCGTAGCGGAATGCATCCAAGATCAATGCCATAATCACATAGTTGTTGCTTGAGCCATAGGATTTGTGCGCAACAACTTCGTGCTGCTATGTATTCGGCTTCAGCAGTACTAAGTGCGACACATGCTTGCTTTTTACATGACCAAGATACGAGTGCATTGCCTAGTACATGACAAGTGCCGCTTGTGCTTTTACGGTCTGTTTTACATCCTGCATAATCTGAATCAGAATATCCAACGAGACTACAGATGCTACCTTTAGGATACCATAGTCCAACATTGATGGTGCCTTTTAAGTATTTCATGATTCTTTTGACAGCTACAAGATGTGATTCTTTCGGATCTGCTTGGAATCTTGCACATAGACAAACACTAAACATGATATCTGGCCGACTGACCGTTAGATATAATAAAGAGCCAATCATACCTCGATATTTTGAAATGTCTACAGATGCACCAGTTTCATCTTTATCAACATATGTTCCGGAGCCCATGGGAGTTGCACTCTCCTTGCATTTTTCCATGTCAAATCGTTTTAGCAGTTCTTTGCAATATTTTGCTTGATTGATGAAGATGCCATGCTTGAGTTGTTTGATGTGAAGACCAAGAAAATAGTTTAATTTTCCCATCATGGACATTTCAAATTCACCTTGCATCATCAATGAGAATTCTTCACATATTTCATTGTTTGTTGAACCGAATATGATATCGTCAACATAAATTTGGACCAACAAGGTATGACCATTATTTCGTTTAATAAATAATGTCTTGTCAACCTTCCCTTTTTCAAAACCTCTTTCACACAGGAAGGCACTCAATCTGTCGTACCAAGCTCTTGGTGCTTGTTTTAGACCATAGAGAGCTTTCCTTAGTTTGAATACATGTGTAGGATTCTTGAAGTCTTCAAAGCCGGGTGGCTGCTTGACATATACTTCTTCATTGATGTATCCATTTAGAAATGCGCTTTTCACATCCATCTGAAATAATTCAAAATTCATAGAAGAGGCATAAGCAAGTAGTAATCGTATTGCTTCTAACCTTGTGACCGGAGCAAATGTTTCGTCAAAATCGATTCCTTCTTCTTGATTGTATCATTGGGCGACCAATCTTGCTTTGTTGCGAACAACTATACCATTTTCGTCAAGTTTATTTTTAAATACCCATTTTGTACCAATTATGTGTTTGTCACCTGGATTAGGAACAAGTTCCCATACTTCGTTTCTTTCGAATTGGTTAAGCTCTTCTTGCATTGCAAGTATCCACTGATCATCTTTTAGTGCTTCACCAACTTTGGAAGGTTCGATTTGAGAAACAAATGCCATGTTTAAGCATGCATCTTGTAGTTTGAGTCTAGTTGTAACTCCTTTGTTGATATCACCAATGATGTTATCAATTGGATGATATCGATGGGTTCTCCATTCCTTTGGGAGTTCATTGGTTTCCTTTTCCATGTCGACTTCATTTTCTTGACTCGGTTGATCAATTGGATCTTCTTTACGTGGATCACTACTTTCAATATCATCATCATCAAAAGAAATAGCTTTGTCCTCTTCATCTGCCTTTTCATCGAATTTTCCAAGATTGTCTTTTCCGTTATTTAGCACAAAGCACTTGCATCCAAAGATGTGGAAGTGAGAGATGTTGGGCTTTCTACCTTTGTATAGTTCATACGGAGTCTTCTTAAGAATTGGCCGAATGTTTACTCTGTTAGTAACATAGCATGCCGTGTTTACGGCATCTGCCCAAAAATACTTTGGTAGATTTGAATCACTTAACATTGTTCTTGCAAGTTCTATCAAGGACCTGTTCTTTCTCTCAACAACCCCATTTTGTTGAGGTGTTCTTGGTGCAGAAAAATTGTGGAAAATTCCATTTTCTTCATAGAATTCTTCAAATAAGGTATTTTGAAATTCTCTACCATGATCACTTCTAATCGATACAATTTTGGATGATTGTTCATTTTGGACTAGCTTGGCATAATTTTTAAAGGCCTTAAAGGCTTCGTTTTTGTTTGACAAAAACAAGGTCCATGTGTACCTTGAAAAGTCATCAATAATTACTAGTCCATATGGATTTCCACCAAGACTTTTAGTTCTTGATGGACCAAACAAATCCATGTGTATTAATTGAAGTGGTCTTGTAGTAGATATAACATTAATAGCTTTAAAAGAAGTTTTCGTTTGTTTACCTTTTTGACATGCGTCACATAATTTATGCTTGACAAATTTCATTTTTGGTAATCCGACAACAAGATCATGTTTGACTAGTTTGTTTAAATGATCCATGTGAATATGAGCAATTCTTTTATGCCATAACCATGCATCATTGTTGTCGCTTACCAAAAGACATTTCATTTTCAAGGATAAATCGTCAAAATTAAGTATAAAAATATTCTTGAAACGTTTACCGATAAATTGGATTTCACTTGTTGCTGCATTTTGAATGATGCATTCTTCTTTGTTGAAGACTATCTTGTGTCCTTTGTCACATAACTGGCTGATGCTTATCAGATTATGCTTTAGGCCTTCAACATAAAGAACATCTTCAATTGTTGGAGAAGGTGCTTTTCCAATTTTTCCAATGCCTAGGATCTTCCCTTTGTTATTATCTCCATATACTACATGTCCTTTTGATTCAAGGGTCAATGCTGAGAATTTTGTTATGTCTCCCGTCATATGTTTGGAGCACCCACTATCTAAGTACCATAAATTTGAAGTACTTTGTGAGCATCCCTGCAAAATTGAAATCAGATTTTATTAGGTACCCAAAGTGCTTTGGGTCCTTGTGGGTTAGTGCCTTTCTTGACCCATATGCAATGGCCTTTGGGAATGCTAATGTTTCTTATATGACAAGTATTTGGTGTGTGTCCATAGATACCACAATATGAGCAAGTAGGAATTTTACTTGTGTATGTATGACGTTTATTGTTAATAACCTTTTCTTTATGTGAATGCTCTTTTTGTACAATTGTCATGTTTCTTAGATTTGTTTGAGTACTTGATTTTACAAAAATGGTCTTACTAGTGCTTGGTTTATCAAATTTAGAAAATCCAATACCACTTTTATCATTTGAATATCTTTGCATGTTTAGAACATTTTCTAATCCTATATGTCCTTTTTCATACCTTTCAATTACTCTATTTAGTTGAACAATTTTAAATGAAAGTGAATCACAATTGTTGCATGTAGAATTCTGCTTAGATTTTTCAGCATCTTTTTCCATAAGATTAATTTTTTCTTTAAGACATGAGATTTCTTTCTTTTGAGTTGATACTTGTTTAAGCAAATTTTTACATTCAACAAGAAGTTCTTTTATTGCATTTTGTGCTTCACTGTATTCTATAATTAATTCATGATTATAAAGAGGGTTGTTTAAGTTACTAACCTCTTCGTCATCGGAATGATTGACGCCATTAGTGCAACATTTGCACATTCATCACTTTCAGTTTCTGATGTTGAACTTATGTCGTTATCTTCCCATGCCATATATGCTTTCTTGAAATCTTTTCTTTTACCGGCATTCTTTTTGATGAGATCTGGACAATCTGCTTTAATATGTCCTTGTTTTCCACATTCAAAGCATGTGAAGTTTTGGTTGGTCGTGCTATCTTTCTTTCTGAAGTTCTTCTTCTTGAGACTTCTGTTATTTTTAAGAAATTGCCGAATTTCTTGACAAGGAGGTTGATGTTTTCGTCGTCATCAGAAATTTCTTCTTTGACTACTTCCTTTGATTCGGTCTTTAGAGCAATATTTTTGCTTTTCTTTTCTTGGGTTTCATTTTGCTCTAATCGTCCAAGTTCTATTTCATGTTCTTGTAGTTTGCCAAATAATGCAGAAAGCGACATTTTGGACAAACTCTTCTTTTCTGATATCGCAGTCACCTTTGGTTGCCATGCCCTCGTTAGTGATCGTAATACTTTCAGATTCAATTCATCGTTGGAGAAGACCTTTCCGAGGGCTGTCAAGTGATTTCTCAAGTGGGAGAATCGTTTCTGCATGTCTAGTATAGTTTCTCCAGGCTGCATACGAAACAATTCATATTCTTGAGAAAGTGTATTTAGTTCGGATCTTTTTACCTCTATGGTGCCTTCATGGGTTACTTCCAATGTGTCCCATATTTCCTTGGTTGTTTTACAGTGAGATATGCGGAAGAATTCATCCATACCAAGTGCTGATTGTAGAATGTTTTTAGCCTTTTTATCGTCATCGGTCCAAGAATTCTTTATCTTAATTTCTTCCTTGTTGTTGATGACTGTTGTTGGAATGTATGGACCATTTTCGACAGCATCCCATATTTCGTCTCCCTGTGCCTCAAGATATGCTTGCATGCGTATTTTCCAGAAGTCGTAATGTTCACCGACGAAACATGGTGGTTTGTTACTGCTGCCACCGTCTCTAAAAACTGGTTGTGCGGAAGCCATTAGTTATTTGATCAAGGAGTAAGTTACCTTGAACCTGCTCTGATACCAATTGTAAGATCAGATGTGCACCTAAGAGGGGGGGGGGGTGAATTAGGTGTTTGGTTATTTTGATCGTTTTTAGAATTATAATGATTGATTTTTGCGTTCAATGTTAATAGATGAAGAAATAAATAACAGTAAGTAAATGAACACTGCGAATTTATCCTGGTTCCCCTAATAACCAAGGGTACGTCCAGTCCTCTTGCTCACCACAAGAGATTTTCTTCACTATCTGTCAGAATATGTACAAGTCCTCACCCTGGGACCTTGGCTACAATCTTCTAACAAACTTTCAAAGATAGAACACTACTATCTTAGATACAGCACTTAAAGAAAGTACAACTTTCTTTTACAAACACTTGTTGTTTTGATAAGGATATAGGAATAGAAAGGAGGTAGAATAATTCAAGATTTATTCAAGTACTTTTGAGAACCTTAAGGATATGAAAATGATATGCAGGTACTTGAATTTCTGAAAAAGACTTAGAAAAATTTAGAAAATTTAGTTCAAAGTCTTTGAAATTGTGTAATTTGAATTCATAATTTGAATATGAAGTTATGACCTATTTATAGTCCTCAAATATCTCTTTAGATTCGTGGCCTTTGATCCAAGAGGTTTGAGAAAGAATTGCAATGTTTTAAATTGAATTCAAAGCTGAAAAATTGCATTGCTTCCAGTTGTATTCGACTACAAGATAGCTGTATTCGAATACAACTTGCTGCAACGTTAAAAATTATTCAAATTTTTCACTGTGTAGTCCAATACAGATGAGATGACCAACTCTCTGACTTAGCCATGTTTTATCTTGTATTCGACTACAAGATATCTGTATTCGAATACAACTTGCTGCAACGTTAAAAATTATTCAAATTTTTCACTGTGTAGTCGAATACAGATGAGATGGCAAACTCTCTGACTTAGCCATGTTTTATCTGTATTCGAATACACCTTGGTTGTAGTCGAATACAATATTACTTTTAGTCAAAAATAAAGATTCTAACATTTTGAAAATATTATTTTGGACTTTTGAAAATATTGTTTATGCATATGCAAAGTAATTAAGGTTCTCTTGTATTTGAATTATGACTTGAATTATTTTACCTTTATATAATCTATTTATTTGTAATTTCATCAAGGGATGTTTGAAAATGAATTGGAGGAATTCTTCTTTTTGTTGCTGTGTCACCATTGGTCTTTGTGTATAATCAAAAACGTATTTTTACATAAGTTTTTTTAATAAAAAGCAAAAAATAAATTAAAAATTAAAGATTAAAAATGTTGATTATTTTTGAAATGGTGATCAAATCGTTCTCCATCACCAACGACCCAATCGACGCCCTCATCTCATGGAACTCATCCACAGCCCGCTATTCCTAGCACGACATCACTTGTAGTGGTCCCCACCACCTCACCTCTATCGACGTTTCTTCGCTCATCCTCTCCGACATCCCTTCTCTCTCCAATCTCTCCCTCACCGATAACAAATTATCCGGCCCTATTCCTCCTTCTTTTTCATCTCTCTCTTGCTTTGTTTCCTTAACCTCTCCAACAATGTCTTCAACGATACTTTCCCTTCTCAGCTCTTGTGTCTCTTCAATCTTCATGTACTTGATCTTTACAATAATAACATGACTGGTTCTCTTCCTCTTTCTATTACTCGCATGCAAAATCTCCGACATTTGCATCTCGGTGGAAATTTTTTCATCAGAAAAGTCCCGCCAGAGGATGGAACTTGGTCTCATCCTGAGTATCTTGTTATCTCCGGCAATGAGCTTTCTGGACCAATTCCGTCGGAGATCGGTAACCTCATTTTCCTCTGTGAGCTTTACATTGGTTACTATAATACCTACGATGGTGGTATTCCGTCGGAGATTGGTAACCTATCGGCGATGGTGAGGTTCGACGCGGCTTATTGTGGATTACCTGGCGAGATTCCGCTGGAGTTTGGAAAGCTTCAAAACTTGAATACATTGTTTCTTCAAGTTAATGCGCTTTCTGGGTCTCTTACCCCGGAGCTCGAAAACCTAAAGAGCTTGAAATCAATGGATTTGTCTAACAACGCGTTCTCCGGTGAGGTTCCAACGAGTTTTGCAGAGCTGAAGAATCTTACTCTTTTGAATCTTTTCAGGAACAAGCTTCATATAACTATACATGAGTTTATCGGAGAGATGTTGCTGCTTGAAGTGTTGCAGATTTGGGAAAACAACTTCACCAGAAGCATTCCTTGGAGTTTAGGGAAAAATGGAAAGTTTACACTAGTTGACATTTCTTCAAACAAATTAACCGGTTCGCCACCACCTTATGGGCCCGTTTGATGGACCGGATAGGATAGACACAGGATAGGATAAGGAGCAGGATAGAGACATGATAGGATATGAGTAGGATAAAGAGTTATCATGTCCTGTGTTTGATGTGCAAGAGTTATCATGTCCTGTGTTTGATGTGCACATGATAACAAACTTGATAAAATTAGTTTATCCTATTCAGTGTTTGATACACAACAGATAACAAGATGATATGATTTATATTTTGATAATAAATTTGTCCTTATAATCTATTTAATTTTTTTTTAAATAACATTCATATAATTTTTTATAAATAAACAAAATTGCTAAAAAATGTAAATAATTCATGAAGTAATTTTATATACTTGAAAAAATTGTGATTTCTCTATCCATCACAATTGAAGAATGACTCACTATCATAAAAATTGTGATTTCTCTATCTATCACAATTGAAGAATGACTCACTATCATAAAAATGTAAATAATTTATGAAGTAATTTTATATACTTGAAAAAATTTTGATTTCTCTATCTATCACAATTGAAGAATGACTTAGAGTTTGTTTGATTCAAATCCCAAAAACTCTATTTTAGTATTTTAAAATTTAAAACCTAAACAATTTGTTTGGATTACTTGTTTTTAAAAACTATTTTGTAAAACTATTTTTAATATTATACTTTTTAAAACTAAAAAAAGCAAAACAGATAAATGGTGTTTTATTTTTTATTTTTCAGTTTTTTTAATTCTCTAGTCAAAGACTGTTTTAAAAAATTAAAGTTAGCAAACAAATTTTTTTAAATTTTCTTTTTAAAAACAATTTTTTAAAATTTATTTATAAAATAGTTTTCAAAAATTAAAAAGTAAAACACAATCAAACAAGCCCTTATATGAAAAAAAAATAAATAAGAAAACAATCAAAAACATCATATATGAAAAAAATAAATCAATCTAAATTCACCAACCATAAATTATGAAGAAAAAAATAAAAAATGGAAGAGTGCCAAAAAATAAAAAATGGAAGAGTGCCATAAGTCAGACTCGAACACGACTTGTTGAGATTAGAGGAATAGAGAAACACGAATAATGATATCCGGTTGAGAACGAATTATTCTAACCCACCTCAAATTAAGGATAACAAAATGCGGCTGCAACCTGATTATTAAAAAAATTTGATTACCGTATCATATCCGATTGCTGCATCAAACAAAGGATTGAGAAGGGATAAGATACGTGTATCATATCCTATCTCCTTAGTGTGCATTGGCATATCCGCATTGCATTAGTGTGCTTGGCACGCGAGTCATGTTTGATATATCGTAATGTTTGTATATACATACTCGATTGTGGTTTGTAATTGTGTCGTATTTGATGAGTGCTATTGATTGACTTTATGTGGTAAGCATTGAATGATATCGAAACATTTTCAAAACTGAAATTCTGCCATTTTCGCAGTTGTATTCAGATACAAGAATGCTGTATTTGAATACGACAGTGCAGTTTGGTTAAAAACTTCATATTTCAACTTTGATTATGCATGTGTGGCATATGAAAACCCTTTCTAGATGTATGCTAAGTTGAAAGGTTATTTTGTGCATTTAAAATTTAAATGTTATGTGATATTTGTTAATTTCGGTTGGTGACTTTTACAATTATTGTGAAAACTTGGGCCTTGCCCTCATATGAGAATCAGGATCGTCCTACCAGTTATTACTCTGAAGATGGGAACGGAGTTAGACTTACTTGACCACTGCTGTGTCAGAAGGATTTCTGCGGGGCACATGGAGATCACCTGGGTTATAGTTTTTTTGGAAGACTGTACCTATACCATATATTGTCAGCTTGACTTTTATTTTGATTGGTCCTTGTACCACTTTTTGATGTGACGTGGGGAAGTTAAAATTCTTAGGGTAGTGCTTTTGTACAGGTGTTTGCCGAGAATACCCCAGGTGTAACACCCCGGCCATTACCGTTACCGGCGATGCTACCTCACGACCTTCTCGTCCCACCTCACCACTCACGTTACCGGCGATGCTACCTCACGACCTTCTCGTCCCCCCTCACCACCCAGACCTTCTCGTCCCCGCTCACCACCCAGTGGAAATAACGAGTTTTTGCCTTCTGTGGGATTCGAGCCCGGTACCTAAGGGATAAGTACCGCCTCCACAGAGTCCCACTACCAATTGAGGTCAATTGAGCTGCTGGCTCAATTGGTAGTGGGACTGTGTGGAGGCGGTACTTATCCCCTAGGTACTGGGCTCGAATCCCACGGAAGGATAAAACTCGTTATTTCCACTGGATGGTGAGGGGGTATGAGCTACGTCGGATTGGTCTTAAATACTTTGGACTTTCATTTCAAAACCGTTTCCGCTGTTTGTAATTATTGTTGACTTTTGTGGTTGTGATACGACTTAAATATTTTATCCAAAGGTATTTCTCTCTTTATTATGAATTTGAATTTGTTTTTTTTTTTTTTTATAAAAAAAGCGGGTGTTACAACTTGCATTGGATTCTCACTAATGTTGTGCCATATGCAATTGTTATGTTGTTGCCACATACTCTAAAGAATCATTGCCATTGATACCACTTGTGTATGATTAAGCATCTGCAAAAGAGCAAAAATCATAGTTGCAACTGAGTTTGCTCCAACAGTTTCCATTTGCACCATATCTCTAAACCTGCATTGCTACCAACAATTCCTACCATTTCAGCACAAAAAGAAAACATGCAAACTATCTTCGATGCCATCATCACACAAAACACAACGGCCAGGACAATTGACACTTTTATCGTGTTGTCTCGAACGCTTAAGAAGATAATTCCGTCAAATTCTCCACAAAAGATTTTTAATTCCAGGAATTTTAAAATTTGAAGTATTAATAAAGTCATTCAAACATAACCTGTAAGCACTTCAGACAGTATGCATGCCACTAGAATCGACTTTCCAGACTCGTATCCTTTCTCAATGAGTCAAAAAGAGGTGTTTTGAGAATCTTTTGAGCGATACTAAGATAAAAAGTTGTTGTAACTAAAGATCTATTTGCTTTTTTATGCAGAGTCATAATCAAACAATCAACTCAAACATTTTATTTTTGTTATGAAAAAAGAATATTTAAAATGTATTAAACAAAAAAATTCCTACTAATAAAAAATCTTGTGGGGGCAAGAGTCCCGTTACTTCATGAATGAATCTGCCCCTGCATATCACTAAAAGAATGTAACATTTGAGTTAAATATGAGTAATGCACATATAGAAATAAAAAACTACTTCTAGAAGTCCATATCATCAAAATATATAAACTAAAATGTTTTCATTTCCCTAATAAAGGAAAAATATAGCTTCAATTTGTAAATGATATGATATCTCAATCCATCAGAATTCCAAAGAGAAAATAACTGAAAAAGAAAACGAGAAATTCGCGATACAGTTTTACATCATAATTAATCATCAAACTGGTTAAACGATTTCATCATAATGAAGCATTTCATTCAAAAAGAACCAAGATAGAAATCATGATTTTATATAAATATTTCATTCAAGACATGAATGAACAAAATAGAAGTTTAGAAATATTGGGAAAATGTTGTCTGAAGTTAATTGGGAAACAACTACCATAGAATTCAAATCAAAACTCAAGCAGAACATAGATCATATGGAAGTGAGGAACATAGGAAGGAATTGGAAAGATGGAATGTGTAGTCAAAGAAATAACCCAAGATCACAATCTATGAAATATGAATCTAATGTGCGTCTAATGAAAGGAGATATATAGACCCTTTTGTTATTAGATAAATAAAACTAGAGACATTTCTATGCTTTTTGAACTACCTAAAACACTGTTAAAAAATGTTATATTACATAATAGTGTTAAATAAAGATTTCAATAGGTCATAAAACATATTGCAAAGGGCATGACTTAGCAGAAGAAATGCAATTAAGAATATATATATATAAAAAATGAAATAGTGATAATGTAATGCGTCACAAAAAGAAGAGTACATTAAATAGGATTCGTATTGATGATAAGACTAAAGAGTAGTTCCAACTTCCAAGCTGATATCACCGGCAAAAGCTGTAAATAGTTAATGAATTCCTGCAAAATGGATGTATATTTGTAAATGTCATACAAGCTGATAAACTATGTAGCTTAATAAAATTATATATTATTTTTATAAAAAATTTAGGTTACAATTGTTTTATATGAGATTTGAACTTCGTCTTTTAAGATTATAAAGTCAAATATTGTTTTTGAATTTCGAAAAACTTTGAAAAAACAATTTATGCCACAAAAAATATTACTGGATTGAATCGCGGACTAGGTCGCTCTTTTTAAGACGTTTTGAGGCACTGCCCAAATTGTGCAAGGTAGACTATCAACCACGAAGTCTCCAGGATAAAAGAGCCTAGATCACTGTATCGGAGTTCTACTGCACCGTAGAAAACTGTAAATATACATGTTTTTGATTATACACAAAGACCAATTGTGACAAAGCAACAAAAAGAAGAACTCCTCCAATTCATTTTCAAACATCCTTTGATGAATTACAAATAAATAGATTATATAAAGGTAAAATAATTCAAGCCATAATTCAACTACAAGAGAACCTTACATACTTTGCATATGCATAAACAATATTTTCAAAAGTCCAAAATAATATTTTCAAAATGTTAGAATCTTTATTTTTGACTAAAAACAATATTGTATTCGAATACAACCAAGGTGTATTCGAATACAGATGAAAAATTGCTAAGTCAGAGGCTAGGCCATCTCATCTGTATTCGACTATAGATGAAAAATTGCTAAGTCAGAGGCTAGGCCATCTCATCTGTATTCGACTACAGATGAAAAATTGCTAAGTCAGAGGCTAGACCATCTCATCTGTATTCGACTACAGATGAAAAATTGCCAAGTCAGTAGCTAAAAACTCTTCATCTGTATTCGACTACACAAAAGTGTATTCGACTACACAGTGAAAAATTTGAATAATTTTTAACGTTGCAGCAAGTTGTATTCGAATACAGATATCATGTAATCGAATACAACTGGAAGAAATGCAATGTTTCAGTTCTGAATTCAATTTAAAACATTGCAATTCTTCCTCAAACCTCTTGGATCAAAGGCCACGAATCTAAAGAGATGTTTGAGGACTATAAATAGGTCATAACTTCATATTCAAATTACGAATTGTAATTACACAATTTCAAAGACTTTGAACTAAATTTTCTGAATTTTTCTCTAAGTCATTTTTAGAAATTCAAGTACTTGCATATCATTTTCATATCCTTAAGGTTCTCAAAGTACTTGAATAAATCTTGAATTATTTATCATTCTACCTCCCTTCTATTCCTATACCCTTATCAAAACAACAAGTGTTTGTAAAAGAAAGTTGTACTTTCTTTAAGTGTTATATCTAAGATAGTAGTGTTCTATCATAGACAGTTTGTTAGAAGATTGTAGCCAAGGTCCCAGGGTGAGGACTTGTACATATTCTGACAGATAGTGAAGAAAATCTCTTGTGGTGAGCAAGAGGACTGGACGTACCCTTGGTTATTTGGTGAACCAGGATAAATTTGCAGTGTTCATTTACTTACTGTTATTTACTTCTTCATCTACCAACATTAAACGCAAAAATCAATCACTAAAATTCTAAAAACTGTCAAAATAACCAAACACCTAATTCACCCCCCCTCTTAGGTGCACATCTGTATCGGAGTTCTACTGCACCGTAGAAAACCGTTCTAGAATTACACCCTCAGTATGGAAGTCGAATGACTACCACTCGTAATATGGCACTAAGACCACTCGAAAGAAAAAGAAGAAAAAGTAAGAAAGGGGAAGAAGAGAGAAAAGCCTCTAATACGGAGAGTTTTTGGTGTGCTTTTCCAACTGAGGAGAACCCTCTATTTATAGAGGAAATCCGCAACTGGATCAGAGAAAAGATCACGATCCATTTGATCTAATACGTGCGCTCCAATTGACCACGAAACGTGCGCTCCAATCCGGTTGACTACCAAAACGTGCGCTCCAAACATAAGGTTTTGACTCTGAGTTTTGACCGGGCAACAGATGAGACGTGAGACCAAAGATTAGGGTTTTGACCGGGCAAAAACAAACGCACGAATTCAGGAAAGGAAGACTGGATCAGATATTCAAAGTAGACTCGATAGAGGGCAATTACGTAATTAACGTAACAATAAGAAGATAAAAACGCAAGCATTCTTTTTAAAGTTAATTAAATAAATAATTTATTAATTTTTCATATACTAAAAAATAATACACCACTTAGCCAAAGCCAAAGCCAAACCCCAAGCCCGGCTGAGCCGGGCCGAAAGGCGGCGGCGCGCACGCGTGTGTGGTGGTCAACTTTGCATGCATTTTTCCTCCTTTACAAAATTGGGGTACTCCTTGGGGCACACCCCAAGGTCCATACCTCCACCTTATATACCCTACTATTGTGTGATATCCTTCATATGTGGGACTTCTTTATTTTTTCCAACAATTTTCCAACAACTCTAGCTCATTAATGTCATCATTATTTCCAACAATTTTCCATTAATATCATCATCATTTCCAACATTCCCCCACATGAATTTTTTTTTAAAAAAGGTTTCTAAAATAGCGTCAAACGCTTCTAAAAGACTGTGCATAAACAAAGGTGTCTCTTGACTTGAACCTTTGCATAGCAAGTAAGATTCATATTCAAAAAGAGTGACTCGTAGTCTTGAACTCTATCTTTGACATCAAACCCACACACAACCTTTTCATTGGGTGTATTCTCAAAAGCCCATGCATTTAAGGTCATGCACGTGTATCCCAGTATAGTGAACACTCTAGGAATTCTGCCTTGAAATTCCATAGGAAGCGGCTCCCACTTCCACATTCACATAGGTGAGTCTATCAAGAGTACTCATGTAGGTAGGTACTCCAATCCACATAGAGTATAGATCTCATTAAGAGTTTCTATTATATCATCCTTATATTGCTTGAGGAATCATGCTTATCTCATATATAATATAGCATGTTCATCTCATATCACTATGACTTGTTATTACCCATTGAACCTAATTCTTGGGATCTCCAATCTTTTAGGTCAGGTTACCATCATAAGTGACTCATTGATCTAAAGGCATTAGTCTCATCCTTTTAGCACTTTCTCTCTAGCTAATCCTTTCGTCAAAGGATCTGCTAAATTTTTATCAGTGCGTACATGATCCACTATAACAGCTCCTTTAGAAAGTAATTCTCTAAGTGTGTTGTGCTTACGACGTATTTGTCGTCTCTTATCGTTGTAATAACGGTTCTCAATCTTTGCAATAGACGCGGTACTATCGCAGTGAATCAACACAGCTGGCAAAGGTTTTTCCCATAAAGGGATCTCAACTAGTAAGCATCTCAACCAACTTGCTTCTTCACTAGCAGTAGCTAGTGCTATCATTTCAGACTCCATAGTGGATTGAGCCGGTATCGTCTGTTTCTTAGTTTTTTAAGATACAGCACCACCGACTATACTAAAAATATAGCCAATGGTTGCTTTGGAATCATCTGATATGGTGTTCCAATCAGCATCACCGTATCCTTTAAGGACAGCAGGAAATCTTTGATAATGTAATCCGAGACTCATGGTCCTTTTAAGGTATCTCATGACTCTTTCGATAGTGTGCTAATGCTCCATACTAGGTCTACTAGTAAACCTGAACAACAATCCCACGACATAGGCAATGTCGGGTCTCGTACAATCAGTGGCATACCTGAGGCTGCCAATGATGCTCACACATTCAGTTTGTATAACACCTTCTCCAGTGTTCTTGAAAAGTTTCACACTTGGATCATATGGTGTACAAGCAGGTTTACAGTCAAAGTAATTATATTTCTTTAGGATCTTTTCAACATAGTGAGATTGATCCAAAGAAATTCCCTTTTCTAACCTAGTAATCTTGATTCCAAGGATTACACTCGCTTCTCCGAGGTCTTTAATATCAAAGTTGTTACTCAACAATGATTTCACATTATTTACATCATGAATATTTGAACCAAATATGAGTAAGTCGTCTATGTAGAGATATATGATAGTGCAAATGCCATTTTCAAATTTTTTAATAAATACATTTGTCACTTTGATTCAATTTAAACTCATTCGACAAAATCAAGTTATCAAATTTTTCATGCCATTGCTTAGGAGCTTGTTTAAGACCATACAAAGACTTATCTAACTTACAGACCTTGTCTTCTTGTCCATGTATTACAAAACCTTCAGGTTGTTCCATATAGATTTCTTTTTCTAGGTCACCATTTAAAAAAGTTGTTTTAACATCCATCTGGTGTATCACCAGGTTATGAATAGCCGCAAGTGATATGTGCACCCTGATGGATGTTATTCTAGTGACTAGTTAAAAGGTGTCGAAGAAATCTATATTTTTTCTTTGTCTAAAACCTTTGGTCACAAGACGTGCCTTGTACTTATCAATAGATCCATCAGGTTTTAGTTTCTTTTTCAAAATCCATTTACAACCTATTGGTTTGCAACCAAGAGGCAAGTATACTAAATGCTAGGTCTAGTTAGACTCTAGAGAATCCATTTCATCGTTTATAGCTTCTTGCCATAAATCTGCATCTAATGACGACAAAGCTTCCTTGAGATTTGCAGGATCCACTTCTAAATTATAGGCCATATATTCAGGTCCATAATCTTTGGCAACTCTTACTCTCTTACTCTTTTGAGTTTCTGTTTTGCCTTGTGTGTTGCTTTCAGTGCTTCTTGTCACATGAACTTGACTAGGTTCGCTGCCCCCACTATTTCTCGATTTGAAAGGGAATTTATTTTCATAGAAGTCAACATCATTTGATTCTATGATCATTTTTGCATTTATGTCGTAAAACCTATACGCTTTACTGTTTACCGCATACCTAATGAATACACATTCATAGGCTCTACTAGCGAGTATAATTCGCTTGGGATAGGGGATTCTGCAATAAGCCAGACAACCCCAAGTTCGAAGATAAGACAAGTTGGTTGTCTTTTCTTCATTATCTCATAAGGAGATGTTTTGTTCTTAGGTTTTGGAAGTCTATTCAAAATATAGCAAATAGTCAAAATAATTTCCCCCACCAGTGAGAGGGAGCACCAGAGTTAAGCAAAATAGCAACAACAAATTCAGTAAGAGTTCTATTATTTCTTTCAGCTTTACCATTCATTTCAAGTGAATATGGTGCTCTAGTTTCATGTATAATTCCTTGGGTTTTATAAAACTCATTAAACAAACTAGAATCATACTATGTTCCTCTATCACTACGAAATCTCTTAATCTTCTTACTAAATTGATTTTCAATTTCAGTTACAAAGATCTTAAAAATGTCAAGCGCTTCACTTTTATTTTTCATAAGGTATACATAAGTATTGTCAGAACAATCGTAAATAAAAGTGATGAAATAACGTTTTCCATTTCTGGTTAACGTCCCATCATGTTAACATATATTAGAGTGAATTAAGTCTAAAGGTTCAAATTCTCTAACAACAGATTTATGTGAACTCTTAGTTATTTTAGCTTGACTGCAGAAATCACATTTTTCAAAATCCTTTAAAGATAACTTTGGAATTAAGCCTAAGTTACTCAAGTTTGAAATCACACGTTTGTTCATATGACAGAGTCTAGCATGCCAAATATTAAAATCACACAATATGTAAGGAGAAGGAAACATTTTATTGATTTCAACATTCAATTTAAACATGCCATCAGTGGCGTACCCTTTCCAAACAAAAATACTATTTTTAGAAATGAAGTACAAATCTGCCCCTATAGACTAAGTAAACCATGCCTTATTGAGAAGAAACTCAGAAATCACATTCTTCCTTATTTTTGGAGTGTGCATGACATCCTTCAGAATTATGGTCTTTCCAGAGGTGAATGTTAGTTCCACATCTCCAATACCAGCTGTAAGTACAGATGTGCACCTAAGAAGGGGTGAATTAGGTGTTTATGAGTTTTCCTTGTTTTCAGCGATTAAGTGATCAATTTTTGCGTTTAAGGATAGTAAGTGATGTAAGTAAATGGCAGTAAAGAAATGAACACAACAGATTTATCCTGGTTCCCCTTATGACTAAGGGTACATCCAGTCCTCTTGCACACAAGAGATTTCTCCACTATTGTTAGAAAATGTACAAGTCCCACCCTAGGACCTTTTCTACAAACTTCTAACAAATCTTCTAGGATAACACACTACTATCTTAGATAAAACTATTTAAAGAAAGTTCTACTTTCTTTTTACAAACACTGTGATTTGACAAGAGTATAGGAATAAGAAAGAAGTACAATGATAACAATCCAAGATTGTTTCAAGTACTTTGAGAACCTTAGTTAAGGATATGAAAATGATATGCAAGTACTTGAATTTATGAAAAATGACTTTGAGAAAAATTCAAAAAAGTTGTTCAAAGTCTTTAAAGTCGTGTAGTAGGATTGTTGTTGTTGAATATGAAGTTATGGTGTATTTATAGTCCATAAACATCTCTTCATATTCGTGGCTATTGATCCAAGAGTTTTTAAGAACAATTCCAATGATTTAGAGTCATTTCAGAACTGAAAAATTGCATTGCTTCCAGTTGTATTCGAATACACGATGGTTGTATTCGAATACACCTCATTGTAACGTTCAGGAAATTCAAAAAATTTCAATGTGTATTCGAATACAAGATGGTGTAGTCTAATACACTTGTATCAATTTTGCCACTGTCTTGTTGGTTGTATTCGACTACATCAGGTTGTAGTCGAATACAGATGAGGGGTTTTTGCTACTGACTTAGCAATTTTCATCTGTATTCGAATACACTTATGTTGTATTCGAATACACCTTTGTATTTTGTCAAAAATATTAATTTTAACACTTTGTAAATGTAATTTTGGCTTTTGAAAATACTTTTTATGCATATGCATAGATGTGAGGTTCTCATTGTATTTGAGCTTGTTGCTTTGATCATCATCACCGTTGGTCTTTTGTATCATCAAAAACATGCATTTTACATTCTCCCCCTTTTTGATTATGACAAAACCTTTTGTTGTTGTGGAAAGATTGCATCATATTAGAAATACTCCCTCGTAATTTATGCGTACTTCCTTGTTGATAGTGAGTTGGATGATCAAATGAATATGTTGCTGAGGACCTACATTTATTTTTACAGACAACAAAGTACCATATTTTCTCCCCCTTTTGACATGATAAAAAAGAAGAGGACAAGCAAAAATAATATATAGAAAAAATCCAAGTAAAAATGCATAATAATCCAGATAAGAGAGAAGGTTGCATAAGACCGAAGATAATGTCACATAATCCAAACAAACGAACAGACAACACATAATGTCATAGAATCCAAATAAAAAACCAAAATGTAACGAAAAGTTCAATGAAATCATCAGAACAAAACATCAAAAGAAACGGGACCTAGGAAACGAAATGCAAACTATTCCTAGTAAACTAAATGCGGATCAGTGACGTCCAGGCGGGAGATGGAGATGATCAATTTTATTTGATAAGATAAATAGCTCGTGGATCATGCTGGTATGGTTGGTTGCGATGGTGGATTCGATAGCTTGAAAACGAGCATCGACGGAGGTGTTCAATCCGGTGAGACAGGCCTGGAGTGAGTCAAGTTTGGCCATAATCGTGCGATTTGACACATGATTATCATCAGACGCAGTATCTTCATCATCAGTATCCTGGGCAGCATTAGTTGCGGGGCCACTAGTGTCTACAGGAGCAGCAGCAGATGATTGACCAAGGTCACTCATATGGATGTATTTCTGAAGTGGTTCATGCGGAACGATTTTCATGCTGGGAAGGACACTTAAATCTAGTAGATTGTCCTTAGTGATGGTATACAACACTTCCTTAGAGAAGTCCACCCCGAAGTGTTCGAGAATGCGAGTGACCTCCTTGGCGTATGGCTAACCAACAGCTTCTCTGGATGTAAACATGACTGATTTGACGAAATAAGCCCAGTTTAGTGGAAGGCCTTCGAACATGTAGTACATGATCTGAAGTTCAAATTCGGAAATCTGGGAGTAGTTACCAGCCTTTGGAACCAAATTGTAACTTAGTAAATAATGGAGCAAACGATAATCAACAGTAAGATTGTCAACTCCATATCGTTGCTTAGCAAATTTAGAGTCTGCTTGAATACGCTTTTGTTCCATAGTGTGTTTGCCAAAAAGACAAAGAGCCACACAAGCATCATACTTAGGAATACCAGACCATTCACACAAGTTATTGGGACTAGTTTCCTGTCCTTCACAGGGAATTTTCAAAATCTCCCCAATGATTTTTGAGTCGAGCTCAATAGTTTTTCCCTTAACGCGAGACTTCAACATTTTTCCATCTCTAGTCAAATTGCAGTAAAAGACCCTAACTAAATCATGATAGATAGGATCCTTGTATCCGATAAACTCTTCTACATGTTGAGCTTTAAGTAAAACAGGAAATTTATATGTAGAGAAAGAGTCTAAAGTACCAATTTTGGGAATGATTAGCCGCTTGTCGGAGTAGATTGTGTGAAACCGAGCAAATTCGTCCGGTGTGTGTAAGAGGCGAGACAAATTCGTGATATTGGTATTCTTTGTTCTTTTCTTTGAGGGACCCACTGATGCATGCTTAGTTCTTGGCTCTCGTTTGCGTGCGTCCATGATGTTTGATGAGGATTTTGACATATTTGAGAGAAAATGGGGTTTTAGGGTTTTGGTTCGTGAAATCTGAATGAAGGAGATGAGGAGAAGTTGATTTTCGTTGAAAGAAGTAAGGAATTGGTAACCAATCGAAGTAAAGGAGGTTGGCAATTTTTTTGGAACGGGAGAGGGATGCTTGTATTCGAATACCTAATTTTGAAGGATACGGCAAAATAACTAAAGCAGCTTTAGATATGAGTGAAAAACCCGAAGGTGTATTCGACTACACCTTTGATGTATTCGAATACACATGTATCTGGGGAATTTGTATTCGACTACACTGATATTGTATTCGAATACAAGAAAATCTAGAAAAATGTGTATTCGATTACCTATACTTTGTATTCGGCTACAGTTTCGAATTTTTATGAAAGGAGCGAATTTTTCACTTTGAGCATACAAATTAATGCATATAATCACAAATGTAAGAACAGGTAAACATATTTGAGAACAATTTAAACATAGATGACTTAATTCTAACATGCTATCAAGAGGAAACTTATAAACTTTGAACAATGATGACAAAGTACCTTGTATTTAAAGATCATTTTCACTTAAGATGTCGAGTTCTCTTCGAATTTTGTAAAAAGAGTCCTTAGGAAGTGGTTTAGTGAAGATGTCCGCCAATTGGTTATGAGTATCCACAAAGGTTACTTCAACATTTCCTTTAAGCACATGATCGCACAGAAAATGATGTCGTATATCAATGTGTTTAGTCCGAGAGTGCATGATTGGATTCTTTGAAATATTGATTGCACTAGTGTTGTCGCATCGTAACGGAATGCATCCGAGATCAAGTCCATAATCATATAGTTGTTGCTTGAGCCACATAATTTGTGCACAATAACTTCCTGCTGCTATGTATTCGGCTTCAGTAGTACTAAGTGCAACACATGCTTGCTTCTTACATGACCATGATACGAGTGCATTTCCCAAGACATGACAAGTGTCGCTTGTGGTTTTACGGTCTGTTTTACATCCTGCATAATCTGAATTAGAGTATCCAACGAGACAACATATGCTACCTTTCGGATACCATAGTCCTACGTTGATTGTTCCTTTCAAATATTTCATGATTCTTTTGATTGCTACAAGATGCGATTCTTTAGGATCCGCCTGAAATCTTGCACACAAACAGACACTAAACATAATATCTTGCCGATTGGCCGTTAGATATAGTAGAGATCCAATCATACCTCGATATTTTGAAATGTCTATAGAAATACCAGATTCATCTTTATCAACATATGTCCCGGAACCCATGGGAGTCGCACTTTCCTTGCAATTTTCCATTTCCAATCTTTTTAGCAATTCTTTGCAATATTTTGCTTGATTGATGAAGATGCCATGCTTGAGTTGCTTGATGTGAAGGCCAAGAAAGTAGTTTAATTTTCCCATCATGGACATTTCAAATTCTCCTTGCATCATCAATGAGAATTCTTCACATATGTCATTTTTTGTTGAACCGAAGATGATATCATCAACATAGATTTGGACCAACAAGGTGTGACCATTATTTCTTTTAATAAATAATGTCTTATCGACTTTGCCTTTTTCAAATCTTCTTTCACATAGGAAAGCACTCAATCTATCGTACCAAGCTCTTGGAGCTTGTTTTAGACCATAGAGAGCTTTTCTTAATTTGAAGACATGTGAAGGATTCTTGAAGTCCTCAAAGTCGGGTGGTTGTTTGACATATACTTCTTCATTGATGTATCCATTGAGAAAGGCACTTTTCACGTCCATCTGAAATAATTCAAAGTTCATAGAACAAGCATAAGCAAGTAGTAAACTTATTGCTTCTAACCTTGCGACTGGAGCAAATGTTTCGTCAAAATCAATCCCTTCTTCTTGGTTATATCCTTGGGCGACCAATCTTGCCTTGTTGCGAACAGCTATACCGTTTTCGTCAAGTTTATTCTTAAACACCCATTTTGTACCAATGATGTGTTTATTTCCCGGATTAGGAACGAGTTCCCATACTTTGCTTCTTTCGAATTGGTTAAGTTCTTCTTGCATGGCAAGTATCCACTGATCATCTTTTAGTGCTTCACCAATTTTGGAGAGTTCGATTTGAGAAACGAATGCCATGTTTAAGCAAGCATCTTGTAGTTTAAGTCTTGTTGTAACTCTTTTGTTGATATCACCAATGATGTTATCAATTGGGTGATCTCTATGGGTCCTCCATTCCTTAGGAAGATTATCATTTTCCTTTTCAATGTTGACTTCACTTTCTTGACTTGGTTGATCAATTTGATGTTCTTTACTACTTTCAATGTCATCATCATCATAAGAAATAACTTTGTCCTCTTTCAAGGGGTTAGTTTCATCAAAAGTTACATGCATTGATTCTTCAATGATTAAAGTTCTTTTATTGAAATTTCTAAAGATGCGTAGCCAATAAAAATACCTTCATCTGCTTTTTCATCAAATTTTCCAAGGTATTCTTTACCGTTGTTTAGCACAAAACACTTGCATCCAAAGATGTGGAAGTGAGAGATATTGGGCTTTCTTCCTTTATAGAGTTGATAAGGAGTTTTCTTAAGAATCGGTTGAATGTTTACTCTATTTGAAACATAGCATGTTGTGTTTACGGCATCTGCCCAAAAGTACTTTGGTAGGCTTGAATTGCTTAGCATAGTTCTTGCGAGTTCTACCAAGGATCTGTTCTTTCTCTCAACAACCCCATTTTGTTGAGGTGTTCTACGTGCAGAAAAATTGTGGAAAATTCCATTTTCTTCACAAAATTCTTCAAATGAGGTATTTTGAAATTCACCTCCATGATCACTTCTAATTGATACAATTTTGGATGATTGTTCATTTTGGACTAGCTTTTCATAGTTTTTAAATGCTTTAAAAGCTTCGTTTTTACTTGCCAAAAATAAGGTCCATGTGAACCTTGAGTAATCATCAACAATCACTAGTCCATATGAGTTTCCACCAAGACTTTTGGTTCTTGATGGGATAAACAAATCCATATGTATGAATCAAAGTGGTCTTGTAGTTGATATAACATTTATAGGTTTGAAATAAATTTTTGTTTGTTTACCTTTTTGAATTTCATTTGTAGCTTCATTTTGGATGATGCATTCATCTTTGTTGAAGGCTATCTTGTATCCTTTGTCACATAGCTGGCTAATGCTTATGAGATTGTGCTTTATACCTTTAACATATAAGACATCATCAATTGAGGGGGAAGGGGTTGTTCTAACTTTTCCAATGCCTAAGATTTTTCCTTTGTTATTATCTCCATAGACTACATATCCTTTTGATTCAAGAGTCAAGGCTGAAAATTTTGTTATATCACCCGTCATATGTTTGGAGCACCCACTATCTAAGTACCACATATTTGAGGTACTTTGCATGCATATCTACAGAAATTAAAATCAATTTTTATTAGGTTCCCAATGTGCTTTGGGTCCTTGAGGGTTAGTACCTTTCTTTACCCACACGTAATGCCCTTTTGGAACACTAATGTTTATCACATGACATGCATTAGGTGTGTGACCATGAAGACCACAATATGAACAAGTAGGAGTAAATTTATTTTTTATAGCATACGTATGAGATTTATCTCGAGTAATTTTCTCCTTATAAGACTGACCTTTTTGTAAAATTGTAATTTTTCCTTGATTGGATTGATTACTCGCTTTGACAAAAATGGTCTTATTCAAGCTTGGTTTGTCAAACTTCGAGAATCCAAGACCACTTTTATCATTTGAGTATCTTTGCATGTTCAGAACATTTTCCAATCCCATTTAACCTTTTTCATATTGTTCAATTACTCTATTTAATTGAACAATCTTGAATGAAAGGGAATCACATTTATTGCATGTAAAATTCTGTTTTGTTTTTTCAGAATCCTTTTCCATAATGTCAACTTTTTCTTGAAGACTTGAGATTTGTCTCTTATTTGTTGACACTAGTTTGAACAGGTTTTTGCAATCAATAACAAGTTCCTTAATGGCGTTTTGAGCATCATTGTATTCTATAATTAATTCACTATTAGTTTTATTATGAAGAGAGTCTATGTTACTAACCTCTTCGTCGTCATCTGATTGATGCGATGCCATTAGTGCAAATTTGGCGCATTCTTCACTTTCTGTTTCTGAAGATGAACTTACTTCGTTATCTTCCCAAGCTATGTATGCCTTCTTGAAGTATTTCCTTTTAACGGCATTTTTCTTGATAAGGTTTGGACATTCTGCTTTGATATGTCCTTGTTTCCCGCATTCAAAACAAGGGAAGTTTTGGTTTGAAGTAGAGCTATCTTTCTTTCTGAAATTCTTCGTTTTGAAATTTTTATCATTTTTAAGAAACTTACCGAATTTCTTAACGAAGAAGGTAATGTTTTCGTCTTCATCAGAAATTTCGTTTCTGACTTGTTCCTTTGATTCAGTCTTTAGAGCAATGTTTTTGTTCTTCTTTTCTTGACTTTCATTTTGCTTCAACCTTCCAAGTTCAATTTCGTGTTCTTGAAGTTTTCCAAACAATACAGAAAGTGACATTGCTGTTACCTTTGACATCTTGGATAAGCTTTTCTTTTCTGATATTGTTGTTACCTTTGGTTGCCAAGCCCTTGTTAGTGATCTTAATACTTTTGGTGAAAATCTTTCCAAGAGCCGTCAAGTGATTTGTTTAGTGGGAAAATCTTTTCTGCAAGTCCAGAATAACTAATATTCTTGAGAAAGTGTATTAAGTTTAGATCTTTTTACCTCAATGGTGCCTTCATGGGTTACTTCCAATATGTCCCATATTTCTTTGGTTGTTTTACAGTGAGATAAGCGGAAAAATTCATCCATTCCTAGTGCTGATTTGTAGCATGTTTTTAGCCTTTTTATTGAACACCGCTTTTCTTTTATCATCATCGGTCCAAGAATTCTTTATCTTAATTTCTTCTTTGTTGTTGATGACTATTGTTGGATTGTAAGGACAATTTTCAACCGCATCCCATATGTCGTCTCCTTGTGCTTCAAGATACGCTTGCATACGTATCTTCCAAAAATCATAGTGTTCTCCAACGAAGCATGGTGGTTTGTTACTAGTGCCACCATATCTGAAAACAAGTTGTGCGGAAGCCATGAGTAATGATCGAGGAGTAAGTTACCTTGAACCTTCTCTGATACCAATTGTAAGTACAGATGTGCACCTAAGAGGGGGGGTGAATTAGGTGTTTAGGAGTTTTCCTTGTTTTCAGCGATTAAGTGATCAATTTTTACATTTAAGGATAGTAAGTGATGAAAGTAAATGGCAGTAAAGAAATGAACTCATCAGATTTATCCTGGTTCCCCTGATGACTAAGGGTACATCCAGTCCTCTTGCGCACCACAAGAGATTTCTCCACTATTGTTAGAAAATGTACAAGTCCCACCCTAGGACCTTTTCTACAAACTTCTAACAAATCTTCTAGGATAGCACACTACTATCTTAGATAAAACTATTTAAAGAAAGTACTACTTTCTTTATACAAACACTGTGATTTGACAAGAGTGTAGGAATAAGAAAGAGGTAGAATGATAACAATCTAAGATTGCCTCAAGTACTTTGAGAACCTTAGTTAAGGATATGAAAATGATATGCAAGTACTTGAATTAATGAAAAATGACTTTGACAAAAGTTGTTCAAATTCTTTAAATTTGTGTAGTAGGATTGTTGTTGTTGAATCTGAAGTTATGGTGTATCTATAGTCCATAAAAATCTCTTCAGATTTGTGGCTATTGATCCAAGAGGTTTGAGGAACAATTGCAATGATTTAGAGTCATTTAAGAACTGAAAAATTGCATTGCTTCCAGTTGTATTCGAATACATGATGGTTGTATTTGAATACACCTCATTGTAACGTTTAGGAAATTCAAAATTTTTCAATATGTATTCGAATACAAGATGGTGTAGTCGAATACACTTGTATCAATTTTGCCCTTGTCTTGCTGGTTGTATTCGACTACATCAGGTTGTAGTCGAATACAGATGAGAGGTTCTCATTGTATTTGAATTATGGGTTGTATCATTTACCTTTACATAAAACATCTATTTATGAGAAGATAATTAATTTATCAATAAGGTTTTTGTAGACTTCTTCTTTTTGAACTTGTTGCTTTGATCATCATCATTGTTGGTCTTTTGTATCATCAAAAACATGTACTTTACACCAGCAACATTAGTGGTGTGGGAATGTCCCAATAACACTTTCTTATCTTCAGCAGCAGTGTATGTTTTAAACATAGCACGATCATAATAGACATGGCGGGAGACGCTAGTGTCTATCCACCATCCATCTGATCCACCAACAAGGTTGATCTTAGTTATCGTTAACAAATTGCTCTTCTGTCAAGTTAGCCTGATTAGTAGGGCCTAACCTGTTCCTACACTTGTGTGCCATATGACCTTCTTTCCCACAGTGAAAACAGAGAAAAGGGATAGGGCCATTTCTAGGAGGTGGTTGATGCCTTGCAATAGGGACCTTTGGAGGGTTCCCATTCTTGTTGTTGTTCTTTGAAGTGCGATTCTGATTATTTAGTTGTTTGTCGTTTGGCTTCAGAATTGCTCCGATGAATTTCTTTTTCTTGTTATTTGCCACAAGAACTTCATCTTTTTGGTCTTGCTTACGGGATTCTTCCTCAATTCTAAGTCGAGTTATCAGACTTTCTAGAGAAAATTCTTTTCTTTTATGCCTGAGAGAATTATGAAAATCTTTCCAAGCAGGGGGCAGTTTGTCAATAATAACAGCAATTTGAAAATGTTCATCGCGGGTCATACCTTCAGAGATGATTTTGTGAGCAATTTTCTGTATTTCATGAGACTGAGCTTCCAGTGATTTTTCATCTATCATCTGATATTTGAGGTAGCGGTTAACAGCATACTTTTTGGCTCCAACTTCCTCAGTATCATATTTCTTCTTTATAGCATCCCAAACCTGTCTAGCAGTATTGCTGTCGGAACTGTAGTAATCATACAAATCATCAGCAAGTCCATTCAGAATATAATTCTTACATAAGTAATCATTATATTCCCATTGGGTTAATTCAGCAGCTATCTTATCCTTTTCTGTTTGTTCAGCTTTTTCTAGAACATCAAGAATGTCATCCTTCAGAACGTTGGTAAGCTTTTTCGTGGTTAGAAAAAATAACATCTTTTGTTGCCACCATTTGAAGTGACATCCTTCAAATCGAAATGGTTTTTTGTAGTCAGAAGCAGAAGAACCTGTCCCAGTAATTTTATCGGTAGACATGGCAGTTCGAAAACGTCTTAAAATTGTTGTTTTTGAATTTCGAAAAACTTTGAAAAAACAATTTATGCCACCGAAAATATTACTGAGTTGAGTCGCGGACTAGGTCGCTCTCTTTAAGACGTTTTCAGGCACTGCCCAAATTGTGCAACGCAGACCATCAACCACGAAGTCCCCCGGATAAAACAGCCCAAATCACTGTATTGGAGTTCTACTGCACCGTAGAAAAGCGTTCTAGAATTACACCCTCAATATGGCAGTCGAATGACTACCACTCGTAATATCGCACTAAGACCACTCGAAAGAAAAAGAAGAAAAAGTAAGAAAGGGGAAGAAGAGAGAAAAGCCTCAGATACAGAGAGCTTTTGGTGTGCTTTTCCAACTGAGGAGAACCCTCTATTTATAGAGGAAATCCGCAACTGGATCAGAGAAAAGGTAGTGATCCATTTGATCTGATACGTGCCCTCCAATTGACCACGAAACGTGTGCTCCAATTCGGTTGACTACCAAAACTTGCGCTCCAAACTTAGGGTTTTGACTCTGAGTTTTGACCGGGCAAAGATTAGGGTTTTGACGGGGAAAAAATAGACGCACGAATTCAGGAAGGGAAGACTAGATTAGATATTCAAAGTAGACTCGGTGGAGGGAAATTACTTTTTTTAAGCCCTTTACAGCGCTTTTAGGCGCTGTAGTATCTAGCGCTGTAAAAAGATACAACAGCGTTCTTTAAAATAAAAAAGCGTTGTAAAATAGGTGGATTGCGCGCTTGTTATACTCGTTTTACAGCACTTTTCAAAAAAGCGTTGTAATTCTCTTTTAAAAACACGATGCTTGTTGTACAAGTTTTATAGCACTTTTTCAAATAAACTCTGTCAATCCTTTCTAAAAACAAGCTCCTTGTTGTACTTGTTTTACAGCGCTTTTTCAAAAAAGCGCTGTAATAGGTGCATTCTTATTCTAGTTTTATTAAAAAGCGCTGTGAATGGAATTTTTTAAATAACGCTTGTTTGTATAAACAGGTTTTTTATGGCATTTTTTTTAAGAAAACGCTCTTTTAATTTTTTTTCCAAAATCATTTTCATCCAGCACATGATATTGACACAATTACTATATTTTTCATTTAAACAGCAACAGCAACAAACTTGTAACTTTACATATTGACACAATCAGTTCACAACAACAGAACTATATAACTTTACAAACAGCACATGATATTGACACAATTACATATTTTTTACATTTACATATTCACAACAACACAGAACTATATAACTTTACAATTTCACAACAATTACATATTTTTTTACAACTTCACAACCTGGCAACATGCCAATTTCCCAACAAATTAAATAATTTTTCAGTTCGATCACATACTAACACCAGTCTTCTTTTATTTCAGTTAGATCTCTTTCATTGTATGTTGGACTAAAATTGTCAAAGTATTGTGCGATATAAAATTTGAACATAAATAAGTTAGAATCAAATATATACATAGTTTATATATGAAAATCAAAATATAATGAAAATATCGTACCGTTTCTTGAATTATAGTTTGATTCATATCAACAATCTCCTTCATGAATCGCAATATATAGTACTCGCAGTCTATGTTGTAAGTTTGACGAGGGCGCTATAAAATAAAACATATAAGTCAATAAATATTTGTGCATTGATTGTAAATGAAATTTTAAAGGCATATATTTCAAACCTTTATTGGAATCCATGTGATGTTATTTGACTTTTGCTTCGACACTGTAGCACCCCTTTGAGCTCGAAAAACTTGTAAATCACTATCAAATAAATGTAATTATTATAGCATTAACAAACACATTATATATATATATGTCAAAAATAAATGAATATTACTTACGTGTCGAAGATAGTCTTTATATCCGAGTGATTGTTGTAATTGTCGTGCAAGGGATCTAAATAGTATATAATTTCAGAGGTCGCATTGATTGCAAACAGCACCCAATGTGCCCTACAACAACAAAAATTTGGTTGACAATTTTGTTTACACATCTAATAAATTAAGTATCATAAATTAAAAAAGATATAAATAAATAATATATAATTACCCTGAATTATATGGCGCAAGGAAGAGCTTATCCTTCTCTTTATTTCCTAATAGGATATCTACAACATATTTTTTTACAATAACTGGATCGAGTTTAAACATTGAAAGCTTATGCGGAGGCAAGAATGAAAATCTATCTGACAATTTGCGCGTGCACACCAACTTCTCATACAAAAACCTTCAATGAAAATGTCAAATTAGATTATTTACCAATAAATTAAATTAATTACCAATAAATGCAATTAAAAGTAATTTTTATCTTAAATAAAGTATTTTACCTAATATATATGCTGATGACAATAGCACTCAGCTCCTTATGATTGAGAAGTTCGTATATGTGCTCTTTATCAAGTAATTCTTCATACTCATCTCCGAAAATAGCTTTCTCCATGCTTATGATAAGTGAATCGTTGCTGTCCATATTCGTTTTTGCTTGTATGTCAAGACACAACCCAAATCGAGCAAGGCGTGGATGACTTATGTTAGGAGCAACAACTGATTTTCCCCGATCCAGTTTTTGAATTTTGGCAGCTTTATTACCCTCCAGATTTTGAAGTTTGCCAGCTTTATTACCCTCCAATTTTTTTTGTTTGTCAGCTTTATTTTTACCACGAACATCCAGCTGTGGTGCGGCTTTATTCTGGCAGGTTTGTTGTGCGGGTGGTTTTGATTGAATCTTAAAAAATGAGGTTAATCAGTTTGTCAGTTAATTGAATCTAAAAAAATGAGGTTAATCTGAAAAAATGTCAAACCTTTCCGGTGACGTGACTGACTCGTTGCGGGGAATCTTCTTGTAATTCCCTTTAGACTATGTATGAATCTAAACAAATGTGAAATTAAAGTTAACAGCGGAAAAAATCAGCAATTAAATATAATCAATAATAATCATATATCGTGCAATTAAATATACATATCAATTAAACATACCTTATCAAGGCCAACAAGATTTTTGGGCCATGCCACGTAACTACTTATTGCTTCTCCCAAATACTTCATATCTCCATCGTTTTCCGATATAGGCGACAGTGCATTTGGTTGAAAAGTAATCACGGGTGATACTTTGACATCGCCGACAGGGATCGGAGTGTTGTGCAATACTTCTCCTATGGTATTGTACAATGTTCCTTTTCGAACCTTGCGATGAGTAGGGGAGGATAAATACAATACGCAAGTAGAGAAACCCTAAATCAATGGTTAATACATAAGTATGTGAAACAATTAGGTTGAATGAATTTCTTATTTTATTAAGTAATTAATTACCTCGGGAAGACTTTTAAGACCAATGTTGCAACTAGTGTTTGCACTCTCCATTAGTATTTCACGTTGGAGCTCCGGAAGTTGTTTTTCTTTATTCGTCTTTACCAAGAATGCCACTTGCTCTGTTAGGATTTTGAGTTTCTCTAATACTTCCTCATTAGATGGATTTGGGCACTTCTCTTGTGAAAAATAGCTTTTTGGAGTTACGCCAAATCCTTTACCCCTCACACAGCTAGAATATTCAGGAACATTAAATACTTTACCGAGTATGTCCCTGCAACTAACTTGTTTGTTGTCCTATTGATTTTCAGAACTTTGTTCTAGATTCTCCTAAAATACATGTGGGATTAAAAAGATAAGTTCAATATCATTTTTAAAATATAATATTAAAAAAATATTAAAGTGATAATAACACAAAGTTGTATCACTTTTTGAACATTTTCACTATCAACAATTTCATCTTTATTCACACGAGCCTCCTTCCACAAAATATGACGACCCAATGGTTGATCGGATTGGGTGTCTTGTAGCTATTCATTAAGATATAAACAAAAGCTATTCGTTAAGATCATAAACAAAATATTTGTTAGAAACTATAGTTTATAGTGTAACACATTATATAA
Organism: Cicer chorassanicum; assembly: GCA_037974735.1. Lineage (NCBI taxonomy): Eukaryota > Viridiplantae > Streptophyta > Magnoliopsida > Fabales > Fabaceae > Cicer > Cicer chorassanicum. The sequence continues at coordinate 24,061,754 of JBBPBP010000004.1, forward strand.
AAGTGATGTTTACTTACAATTTTTTGCTCTAACCGTGCATATCCATACGAGATTTTTTGTATGCATGCGTTGAATTTTTGGCCCTCTCGCGATTTTCCGTACTTATACTCTATATAAAAAAAATAACAATCGTGTAAAAATTTAAAATACGCTATGAATATGAATAATAAAATACAAATGCTAATAAATTAATCACTTACCACAAACGTGGGGTCTGCACGTTTAGCTACAAATGCGCTCCATTCTTTATTTGATATATAGTGTTTATATATTTTTGGAGCTTCAACATTCACATTTCCATCACGATCTCTTAAGTAACAGTTTGACAGATGAGATCTAAATTCCCAGTGTATTTTTCCGACAACTCTAAGCACGTAATTTTTTCTCACCTCATCAACATCAAAAGCAGACTGCAAACCAAATAAAGATATAGTTTAAGTAAAGTATTTCAATAGAAAAAATTATAAGTAACAAAAAAGTGGAGTAAAAAACTTACTTGTATATCATTCCACAGTATATCTTTTGCATCCTTCAAAGCCTTATCTCTCCAATCGTCAATTGTAATTGGGATATTCTGACGAACAACAGCACCAATATAACTTACAAACATGGAACTGTTGAGTTCAATTGGCTGACCACTTTCATTTCATCCCACCTAATAAACTCATACAGTAAGTACATGCTTTCAAAAAAGATAAAAAATAAACAGCAAATAAAGTATAGTATACCTCAAATTTAATACCATTACTTCTTGCTTTTATGACCTTTTGCATAATGGTTGCACCACATTTAACTTCATTTTCATAAGTCTTAGTGTTGACAACTTCCTCATTTTGATGATCTAAATCCTTGTTGAAATCCATTTATCTACAACAAGTTCAACATGCAGTTCAGTATAACCTTAACAAATTCAACATGCAGTAGTCTAAGTATGTAGCTGTATAAGTTCAACATGCATTTTAGTGACAACAAAATATTAACAAATACAATACCTGAAGAGTGCGAAGAAATACGTAGGGTCCACACGGATACGGCTTCGCTTAAGAATAAAAAGCGAGAAGAGTGCGCAGAAATACGAACGGTTGGTAGGACATAATAAGGTTCGGAGAAATACGTAACGAGGGTTCGTATGGAGTACGTAATGTTTGTAGGGAGAGTAACAAAGATGGAGATTGTTCGCAATGGAGATGGTTCGCAATAGGGTTTGTAGGGACAGTAGGGTTTGCAATGAGAATGACAATGAAGAGGAGGAGGTTTCGCAATGCCAAAAGTTTGTAGGGAAGATTACGTAATGAAGAGGAAACTGAAGCGGTTTACGGTTATATATAAAACCCTATTACAACATTTTTTTGAAAAAACGCTGTAAAAGACCTCCTTATTTTATTTTTTAAAAGCCTATTACAGCGCTTTTTTAGAAACCTTTTAAAGCGCTTGTACAAAAGCGCTGTAAACGACTTCCTTATTTTATTTTTTTAAAAGCCTTTTACAGCGCTTTTCCAAAAAGCGCTTTAAAAGACCTATTTGTTTTATTATCTGCAAGCGCTATGTGACCCTTTTACAGCTCTTATGTAACATGCGTTGTAAACGACCTCCTTATTTTATTTTTTTAAAGCCTTTTACAGCGCTTGTCCAAAAAGCGCTTTAAAAGACCTCTTTATTTTATTATGTGCAAGCGCTATGTGACCCTTTAACAGCGCTTGTCCAAAAAGCGATTTAAAAGACCTCTTTGTTTTATTATATGCAAGCGCTATGTGACCATTTTACAACGCTTATATAACAAGCGCTTTAAAAGACCTGCTTTTTTTTTTTTTTTTATTAAAAGCCTTTTACAGCGCTTGTTCAAAAACCGCTTTAAAAGACCTCTTTATTTTATTATGTGCAAGCGCTATGTGACCTCCTTATTTTTTTTAAAGGCTTTTATAGCGCTTATTGACAAAAGTGCTGTAAATTTACAAGTTTATGTTCACTTCAGTTCAAGTTAAATATGTTAAATTACAATATAAGTTCAGTTTCTGTAAAATGCTAAATAATTAGTAAAATACCTATATTTGGATTTTTTTTTCTTCCAAATAATTAGTTAAATACCAATATATATATCAATGCTAAATTACATGATCAGCTCATATTGGGATGATCAGTTCAAGTTCAAGAAAAATTCCCAGTACTCAAACAAAGCTTTTTGAAGTTCAATATAAGCAGAAAATCAGTTTTAGCAGGTCAAACACTTAAATTATACGAACTTAGTATAAACACTAAGATCAAGCTAAATATAAGCAGAAAATCAAATACAGTTCAAGCTAAATACTAAGATGCTCAATTCTGGAAGATCAAACAATTAAATTACATGAACTCGGATCAGATTACATGGCTTATATAAAACAATTAAACACATTAAGATGTCCTTCTTCTTTTCCTAGTGGGATTCACATTTTTTGTCCAATAACGATACGAAACGATGAATTAATCCAAATTCCTTCATCATGATCATCTCTAAGATATAAACCATCATCAATTGAATCAATTTCATGTGGTTTTGATGTTGCAAAGAAAAGATCATTACCAACATCTTCGTCATTATTGTTATCATCACTTATTTTATTGGTCGATAAGACAACAGATCATTTATCATCAGCAGGATCAGTGACATAAAACACTTGTTGAGCTTGCGACGCTAAAATAAAAGGCTCATCTTTGTATCCCACCCTATTAAAATCGACAAGCAAGAACCCTGACTCATCAATCCGAACGCCATTATTATTATCGACCCACTTGCAACCAAATATGGGAACGCGAAACATTGTGTAGTCTAACTCCCATATGCGCTCGATAACCCCAAAATATGATAGATTTGCATATATTGGGTTTTTGTCTTTTGCACTTGAGATATGCATCGCTTCAGCTACGAGAGTGACTTTGCTATTTTGCATAGTGGTTTGGTCATCTTGTACTTTGGTATAAAATGTGTAGCCGTTAATTACATAACCGGTGTAAGAAAAGACATGTAAACTCGGACCATTTGCTAGCCACCTCAATCTCTGTGAAATTGATCCGGGGTCTTTATCAAACTTTGAGTTAATGTGATTTTTTAACCATGTTATAAAACTTTGATTATGCTCTCTAATTATCCAATTTTGATTCCTATTCATGTTCAAACTAGATAACCGATCCATGTGTATTATAACATAAGGTTGAACCTCATCATCATTGTGCAGAACATACAGTTGTGTCTGCTTCCATTCTGTCCTTGATATAGTCATTACTCTCTTTCCAATTATCCCTTCTCCTGATAATCTTCCCGAATGACGAGACATGGGAAGCCCTATGGATTCAACATTGGACATATATTCAGTACAAAATTCAGCAGCTTCTTTCTAGTCGACTTCTACTTTTTACGTACCCTTTTAATATTTTCATATATCGTTCTATCGGGTACGTCCATCTCATATAAGCAGGCCCACAAAGTTGTGTCTCCTTAACAAGATGAACAGTAAGGTGAACCATTATATCAAAAAACGAGGGTGGGAAGTACATTTCAAGCTCACACAAAGTAACAACAATTTCCCTCTGCAATCTTGGTAATTTATGAGGATCAATCACTTTACTACAAATTTCCCTGAAGAAGAAACATAATTTAGTTATGGCTCGGAGAACTTTTTCAGGTAAAATTGAACGTATACCTATTGGTAGCAAATGCTCCATTAGAATATGAGCATCATGGGTCTTCAAACCTTTTAACTTGAGGTCTTTCATACAAACTAAAGTTTTAATGTTTGAAGAGTATCCTTCTGGAACTTTAACTTCGTGTAGAAATTTATACAAAACAATTTTTTCCTTTCTAGATAGAGTTTGAGCGGCTGGAGGTAGATATGTGCGATTTCCTTTCTTTACGAGACCCAATTCATTTCTTATTCCCATATCGACCAAGTCCAATCTTGCATTGATGTCATCCTTAGACTTTCCTGGTACATTGAGTAACGTACCAATAACACTGTCAAATACATTTTTCTCAATATGCATCACATCGAGAAAATGTCTTACATACAATGACTTCCAATATGGCAATTCAAAGAAAATTGACTTTTTCTTCCACCCAGTTTTGACCAGCTCTCCCGTAAAAGGTTTGCCAAATTTATTGGTCAAACCTTGTACTTTCTCAAGTATTTGATATCCAGTCGATGCTACAGGAGCTCTATCTTCCTCTGATTTTCCATTGAATGCATTTCTCCACCCACGATACTGATGACTATAAGGTAAAAATCTACGATGTCCAAGAAATACATTCTTCTTACAATGTTTCAACCGCATCCAATTTGTACTCTCTTCACATATAGGACATGCACACTGACCTTTAATGCTATATCCTGATAAATTACCATATGCTTGAAAATCATTAATTGTGCCGAACAACATAGCCCTCAAATTGAAACATTCTTTCTTATACCCGTCATAAACTTCTACACTTGTCTCCCACATAATTTTTAAATCTTCAATTAAAGGACCCAAGTATACGTCGATATCATTCCCCGGTTGTTTGGGTCCAGAAATTAACAGAGACAACATCATAAACTTACCCTTCATACATAACCATGGAGGTAGGTTATAAATCAACAAAATCACAGGCCACGTGCTGTGTGAGATGCTTTGAAGACCATGTGGATTCATTCCATCAGTAGAAAGTGCAAGGCGTAGATTTCTCGACTCTATCCCAAATTCAGGATACTCGTGATCAATTTTTGTCCATTGCGGAGAATCTGCAGGGTGTCGAAACTTTCCATCTCTAATTCTTTCATCTGCATGCCATGTCAAGTGTTTTGAATCTTCTTCACTGCGATACATACGTCTAAATCTTGGTATTATAGGAAAATACCACACGACTTTTGCTGGAGTAGATTCTTTCTTCTTATATCGAGAGACATTGCATTTCGGACACGCCTTTAGTAATTCATATTCATTTCGAAATAAAATGCAATTATTAGGACACGCATGAATCCTTTCATAACTCATACCAATAGAGCATAAAATTCGTTTAGCCTCGTAGGTTCTATTGGGAAGTTCATTATCAACTGGCAACATATCTTTTAAGAGTGTTAGTAATTATGTGAAGCTTTTATCAGACCATCCATTACTCGTTTTTAAGTTGTACAACTTTAGTATCGCCAAAAGTCTTGTGAATTTAGTACAACCATTATATAATGGTTTCTCTGCATCACTAAACAAACTCTCAAACATTTTAGGACAATCACGAAGATCTTCTTTGACTGCTTTTGCAATCTCCTCAACTCGGTCCGGCTCATATGTATCTGTGCGGGTGTTTCCATTGATTTTCTCACCATGTTTTATCCAACATGTATAGCTTTAATCAATTCCATACCATACTAAATGTCCTTCCAATACCATATGAGCCGGACCGAGTTGAGGAGATTGCAAAAACAGTTGAAGAAGATCTTCGGGATTGTCCTAAAATGTTAGAGAGTTTGTTGAGTGATGTAGAGAAACCATTATATAATGGTTGTACTAAATTCACAAGACTGTCGGCAATATTATAGTTGTACAACTTAAAAGCGAGTAATGGATGGTCTGATAAAAGCTTCGCAAAATTATTAACACTCTTAAAAGATATGTTGTCAGATGATAATCAAATATATAAACTATGTGTATATTTGATTCTAACTTATTTATGTTCAAATTTTATATCGCACAATACTTTGACAATTCCAATCCAACATACTTTGAAAGAGATCTAACTGAAATAAAAGACGACTGATGTCAGTATGTGATCGAACTGAAAATTATTTAATTTGCTGGGAAATTGGCATGCTGCAAGGTTGTGAATATGTAAATGTAAAAAATATGTGTTGTGTTGCAAGGTTCTGTTGTGAATATGTAAAGTTATATACTTCTGTGTTGTTGTGAATATGTAAATGTAAAAAATATGTAATTGTGTCAATATCATGTACTGTTGTTGTGAACTGATTGTGTCAATATGTAAAGTTACAAGTTTGTTGCTGTTGCTGTTTAAATGAAAAATATAGTAATTGTGTCAATATCATGTGCTGGATGAAAATGATTTTGGAAAAAAATTAAAAGACGTTTTCTTAAAAAAAAATGCCATAAAAAACTTGTTTATACAAACAAGCGTTATTTTAAAAATTCCATTTACAACGTTTTTTAATAAAACTAGAATAAGAATGCACCTATTACAGCGCTTTTTTGAAAAAGCGCTATAAAACTAGTACAACAAGCAGCGCGTTTTTAGAAGGGATTTACAGCGTTTTTTTGAAAAAACACTGTAAAACTAGTACAACAAGCATCACATTTTTAAAATGGATTTACAGCGTTTTTTGAAAAAGCGCTATAAAACTAGTACAACAAACAGCATGTTTTTAGAAGGGATTTACAGCGCATTTCAAAAAAGCGTTGTAAAACCAGTATAACAAGCACGCAATTTATCCACCTATTTTTACAGCGCTTTTTTATTTTAAAAAGCGCTGTTGTATCGTTTTACAGAGCTAGATATTACATCGCTTACTTTTTTGAAAAAACGCTGTAAATGGCTTAAAAAAACGCTGTAATATGCTATTTTTCGCGTAGTGAGTGATGGGTAGAGTAGGCTCGACTAATGGATCTTGAACTTCAACACAAGGTTATTATGCTAAGCAGTCTACTTGATTGTCTTTTAACAACATGTGGAGAAAATAATTTAACGAAAACGCATTTAGTTTAATGGTCCACTTCATGAGTCAACCCTTTTAAGACAAATTTTAATAGACAATATCAATTTTGCACAAGACCAAAACTTCCCTTGACTAAACATATTCAAAGTTTTGTTTTTGCATGGAATAAAGATAGACACAATTTTTTAATAAGAATATACCTAGACTCAACATCATTCAAGATTCAACTAAAATAATACATTCCTCTTTTTGTTTCATCATCAATATATTTGCTAACTGGCATTCACTTAACTAACCTTCAACATTAATATATAAGTGAATAGGCCCACATAACACTAGATGCATTAGAACATGTAGATTGGGTAATGCACTCTTTATCTAATCAATTGCGTCTTGTTAGTTATGTCCCTAAATAATCTCCGATAAATCTTTCAACTTCAACAAGGGTGACCGCACCTTCAATTTTCCAGTCATATTTGAAATGAATAGCTTTTTAGAAAATTAATCTTCTCAATCAAACTTTGCAACTCCTTTTTTCTAGGAGGTCTTGCTTCTAGAAAGAACTTAGCTTTATTTTTATCTACCTCAATCCCTATATGGTGTGTCAAGAAACCAAAAAAGTTGTATGCAAAAATCCTAAAAGCACACTCGGCATGATTCATCTTGACAACTACATCATCAATGTAGACCTCCATGCTTTGACCAATATCATCATGAAAAATTACTTTCATACCCCTCTGGTATGTGGTACCAATATTATTCAAACCAAATGGCATGACCATCCATTTGTAGATGCCCAAAGCTCAAGGACACCAGAAGGTTTTCTTATGCGTATTATGTGTATTTTCTTTAGCCACAAAAATCTTATTGTATTCTAAATACCTATCCATGAATGTGAGGATTGCATGGCTAGCTGTTGCAACAACTAATATCTCACCTATTAACATTTCGTACTAATCTTTAGGAGTAGCTAGATTAAGATTTTTATAATATATGCATAATCTCATTTGACCTCTCAAGTTCAAAATTTTATTCGTGGCATTAATTGAGGATTGATTTCTTATTGTGTAGTGAAAATCCCAATACAATTTCCAAAAAAATTATAAAAGATTCGAAAAGACAATACATGAATGCAATCTATGATAGACATGACATGTAGGAAAAGAAAGATAAAACATGTAGTAGATAATTTAAAAATAAATAATTAATAGGGTTAAACTAAATTTAAAAAACTAATCGGCTAAATGTGGATGAAAAATACTCTCTAAATGGAAACAACAATAGAAAGAGAGCAGTTGAAGCAAATGACACCGAGTGACTTTTGTTGAAGATTGACAAACAAACAAAAAGTAAACAAAAAAATATTATGTAGACAAAAAATTATGATAGAAAAAAGAGTGGAAAGATAAAGTGTGAGGATAATGAAAATGAAGATGCATATATATAGCATTTTGTTGCAACGGTAAAATTTGACAAGTCAAATAATTTCAGAGGATATATGCTTGTTCTTTGCAAAATTCAAATTATTGTATTCAAATTTCTGTCCATTCTCAACGCAAGTCGGTCATAGCAAAATAGCTTTTTATGTGTCCAATAATTTTTGAGAAACTAGTTTCTAGCAAACTTCAAACTTATGTGCGTTCTCATGTAGGCCAGTCAGAGCAAAACAACTTTTCTTGTGTTAGATTATTGTTGATGAACTAGTTCCTCGCAAACTTCAAATTTATGTTTGTTTACAATGAAAGTTGGTTAGAAAAAAGTAGTTTTTTCTGTGTCCAATAATTTTTGAGGAACTAATTACTTACAAACTTTAAATTTCTGCACGTTTCCATTCAAGTCAATCCGAGCAAAACAGTTTTTTTTTTAGTGCCTTTCTAAGCTGTCAGTCAGTGCTATTGTCCTATCAGTGTTTGCGAGGAACAAATGTCCACGGAAACGCACACATCCATTCGAACACTCACTTTTTGATAGGTTGCGAGGATTTGGTTCTTCGGTAATATTTTTACTAACAAAAAAATAAAGCAATAATTTCTTTTGAACTTTTTCTTTGCAAACGCTATTTCTTTTGCAAGGACGTTTGTTTTCTTGGAAATTTTGGTCGGAAAATAGAGATTTTCTTGTAGTGTTGTAATCAAAATCAACATCTTCCATACAATCTTGAGTTTCTACTCCATCAAGTTCATCATCAAGGTTGGGAATCTTCAAATTATCTTGAGGGACAACAACTTCAACTCCATTTCCTCCTTCATTTTGAGTATCTAATTCCAAATCTAAAATGTAACCAACCTTCATTATTCTATACAATCTATTCATCATGGAATTCAAGATCGTGAAGGTTATATTCTACCGTCTTTGTAGTTTGCTTCTTTTTAGCCAATTTTGAATTTGGCATCAAAAAGACAGATCAATAATTGTCTTTTGTTTTAAAAAAAAAATCTCTTTGTTTGAACCTAATATAGACAAACTCCATTAGTATATAGAAAATTGTAGGGAATTTTCAAAATGAAATTGTGAAGCAATTTTACCATCTCTAAAGCTCTTCAATTTTGTTCACTTTTGAATGAATGACTGTTGAAGATTAACACAAGAATTGAAAAAAGTTTGAATTTTTTTATGCTCTTCCCCGTATGATTCCCACCATTAGTATATAGCTATTAGACTACTAAAAAAATTTGCTTGTGTCTTCAAATCTTCAATTTGAGCATTCTTCGACATCCTCTATCATCCTTTGTAAACAATCATATAACCCACGTTTGACTTCATAGCGAGCTTTAAACTCAAGGTTGTAATGTAGTTGAGGGTTAAGATATAGTAGTTTGCCCATGCAAAGAGCGGTAGAGTTATTTATCTCACCTCTCATCAATGATATCCCATAGAGACTTGAAACTAAATAATAAAAAAAAAACAAAACTAATTTGTTGTAAGCTTGAAACGTAATGCAGAATTTACAAAAACATTATGCATCGCAAAATAGAAACAATATTAATATGCACAACAAAACTGGGCAGAAACAATGTAGAACGTAAAAACAATACTTTTTTGGACACCACTGAAGGCAACTTGGATTTTCTCTTGAGCCTCGTCCATTGCCTCATGAATAAACCTTATTGTTGGTTTATCATTGGAATCCACTAAATGAAGTACTTTGATTAGTGGATAAACAACTTTTAAGCAAATCACAATATTTTTCCAAAACTTGTTATTCATAATCACTTATTCAACATGCTTTCCTTCCCATGTTTTTGCAAACTTGCTTGATGTCCCTTCATTAGATGTGAACATTCTTATCAAGGTCCCTTTATAAGATGTGGCAAACCAATTAACGACTGGTCTCGCCATATCATTTTCTTTGGTGAAATGTTGTAATAAAGAGAGATGTTGTGTCTAAGTGATTGTTAATGTTAAGTTCTGGACTACATGATCATAAATGATTGTATATTTAACACATGGTTTGATAAGAAAATGTATGCAACCATAATTTGGCCACGACATCAGGTTTTAAATTTCTTTAAATGTCTTTAATTGTATATTTATCCTTTATGTTTTGAAAATATTTCAGAAAAATGTTCAAAGTTTGTTCTAAGTTTGATAGTAGGATTGATTCGTTAAAACTGAAGCTATGGGTATTTATACTCCATAGAAATCACTTCATATTAGTGGCAATCGTTCCTAGAGGTTTGATGAACATATGCAATGATCTATGAGGGATTTTTTTAACTTTTTCTTAACGATGCTCCACTTAAAGGGTAACGCTGAAATTATTTATAAACTTAAAGGACCAAATCAAAAAATAAAAATAAAATAAAATAAAGGACCAAATCGTTAACCGAAATTAAGTTAAGGGACCACGGGTGGTATTTAGTCTATTATATAATTTCAGCTTTAATTTATCACTCAATGACTCATCAATACACTTAAAAAGCTCTAATTACTCATCAAAACTTTCATTTCAATAACTCATACAAAAAAAAAAAACAAACCATCCAATATCTTCAAATCATCACAATGAAGAATTTTGGGGTTCTATTTAATTATTATAATTGATGTTCAAGTTCATATATCAATATTATTGCATAGGAAATAAGTTTTTTTTTCCCTATGTTGAATGTGTCTCCTATAACATTTTTTCTTATTATAATTAAAAAAACATAAATTATAATTGAAAAAAAAAATGAATAATATTAAATATTTGGAAATAAATAACTTCTAAGTATTTCATTATTCACTCGAAACTTTCTATGCCTTAAACATTCACAAACTTTTCTTGCCTATAATTTTATAAAACCATCTTGAATTTTCTTGATCGTGTCAAATAATTATTTAAAAATTTCAAGGCACACACTAATGAATTGTTTCAGTATTTTGGATTTAACAAATTATCACTCATGAATGAATGTTATAATATATCACAAAGCACATAATTTTATTTAGGTCATGCTTAGATCGACAGTGAAATTGACAGAATTACGATGAACATATAAAATTGAAAACGTGAAAAAGTACATAAATTTATAAATCTAATGTTTCAAAACTAATATAAATTATATAAAATGAAGAAATATTATAGCTAAATGTATAAGTTTAACAATAAAGAAATACATAACTATTATATTATTAGAAGAACCACTTCAATGAAATCAAAAAGCTCGAATAAGCCAATTCCACATTTAAATATATTTTGCATGAGTTGTATTAGTCAACAATGTTTTACTTTTTCTTTTACTAAAGCAAACCTATCTTATATATAATTATTCAAAACTATATTTACCTTTAAGTACATAAAAACTTGAGTATATTCTACTGTAAAACAAAATTAACATTACTTTTAAATTATATATTATTGTTATTTTATATTTAGTAATATATTAAATTATACCGCGCAATGCACGGGTTAATATCTAGTTTGCTATAATATCAAAGACTGCAAGTGCAATTTAGAGCCTTGACCTAAGATAGTTTTCCTTTTGATTGTCATGACTTTGAAATTTGATAACATGTCACATATTCTTGAGGTGAACAATTGTTTCCATATTTAAAAACAAAAAAACAAAAAAATGCTATACAAAATTAAAAATCATAATATAGTTCACAATTGAGTCTCGTATATTCTATTAACATGTTAAATTGAATATAGACAACGAAAACAATTTTTTTTTTCCACAAAACTAAACAAACCCTAAATTGCTATACGAATGATTTTATACATTTGTTATGTATACAAACAATTTTTATCTCTTCTTTTAACTTGTTGTTCTCTTGAAAGAGATTGTCATAGTCAAATTTGAGCAAGTAATAGCTAGCTTTCAAAGAACCATAGTCTTTTTCAAAATTACTTTCAAGGAATTGAACTTGTTCACTTGTGAGCCTCCTTTTCTTACAAGGTTGATGCAAGCACACCTCATAATTCTCATCATTATGATCATCTTCATTGTTATCTTCTTTCTCAAAAGTTTGGAAGAAAGGCATATTTATGACTCCTATGCCATCAATATTCACAAAATTAACCATAGTATTTTTTTAAACAACACTAACCATAGATTTGGAACCTATATCCAAGCCACTAATAAGTAACTTTGTATTATTTTTTGGATTAATTAACTTTATATTATAAATTTATAATTCAACCATTTACGACAATGTGATTTTAAATAGCAGTTGCGGTCGCAGATGTGGTTGTGGTTGTAGCTATAATCATTGCAAGTATTGCGGTTTTAGCGATACTTACTGCGGTGTAAATTTAATTTTTATGAGCACAAAATATTATAATTTTCTACTAATATTTTAACCGAAAAAATCTTCTATTTTATCTTTAATATCTCATTCTCAACATAATTTATTTGATCGCTACATAGATCGTTGTTGTCTGATGCGACCGTTGCACTTATTGCGTTGTGGCTTTGGAATGCGATTTTTTATGTGAATTACAATCACACCGCAATTACACTATGATGTAGTTGGGGTCACTGCCGCAACCACAATATTGCGACCACAATTTGCGTCTCATGCCTCAATCTTGATTATTATTTAAAAGCATTATCATCTAAAACAAAGTTTAAAAAATAGGTCATTAATCGGCAATTGAGCTACGACATGAAGGTTTCTAATATAAACACGGCTGAAATGCAACTATGATCGATTGAAACCACATCAACCGCATTTTATTGCGATTCACCGTAATATTAAGGTTTCATGACACAATTGCAATTGTGATTTAAAATTTTGGTTTTAAATTGCAGTTATAGAAGTTGTGATCGCATTATTGTGGATTTTGAAGTCTATGTCAAGCAGCCGCAATTTAAACTGCATCGGCCGCTTTTGTCTGCATTTTCTCATGCACATTATAAAAGTTCGTTAACCGCAACCAAAATTTAAAAGCATTGAAAAGGAATCATAAGAAACACACATTAATTTTGTCAAAAAAAACTTTATTTGTTCTTAACAAAAAATCAATAGGTCAAAAGAATTTCAAAGCAGAAAAGAAATTAATAAAACTTCAAGAAAACAATCCAAAAGCTACAAAGGTTATTAATGATTCACCTTGAAAAGAAGGTTTTGAGTTTTGATTCTGAACCAAGAGAGACTCAACAGGTTGACATTGAAATTTTTGGTTTTGAAGTAAAACAGTCATGTTTGAACATGAATCCACATAAAGCTTTCCACTCTCCATAACCTTATGTTAGTGCTGTGTATAGTAATATAAATTGTGGAGAAGATTTTAAGCTAAAAAGGCCATATTGATGTCCATAATAATAAGAAGAAGCAGGATGAGGCAATTTGGTTTGGTCCAAAATTAATGACTAGAGCAGAAGGTAGTGAGGAAAAATGTAAGTAGGAATTTGTGAGAGTGAGCGACAGCGAAGTTTAAGAATGTGTCAGATTTGAATAAATTGCATGGCAGAGGGTGGTGTTGAATGAGACAGAGTGTATGGTCACAGCTTTCATTCTTTGTTGGAATACTTAAAAGGGGTTTGAGAAAAGAGAAAGATTCTTTGTTGTTGGTAGTGGTGATATATGGTATTTTATTTTTTAATAATATTTATTTATATATATATAACTTTCTATATTTTTTACATTATTATCATATTTTATTGTGTATATGGCATGATTGATTCTGAGAGGAAGATAAAACAATTGGGAATTGGTGTAGTTTTATAAACAAAGGGCCAAAAGCCTAAAGAAGAAACAACTACAATAAGAAAACAAAATGGAGAAATAACAACTCTGAAATTACGAGAAATAAAAATTAAAAGAACCACAAACTCTTTCCTTCGAAAATCAAGGCTAAAAATATAAGAGGAATTACATTTAGTTAAGAAAAACTATTTATCATTTCTAAAAACTTATAATAATTAAATAACATTCGCCAAAAATGTTTAACGAAATTACATTTAAAATTTTCTCAATTTGTTATTACTAATAGAGTTAAATAAGTTTTTTTTTTGTTCTAGTTAAAAAAAAATCAAAAATATTAGTCCCTATAAAATTGTAATATAAGTGGTTTTAGTCTCTATTGGATCATCAACATTATGTTTTGAAACGATTATTTTGCATACATGTTTATAATATTATAAAAAATTCCTCTACAAAAAATAAACTCAAAAGTTGATTTCTAGGTTTATATTTTAATGACTTTTTATCTTGAACATATGATTTGAAAACTTCATATTTAATCCATTACAAGTTTTTATCTTGAACATATGATTTGTGCTGATAAATTTTTTATAATATTCTAAACATGCAAAAAATCATTAAAAACTTTAAAAGTTGAAAGATGTTTCATTTCAGCAAAGACTAAAACAATTTGTAGAATAATTTTGTAGAGATTGAAACATCTAATGTTTTTTTACAGAGACTAAACAAAATTTCAAAATTTTATAAAGATTAAAAACTTATTTAACCCTTATTAGTATCAGAGAATGTTGAATAGTAAAATGACGTTTTTTCTTATGAATTAATTTTTTTTAAAATACAATAATATACCAATAGCTATTTAATTTTTAAAAATAATTAATAATTTATTAATTAAGAAAACAAATATACAAAAATCCTTCCATTTATTAATATACAGGAGAAGTTCCCAAAATATAATTCTTTCTTTTTCCTTTTTTCTTTGGTAACTCTTTTCACATCTACACCTTTAAGCCCATTGAAAACTCCATAAGCCCTTTGTACCAAAAAAAAACTCCATAAGCCCTTTTGGCCCAATGAACTTAGCCGAATTCAAATCCATTGTGTACTGCTGTGCTGACTAATTGACAACTACTTTTATTCAAGTGACAACATTTCGATCTAACCCCTTACACTGTGTATATTTAGATTGAAAGCGACTTTAACATAATCAGTGTGACACAATAATTTTGTTGAAACTATAAAATATAATCATTATGTGACACCGTGATTCTTCAAAATTTAACACCATTTCTTTTTAAATAGTTTAGTCGCAAAATTTACGCACGATTTACCACCAATTTCAACATACAGTAATCATCAATTATGTGCTAAACAATATCATTAGTATTATTAAGGTTGACATTATATCTTGCGAAAACATCATAATTCCAACAAGTGAAACTCTTCTACCTTAATATGTGGTTCAGTTTTATTAATCTCTTCTTTTATAGTATCAATATCATGATTTTAAATTGTAGTTGCGATCGCAGTTGCAATAATATTGTGAATTTTTGTATTGCAAGAAAATACGTGGAAATGTGGCTGATACAACCTAAATTGAGGTTGTAGTAATGTTGTAGAGACTTCAAAATCTACAACACTATGACCTCAGTACTAGTTGCAGACAACTAGGGCTGGTTCAACATAATGTGATGTCTAAAACAAGTATTATTTGTAAGGTTTAATTTTTCTTAAGATTGTACTATATTTTATAAACAAATAATGAAATAAAAATGTATTTTAAGTTTAAAATAGTCTTAAATAAAATAGACAATAACTTCAGTTATTTGTTATAGGGATAAAAAGACATGCATTTGATGTGCAATCCCTTTATAATTTTTCGGTGAACTTGAAAGTCTTCTGTACTTTAAATCGAAACATCATCTTCTCACCTTAAATTTTTATTTTATAAAAAGATAAAATAAACAACGTAATTAAATAATCGACACATAGTAGACAAATTCAACATAAATATAAAGACATGGTAAATTTGCATTTCTTTTATAACAATAGTCTAATTATTAGTTTATAAAAAATTAGTGAAAGAGTCCAACAATGAGAAACAAAAGAGGTCTTGCAAAAGTGACATAAACATTTAAGATCTAATGAATTTTTGACACAAAAATAATCTCTATCAATAGTGTGACAAATGAGTTATTTGGGAGAAGTCCTAAAGCAAGGGCTTAAGCGGCTTCGCTTTGGCTGGCATGCAAACTACAATTTGAAACTATTATCAATATTATTTTATTTTTCAATTAACACATGCTAGATATATATTTTTTAATTTTGATCCGTTTTGGACCATAAGAGACAACTAGAGATGGTCATAGATGGCGGCGTAAGACCTTTGATGGTGGCTTCATTCTCGATAGGAGGTATCTGCAAGTACGCTGACTCCCAATTAAGTCGGTAGGAGCTGGAGGAAGTGATGGATAATGTACACCTTTTTTTTGAAGGCATGACCTTTTATATAGAGGTTCTTTAAAGAGTGATTATGTGACGACATATATTTCGTTGCGGGTAATGCAGTACGAAAAGTGGATAACTGTTTGATTGGGAATGAGCGGCTGTGATCGACTGAGGTGAATTCGACGCAATACCCGAGTTCGGCACCGAAATGCGCAACAAGTTCAACACTTATAGAATTGAACTGAAGCCCAAATTGATTGGCCTGATAAGCTTTAGTTGGTCCGGAACAAATTTCTTTCTCCTTCTAGAATAATCACAACCAGAGAGTTTGTCATTGTGCAGAGTACGACCCAAAAAATTACTAGTTTGTGGTTAGGACCAATTCCTAATATTATTAGGCGGTGCTGAAATTCACATACTTTGTTGTAAGCAACAAGTAGCTAACAAATGTTCGGTTCAATTTGGTTTCATTATCTGAAGAATACGGAGATACTTGATGACGTTTCATCAATGGAATTATAAAAACATCCATGTTGGATTGGAGCACCCAAACAAGTGAAAATAAAACATTGATGCATGTGCCTGTCGTTGTTAGAGGAAACCGACAAGACATATACAAATATACATGGTTCATTTTATACATGTTGTTAACTTTAAAAAGCAGAATAAATTGAAAAAAAGTTAAAGCATTTCAATGTGTGGACTTGTAGGCTTGTAGGTTAATGGCCAGTAATTGCAGAGTTCGTACATTTTCTTTTTAATGTGAAAATGACCCGTTAAATTAGACTTTTTTTTTTTTATTGTACTTATATTTTCACGATGCTCCTAATTAAACAAGTTGTAAATACTAAGATTTTTAATAATTTGGTAATAATTTTTGTACTAAATAGTCATTTTTTATTCTTAAATGTTGGGTGGATTCATTATTTATTATTATTAAAAAAAAGAAAATAAATAAATAAGGTGTTTTAATTGGATTAGGTCTACATGGAGAACAAAAAGGGACTTGAAATCCCTAAGTTAGTAGCAAGCAGCAGCAACAATGCCGCGATTGAAGAAAAAAGAAAAGGGTGATAGCAACATAGAGGAGAAAAAGGAAATTGAGTTTCGATGATAATAGATGTGTAGCAAACTTACATTGTTTGGTCTACAATTTTAGTACGTTATTTCTACTACTGAGTTTGTTCTTTTAATATACATTATTAATAATTTTACCTTATCTAAGAGATAGTTTGAAATACCTACTTTAGTGGAATGTTGTTTGTTATTTGTTTGGTTTCCACCTTTTGGTAATGTTTATGTTGATTGATGTTCCCTAGTGTTACTGAGAATACTCTAGTGTACCCATTAATGATTATAGTGGAAGGTTTTATTGTACTAGGTCTCGCGGTTTTTATTCTCTCATTTTTATGGAAGTTTTCCATATTAAAAATTGTGTTGTGTTTGATATTTAATTTTCTGTCAATCGTTGCTTTGTGGGATTGTATTTTATGTTTAACCATTTATTTACACAAGTGCGAGAAAAATATTCTGCATTATTGAGATAGTTATCTCTGTTTTTTTCCAACGTTAAATGTGTGAAGTATTGTCACTAAGATCTTTAGAATGCTTATTTTCTCACCAGTCACTCTCAAGTCTTCTCAAAAATCTCAAATTATGTCTAGATTGACTTATCCGGAGGTGAATTTTACATGTCTGAAGTTGCCAATTTGGACGTTTACTTTTGTGTATTTAAGAACTTTGGAGGGGGGATAAGAAAAGAAACATCATAATCTTTAAATGTTCGAATTTACAAATACATCAACAACTATATCTTTTGTTAGTAATTTTATGGCTTAAATTGACCAACAAAAAACACATCAGAAGACGTAGCTAAACCACTATATATATATATACAACCAAAGACATATTGATATATATGACGACCAAAATTACCTACTCATATTGTTCGATAAAAGATACATAGAGAAAAGAAAATTATACATAAAGGTTGCACTAGGTTTCCTTTCAATTGTAGTTGCCTCTTACTTTACATCCAAAAATATGAACCATAACAAAAAATTTGATTTTTAACTTAAATAATGTCTTGGAAAAGCACACCAACGCATTGCATTGAGTATGGGCACAATGCGCTACAATAACATTTATTATGGCATAGCAAGCTGCGGAATACGCTGCCTAGAAGCAATATGTGGCGTAGTAAATTGTGTAGTTATGCTAGGATGAGTTATGCACTCAAAGATAGTGAGTTATGCTAGGATGAGCACTGCATTGCAGTGACTAGTGTAATACGTCCCTAGTACTTCCTATTGCACTCTAGCTTTAATCAAAAGACAATTTTGTGCATCTAAGATCACCTTGTGTCAGCATAGACGTTTTATAACTTCATGAGTGTTTGTTCCTTAATGTAGTTGACCTATAACATCAAATCAACAAGAGAAAACGTTGAGAATTTTTCTAGTTAGAAATGATTTTTACCAAAACATTTAAAAATAATCCAAGACGATTCAAATTCCTTTTCGTCTTCAAATAACTATAAAACTAACTAGAATGAATGAAACAAAAATTGTAAATAATGTGCTAAAAAAAACAATAGTTGATGAAGATTCGACAAACCCCAAACTTAATATGTTACTTGTTCAAAAGGAACACGACTTTTCAAAGAAAATATTCAATTTGATTAACTAGTAAGTTCACAAAATTCTCTGTTATCTTAACCTAGCTTATCAAAATAACCATTGTGCTAGTACACAAATATCATGCAACGAATCATCCCTATCTGCAAAAAGGAAACATGAATATTGTTTAGAAATTCAGACAATTCATCTCACATATACCTTTTAAATTTAATTTCCTCATCACACAACTCACATAACTTCTCTTAAGTGTTTCTGGGTTTTGTGTTTATTACTTTGATACATGGACAAACTATCATATGCTTGAAGATGTTCTAAACAGGTTCACAATGCAAATTGTACATACATTTTCAGAGGTCTTTTAAGGTTGTTATGAGGCCAAGGTACAGGTGGGTCATTTGGGATAGTGGGTTTACATCTTGGAGTTAAGCAAATCTGCTAATCATTTTAATTTTTCACCATGACTTGACAACTTATCAACCAGTAAAGTACAAGAGAGTAGAAACAAACTTTTTTTTTCCTCCATTTTTTTTTGGTACTTCATCTTTGGACATGAATGATGTTTTGAGGATCACCCAATTACTACTTAGCAAGACACTTTTTTTCTCGCGTACCTTACCATAAACTTATGTTGTTATTCCATGAGCAACCCCAAACTTAATTTTTTTGCCAAGACATAAGATTCAGATCCTACCTAACTCTAAGTAAGGTTTATGATAAAATAATTTTGGCTATTAACTTGTTATAGGGCTCAGTAACACAAAGAAAAGGATCCAGGCTCAAATGGGCTAGCGAAGGATAATAATTAGTATAGGGTAAGCAAAAAAAGCTCAAAAGGTAACAAGAAAAAAATGCCGCAGTCTATGCACAATTTACAAGTAAACACATTGCAAAGAATAATTACAAGCTCTTAAGTAATGGTACATGTCAGAATGTACACACTCAAGAAAACAAATGATGTGGTCAACCTCACATGCTAAGTAAGAGGAAATAAAATCTTCAGGTGTCATGTCAAATTAATAGTCAACTATGTAAGCATATATTGATGATCCCAGACAATCCATGCTGCAAATTGACACTGTTATTTATGAAAGAATAAGTATTTTTATTTGACCAAGTGCACATGCAAATATTGAATTATAGGCAACACAACATATCAATTTAATTTGCTAAAAAAAAATATAAAACCAAATACAATAAATTTTAAACTAAAAGAAAAAAGAAAAACAAATAAAAACTACAACTAAAACGAAGGTCCCTATTTTAGTCATGAAACTGGTTAAAATCAAAGTTTAAGTTCATTCCTAAGACATCAAAAAATTCACCGCCAGACCCTTAAGTTCCACCTTGGTTAGGAGGGTTTGAGGTATAAGGAGGATGACAAGGTTGGTAGGAGGATGGGGACAATGTTTGTAGGGTTTAGAATGCAATTGAGGTGGGGTAGGAATCCCATAGCTGTGCTGATAGAAATATGGCACATTAACATGCTTCGTATTAGTGCTCCTAAACATCTGAGAGCATATGTCATCCAGTCATGTTGGGTTGTCAACCAATTTGGTGGTACACTTCCGAATGAGTATCGGTCGTGCATATCGCATAACATCATTATTCGTAATTTCTACTCATCGATTCACTCATCCTGTATCTCAAAGGGCATGTATTACTAAGATGGTTGGGGTTGAGGTGATTGCTCTAGTATTTGAGTCTACGGTTGAAAGGGTCCAACTACAAAAGCCCCAACAATCTAATTGCGATCATTCTCAAATGTTCTCATGTTGATAGGTTTGTGAGGAGTTAGTTTACCTCATTAGGATCATTGCCAACCCCTTGTGCCAAACACAACATGTGGATGATTGAAGTAAACCCCAAAACTGCTTTTGCATCATTTGCCAATTTGACAATGTTGTCCAAGATAATTGGTCCCAAATTAATAGGACAATTTTTCATCAGGGCAAAATCTCCAAACGCCTTCTTCACTTGAACCTCTGAGTATTTGAAATAAGATTCCATAGTGTGGTGGAAGAAGATAGACTAAGCCTTCACCTCAAGGTTGAGGGAAGTCAAGTTTATCAATACCGAGAAGTGGTGGTTTGGAAGGTAAGGTCTCCATTGGGCGTCTGTTTGGCCCAGAGTTTCTAACATCTCAGTGTAATTTATCTTTATTGCAGGTTTTTCTCTCATAATTGTCAACCAGCATAGCAACGGGGGTTTAATTCCCAAGAGTTTGTTAATAATTTTTCCACAGTACACTATTTCTTTTCCTTTCACATATGACCTCAAAGTTTGCCCCTCATTTTTTCTTATGTAGGTGTTGGTGTAGAACTTCTTCATCCACGCCTTGTTTGTCTCCACTATAATGTTGTTGAATTTTTCCCAACCCTTTCTTCTCAACTCATTAGTGAAAAAAGGGTAATCAAGCCCACTGAGGTTGAAGGCTCTCTCAGGATTAACCTTTCGAGCAAGGTTAAGGGAATGCCTACTCTCATGGGCAATAGATTTGAAGTGGTAATCATCAAACTCTCCATTATCGCTCATTTTCCTCTTTTTGCTACAATTAACTCCGTGAATTGGTGCTCTCTCATCCATGAGTAAAAGAATGTGAAGAAAGAATAGAATAAAAGCCAACACAAAAAAATAATACAAGAGTAAGAACTCTCTCCGCAAAGATTTTTAGATAAAAATGGAAGTTGAAAAGAGTTTCAAAGGTCAGTTTCTTTGTAATAGGGGAACATACTGGCATAATGCATTAACCATGGGTACATTGCACTCAATCATTAACTACCCAACTATCCATTTCCACCCAGTTAGCGCATTATGCTAATGCAGGGCACAATGCGCTCCTTCAACCAAAAATAACAGAACAACATGCCAGGATATCCACTTCAACATAATTTTGTTGCCCACTAGCGCAACGCACTGGTCGACGATTACATGGAGAATTGAAATTTCAGGGCAATTCACCAAACATGGGCGCAATGTGCTGAAGTGCTTTTCCTGGAACCCAACTCTATATCATCCTTTTATTTCTCTTCCCTTTCTTTAGTCATAACAAAAAAAAAAGGAAAATAAACACTTAGAAGTAGAAATCCTTTAAACCTAAATGTACCTCCCATAGGTTTCCTCCCATGCAGCACTCATTTCTCTTCATTATCTTAACGCATGATGCTCTTAAGGTTCTCTAAGAACAAGGAATACCCGCTCATTCAGAATGTCTCCTTCGAAATAAGTTTTCAGTCTTTGTTCATTCACTTTAAACAATCTCTTTAAACCAGTCTTTATCAGCTTAACTACTTATGTGGTGAAACTTCTTTTATCACAAAGGGACCTGACCATTTTGATTTCAACTTTCATAGGAATAGATTTAGCTAGGAGTTGAAAGGCAACACCTATTTTTGTGGTTGAAACTCTATTAACTAGCATTTTGTTAGCTGAAATTTTTAGGATGATAAGGTTTGTCAACTGTATGCTTAACATTGTACTTTGACAACACATTTTCTAAATACTTGTTGCAAAAAAAAATCTTGAGAAAATTAATAACAATGTGGGAGCAATTAGTTATTAATGGAGTTGCTTCAACCAATTTAGTCACATAACCCACACATACCAAAATATAAAGATTATAATAAGACGAACGAAATGGTCCCATGAAATCGATGCCTCAACAGTCAAATGGTTCAACCTCAAGAATTCCATTGAGGGGCATCTAATATTTCTTAGAAACACTACCTATTCGCTGACAATTGTCACATGTTTTTACAAACTCCATGCAGTCTTTGAATAATGTAGGCTAGAAAAATCTACACTAATGCACTTTAACTACTGTGCGTTCACCACTATGAGGCTCTCCATTAGGTGAACTATGAAAATGCCCAATATTTTGGTTCGTTTCCTCATCTGCCACACATCTTCTCACCAACCCATTAAGGCTTACTTTGAACAGAAATAGGCCATCCCACATAAAATGGTTAGCCTCCTTGAAGAATTTGTTTCTTCTTCTACCAAGTGTGTCCTTCAGACACTATGTTTCCGCTTTAAAATTTTCCATATCAACAAACTAAGGCCTTGCACTGATAGACAACAAGTTTTCGTTGGAACTCTTCCACCACATTCCTTGCATAAGTAACCTGATTTTCATTCAAAACCTTGCTAGCATAATAAATTGCATGAAAAAATTTGTCAGATCTCTGACCCAGAACAACACCAATAGAAAAATCAATAGCATCACACACAAGTTCAAAAGATAAGGCAAAATTTGGTGCAAATATAATAAGAGTAGAGACAAGTTTACTTTTGAAAATATTAAAAGAATTTAAACACTCATTATCAAAAGTAAACTCATATTCATTTACAGGGAGGTTACAAAGAGGCTTCTCAATTTTTGAGATTTTTTTTATAAAATGTCGACAAAAACCAGCATGCCCTAAAAAACTTCTGATGCCTTTCACATTAACAAGTGGAGGCAATTTTTTTTATCACTTTAATTATAGTTTGATCAACCTCAATGCCTTCTTTAACCATAAAGTGGCAATTTTCCCAGTTTTAAATCAGGTTTGTGTCTATACATCTTTTCAAAACGACATTTAGGTTAGATGAGAAAACATCATAATTTGAATCAAATACAGAAAAATCGTCCATGAATACCTCAATACATTTCTCCATCATGTTGAAGAATATAGACAACATGCATCTTTGGACAGTGGCTTAGGCATTACATAGTCTGACGGGCATTCTCCGATATACAAATATCCCAAAAAGACAAGTAAATGTTGTCTTTTGCTGGTCAATTTGGTCAACAACTATTTGATTGTATCTGGAGTACCCATCTAGAAAACAATAATATGCTTGGCCTGTTAATCTCTCCAACAATAATATGAAAGGTAAAGGAAAGTGATCATTTTTGGTTGGTTGATTGATTTAGCCTCCAGTAATCTATACACATGCATTGGATCAACTTAATTTTTTCGTTTTGCACTACCGTTATCCCTCCTTTTCTTTGGAACCACATGCACATGACTCACCCAAGAACAGTTAGATATAGGATAAATCTTCGGTCATGGTGCGGTTCAACCTTCTTTAAGGTTGAAAAACTAGCTTAAACTCTTCTTCCAACTTATATTTTTGCATACAAAAAGCTAGACTTAAACCCTTCAAATCTTCAATGGTCCAACCAATAGCTGAGATATTCTCCTTCAAAAGTTTCTCATCTTCCAACTCTGTCAAAGAATCGCTAATTATTTCTGGATTGAAAAGTCTTCATTAAGAAATGCATACTTTAAATATGGGGTAGCTATTTCAACTCAGGTGTTTTCATCTCTTCAACACTTCCAAACCCAACTATTCCTTTTTCTACTGAACTTGTGATTCCTCAAATACATTCAACTATGACCCCGACCCATCCACATCTTCTTCGAAACCTTTTTCCACTTTAGTTATTGCATTAACTATCACTTTTTCAAGTGGAAGAGAAAGAAAATCAGATGAAAATATTTCTTCAACTGAATCTTTAATAATGTCGACTCAGAAACACTACCTTTCATCATTAGGATGGCACATAGCTTCAAACACATTTAAGTTCACTTTCTCTTCTTGAAATCGCAAAATGATTTTACCTCATTCAACATCAATTAAATCTCTACCGGTTGCTAAAAATTGTCTTTTGAGTATGAGTAGCACTTTATCATCTTCCTTTATGTCAAAAATAACAAGATCAATCGGAAGAAAAAAAACTATCCATTCTCACCAACATATCCTCCATAATACCATAAGCACGCTTGATAGACCTGTCAAAAAGCTTTAAGGACATCCTTGTGGATTTGCATTCCTCGCCTTCTAGCTTCCGCATAATTGATAAAGACATGAGATTTATGTTGGCACCTAAATCACAAAAAGCTTTCCCAATAGTTAGTTTACCAATAGTACATGAAATAGTAAAACTACCTAGATCTTTTAACTTTGGGGGAAGTTTTCTCTAAATGATAGCATTGCACTCCTCAGTTAGCGAAATTGCTTTTTCTTCCTTGAATTTTCTCGTTTTGCCTCAAAAAATGAATGTTTATCTGCAATCGAGAGAAAATCTCTATGAACTGAGTAAATTATTCTTTGCTTTGTGACTTTCTCAACATTGAACTTTCATCGATCAATTTGGACTGATCAGCATCCTCTATGACCTTGGTACCCCAAACCTCAACTTCATCCATCTTCTCTTTCTCTTGTTTACTTCCCACCACCTCTTCCATTTTTTTATTTTCTGGTTTATGAATTATTGATTGAATCTTTTTTCGACTTCTCAAACTGATGGCCTTACAACTCTCATTTTTAGATTTATCAATTGTATTACTGGAGAAACTCCTACAAGCCTTTTCTGCCATTTTCTTGCATAACTGCCCCACTTGTATTTCAAAGTTTTTCATTGAAGAAACCTGACTCTTGCTAACCTCTTCTTGCTTCTCCCATGATGATTGAGCCACCTGCATGATTTTGTTGAGAGTTTCCTCCAGAGATGGTCATTTCTTCTATTGTTGAGCTTGCTAGTAGGAACCCAATCCATCTCTTCTAAGAAAAATTTGGATGATTCCTCCACCCTAGGTTAGCCGTGTTAGAATATGGTTTACAACCTTATCATTTTTTATTTCTCATAAACTAAAGTTATTCACCTTCTTCTAGGCTACATTCTCGTGACTTCCACCACAAAATGATACTTGAGAAATTGTTGTGCTACAACAACTGTGTTTTTGGAACAAAAGACCACCTTCATTTGCTTAGTTAGCTTGTCTATTTAAGAAGACATTTTTTTTATGTAGGCAACATAATAGTGTTAGTATCCAATTCAAGCAAAACATTTCTAGACGACCCTCTATCATGCTGGACTCGATATTCGTTCGAGACCATCAACTTAATCAAACTCTTAGCCTCTTCCACAATTTGTGTACCCAAAGATCCCCTAACTGAGGCACCCAACATCATCCTTGTTTTAGGTCTCAACCCATGACAAAATGTTTGCATATGCGTGAACTCATTAAACTGATTCATCGCACACCTTTTCATAAGCCATTTATACCTCTCCCAAGCATCATATAAATTCTCAGCATCTTTCTGCCCGAAGCTTGTAAATTTTTCCCTTTTTTGAATAAATTTGGACACTAGAAAGTACTTGCAAGAAATTTTTCCTCCAACTTATCCCAAGTACGAATCATCCTAGATGGAATGGATGAGATTTAGTTTTTAGCTCAACCGGATAAAGTAAAATGAAACAACCTTAACCTTTTTGCATCCTGAGTCACTCTGGGAGGTGAAGGTGAAAACACGAGAAACAGGGTTGAATTGTGTTTATCTAAGTTGGATTATTTTTTATTATATGATTAAAATTGGTTCGAGTTTGATTACTTAAAGCAGTAGTAACATAATTAAGCAACGTGTGAGTAAAGTGACACAAGAAATTTATCCTAGTTCACCACCAACTTGGTAGTTGTTCCAGTCCCCTCACTTAGAAGGATTTAATTCATTCATT
Organism: Cicer chorassanicum; assembly: GCA_037974735.1. NCBI lineage: Eukaryota > Viridiplantae > Streptophyta > Magnoliopsida > Fabales > Fabaceae > Cicer > Cicer chorassanicum. The sequence goes on from JBBPBP010000004.1 coordinate 24,088,150, forward strand.
CAACTCCTTGAAGTACACAACACCTAACCCTACAAGTATGTCTTCTCAAAACAACCTAATAACCCCATACTTTTTAAGGAACATAAACACCTTGACTCTACAAGTCAAGTATTCTCCACACAATCTGACAACCCCAGATTGTTGACGACATACAACACCTTGACCTTACAAGTCAAGTCTTGTCAACACAATCTGAAAACCCTAGATGGCTTAAGGAACACTAAAACTACTATCGGACTGGGTTACAAGAGTTTGAAACTTGATTGGTTTGCTTCCAACAAACTGATTGTAACAATGATTTTTCATACTTACAATGAAGTACTAAGCACTAAAGAATATAAAGTTGAACAAGTCATTTGTTAGAACTTAAAACCTTAAACTCCGAATACTTAGAAAAATTGAGCTCTTGAGGTTTTGTATGAATAACTTTGATTTTTAGGATTTTTGAGTTTGTTGTTCATTGTAAATCCTTCTTCGGCCTTGATCCACAATTTATTGATGAAATTAATGTGCGTGAATTTTGTCCCTCTTGAATTATGTTTATTAGAGGCATGCTGAAGTTACTGTTCATCAGAAGCATGCTGAAGTGACTCTTCATCAGAGGCATACTGAAGTTACTATTCATCAGAGGGATGCTGAAATTACTGTTCATCAGAGGCACGTTGAATCTTCAGAGGCATATAATTCTTCAAAGGAACATTGGATCTTCAGATGCAAACGCACAAACTGACTCATCAGAGACATGCAAATCAGAAGCACGCTTCAGTCTTTAGAGGTAGACGTAGAAACACGCTGAACTACCAGAAGCATGCTTTTGTCTTTAGAGACAGATGCAAAAACACGTTGAACTACCAGAAGCATGCTATCAGAGGCAAATGCACAAATTTTTCCAGCCCATGGATTTAAGTGATTTGATTCCGTTTCTTGTTACCTTTTCACTTCCTCTGGTGGTGGTATCCTTTGGTCACTTCCTTTTGTGACTTCCTTTGGTGGTATCCTCTGGTCGTTTCCTCTGATTTTCCTATTCTAGTTGCAACATACTTAATGAAATTTTTATTGTAATAAATTGTTCTCACAAAGTACTTTTGTTAGCATAAAAAACAAAGAGGAATTGTTCCTGGAATCAACTTGGTTCCAACAAGAGGGTTGGTTGTACCACATATCTCAAAGAAATTTATCAAATACTGATTTGGGTCTTCCTCCTTAACACCCCAAAACTGCTCATTCTTCGAGGCACTTGACAATGATGACTTAACTTCAAAAGGTACTGCACCCAAAGCTTGAAATCCATGAGTCATCTGTCCACGGTTCTATCGTGTACCGAAATTTCTAAGAACATATTGAGGTGGCGGTGTTGGTGGTGAATCCATATCTTCCAACTTAGTATCAGAATTACTGGGTTGAGTTTCGATAGCAAGTGCTTCTTTCAATGTCTCAATTTTTGCGTGTTTTACTTCCCTGACTCTTCTTTCAATTCTAGATCGAATAGTAATCCTAAACTTTCACCCTACATACGTACTTTTCTTCTCTTTCTTGTGCCTCAGTCCCTCTCTCCCCTCACTATGTCGTGCTTCCTCTTGTACGTCTTCTATGTTTACAGCACAATCTATTTCATTCATAGCTCCTTCGCAGAGTCGTTTGCAACTCTGACTTCTAGCTTTTCCATCGCGCAATAGTTCACAAAACCTATCGTGCAGCCATTCACAAATGTCCATCTATGTCGCCTCTTTATGTTCGCATCAGCTTCTACGTTTATAGCAATCCCCCCTTTCGTGTGTTTGTTCATCTTTGCGATTAAGCTTCTTTCTCCCATTATGGTTTCTATTTTTTTAAACTGAACTGTGGTTTTTTGCAAAAATTTAATTGTTTACCTTTTTGAAAGAATTGTTGTTTACCCATTATTATATTGTTTCTTGTTAATATATGTTAGTGATTACTCTATATTTGTTATGTTAATTGACACATTATATTTTTTGGGTCTAAATAGACCATGTGTTGATCCACCAGCACCTTCTCCTCAAAAGAAAAAGCCTAGAGGGGCAACTTACATGACTAAGTTCATATCTAAACGAGAAGTTTTTGTGAAGTACCAGAATTATTTATATCATTTTACCTTGCGATCTACTGGTGAAAATGTTACGGATTTCATGACATATTTGTTCTACTTTTTGCACAGCTAGGTTAGTATTAATAAAAATGTGTGGAAAGATGTAAACACAAAATTGAAGGATATGCTTTGGATAGATATAACGAATTTCACTCTTAATATGTATATTATAGTTATTCACACCTTCAATTTTTGTTTAAAACTTTCCCTTTGATGACAACTTTTCCCACAAATGACAAGCTTAGTAAAAAGCTTAAGAAGAAATGGTTGGTTTATATTTGAGAATGTTGGAAGAAATTTATGACAAATTTCACTTGAGTTTATGTATATGAAAAAAAAAATTAACACTTGTGTGTACATCTACATACATCTTCAAAGAGTCAGGGAATTTGTTTGTCCAAATTCGACATGATGAGAAATTTTTGGTTGGTTAAAATCGTTCATTTTCTTAAATTTATGAATGTCTGATTTGTGTGTTTTGTGATAAGAAACTATTTATTATAAGGAACCAATGTAATCATATTCCTGGAACCAGAATGAGGTTTCCTATTTCATATGTACATATTCTAAGTTATAACTAACTCTAACCTTAGGAAGCATAATTCATTTTTCACTCTATGCTTCTTAAGTTGAATGAATAATAGAAAAATTTAACCAAGTCATAATTACTAATGTTACTATAGTAGATAGTTGTTAGAACAAAGATGGTTTGGAGAACAATGACCTTTAATTCTTTATTGAGATGATAAAATGCTCTAACACAAGCTCTGATAGTGATCTTCTAAGCATAAGACTTATTTTTTACTCATCCCCTATTAACCAAGTCAAGACTTTGACCAATGTGTGGCTCTGTGACTATAATCAATGTGTCTTAATGTCTACTCTGATACATCTGCATCTATTAAACGCAACTAAAGGCATATTTGATCCTCTAATCAACACTATGTGAAAAGTCAATCCTCTTAACTCATACTACACAATAATTCAAGACTTGGGCATTCACTATCTATTAGTTGACCCAAGTCAAATCATTTGTCATTTTCTGGTGGAAGCTATACTCTAATTTCAACATCTTTAACAATGCGATTCTCTTATGCATACATCCTTTGATGTTCCTGACTAAATGATCTGGATACATTGAATCTTCATAAAGCTAAGAAAGGACATAAAATAAATTTAAGGATTCAAGACATCTACCTAATTATACGATCGTTATGTTTTGTACGAGATTTGCGCAACATTTCTTGCAACGATCAGAAACATTAATGGTATATGAAGTTTCTCTATATAAATAAGTATACGCACTTATTCAAAACTATAGAAATGAGTGAAACTTCTTTGTCACAATTCTTTTCATATAGAAAAGAGAAAAAGTTCTTGAAATAATCTTAGAGCTTTTATGAGTGTTTGTTTTTGTAAGCCCTAGCTCCAATCTATTTTACAAAGATTATTATTTGTATCATAGATTTAAATCATATATCTAATTTTGGATATATTTACAAGGCATCTCTTATTATATTATTCATTCAATAGAACATCAAGTGTGACTTGACCGTGATACCTTATTTAACATTAAGAATATTATTCTTAAAGTATCCACAGTGAAATTATTATTGTTAATTAGGACGGCAATAATACATCGAGACTATTATGTGAGTTGTTTGATGACCATATCTCACAAGTCATGGATATGAGATATCATTTCGTCACATAGGTATAAATATTAGGAGTAACATTTATACTGGATTGACCCACATAAAGAATGCTACACAATTGTTGTGTAAGTTTCATAAGTGATTCTCATGCGACCATAATGAGTAGTAATTCGACTTTAAGGCCATCAAATATTGTTTGTAACAAAACAATTATAAAGAGGATTATTGGGTCTTCAATAAATCATGTTGGAGGGGTGTTATTAATTTACATAGGATTTTTCCCTCCTACATAACAGGAGTTATGTCTTGGGCCACTAGATAAAGTGAGACCATGGAAATGCATGACTATGCTAGAATGGATCAATATGTGATATTGGGTCCATTAGTTTAAAATGTCTACTCTGGGATCGAAAAATAAATAACTGAGCATTGCAAGGATGAAAGAAACAACTAAAGGCATTGTTTATGCTTTATGTCTTAACTACGAATGAAGCATGCAAGTGTAGGAAGAAAAGGAAAATCTTCTAGTCATAAATCATGAGCTTTTCAGATGGAAGAAGATGATGATATTGAGAAGATGTTCTCCAAATTCCAAACCTTAGTTTCTAGGCTTAACGTCCTAAAAAGAGCTATACAAAAATTGATCATGTTAAAAAGATTTTGAGGAGTTTTCCAAGCAAGTGGAGACCAAAGCTAAGAAATATTCAAAAAGCTAAGGATCTCGACAACTTGGCTCTATAAGAGTTGATGATTTCACTCAAATCCCATGAGATTAAACTAGTTGAAGATGAACCAAAGGAAAAGTCAAAATCCTTGCTCTCAAATCTAAGGGCAAGAAAGCTAATTCCAAGGTTCTACAAGCTAAGGAAAAACAAGAGGAAAGTGAATCTGATGACTAGAGTGAAGACTCGGGCTATAAAGAATTGTCTTTCATTTCAAATAAATTTCAGTGCATGTGGAGTAGTAGAAACAATAATAGAGGTAGCAATTTTCAAGAACCAGAGGAAGAACCGAAAATCAACAAACCTAAAACTCTGTGTTCTTATTGTTTTAATAAAGGTCTTGATAAAAGAACTTGTGCTATGTTGAAAACATCGAAAGACAAGAAACCTAGGAGTAATGCATAGCCTATTGAGCATAATTCAATTAACTGTTAGTGATTATGATGTCGTCTTTAATCAAAAAGGTGTTGTAGAAAGGAAAAGCATATCTCTTCAAGAAATGACACGCACCATGATACATGAAATGAATGTTGCAAAATACTTTTGGGTAGAAGAAGTAAATACTACATGCTATATTCATAATACAATCTATGTAAGACCTATTCTAAATAAGATTCTTTATGTTGTGGAAAGGAATAAAACCCAACATTTATTAGTTTCACCAATTTCGTTGTTCTTGCTTTATTTTGAATACAAAAGAAAATCTTTGCAAGTTTGATTCAAGATCACAAAAATGTATCTTTTTGGGAAACACTAAATGCTCTAAAGCATACAGAGTATACAATAAAAAAAACTCTATTTGTTGAAGAATCAATCCATGTCAAAGTCGATGACAAGAAGTTTGACCATAAATAGTCAAAGCTAAGTGAAGATTTTGCAGATTTACAGTTTTCCAAAGAACCAAAGAAATCAGAGGACACATACAAGTCTCCCTCTGATGAACTAGTAGATGACTTTGATAACACATGAACAAGAAATGAATTCCATCTGTTGGTCAAAGTCAACCAGAACCCAAGAATGGATGGAGATATAAATCAACACATCTTGACACTCTGATCATAGAAGATGTGAGTGACCCTCTGAAGACTATATCTGCTTTCAAAAAAGTAAATATTTGGACTCATGTCTGAAATTGAACCATCAGGTGATGGATGGATAGTAGCAATGTAAGAATAATTGAATTGAAAACAACCTATTGGAACCAAGTGGGTTTTCAAGAACAAATTAAATGAAAAAGGTGAAATGGTAAGAAACAAAGCTAGGCTTGTAGCTGAAGGTTACACTCGGCATGAAGGTCTAGATTACACAGAAACCTTTGGCCTTATAGCAAGGTTAGAGGCTATTTGAATCCTACTCTCTTTTGCAACATCTAATAACATCATAATGTATCAATCGATGTGAAAAGTGTATTCGTAAATGGATATGTCAAACAACCTCCAAGTTTTGAAGACAATGAAATTCCAGAACATGTCTTTAAACTGAAAAAAATATTTGTATTGTCTTAAACAAGCTCCAAGAGCTTTGTATGAAAGATTGTGTAGTTTCTCTTAAAATATAACTTTGAAATGGGCAAGGTGGACAATATTTTGTTTAGAAAATCTTTTAAAAGGGACCTGATCGTTGTTCAAGTATATGCACATGACATTATTATTTGTTCTACTAATGCAAATTTATGTCAAGAGTTTACAAAGCTAATGCATAATGAGTTTAAAATGAGTATGATGGGCAATCTAAAATTCTTCCTTGGAATTCAATTTCGACAAAGCTCTGAAGGTGTTTACATTCATCTGACTAAATGTACAAAATAACTTCTAAGGAAATTTAAGATGAATAAATCCAAACCTATGCTCACTCTCATACATCCTACTTCTTCTCTTAGTAAAGATGACATAAGTAAAAAGGTAAATAAAAAAGAAAACAGAGTAATGATTAGCTATTTTCTCTATTTGATTGCATCTACACCTGATATTTTGTTCAGTGTCTGTGTGCAAGATTTCAATCTCACCCCAAGGAATCTCATTTAACTACTATGAAGAGAATCTTGAGGTATTTAAAAGGCATTATTTATATGGGTTTGTTTTATAATAAATCTCTTGAGTACAAATTAGTAGATTACTGTGATGTTGACTATCTTGGAGACAAGCTTGAGAGCGAGAAAATCAGTGGAAGTTGCACCTTTCTTGGTGAAAATTTGATCTCCTAGTCAAGTAAAACACAAGGAACAAGTGTAATATCCAATGCAGAACCAGAATACATCTCAGCAGCAAGTTGCAGTATACAACTGTTATGGATATAACATTAGCTAGAAGATTATAAAATTAATGAAAGTAACATTCCTATCTAATGTGATAATACTTTTGTAATTTTTTTAACCAACAATCCTATTTTACACTCTAGCGCAAAACATATAGAGATTTAAAATCGTTTTATAAGAGATTGTGTTCAAAAGGGTATTTTAGACATTAAATTTGTAGACACTAACCACCAATGGGAAACTATTTTTACAAAACCCCTTGTTGGAGATAGATTCAACTTTATAAAGATGAATTTATAAAGGAATGATAACTTAAACTCTGTATTAGTTTGACTATGGGCATAATAAATTGTATTTTCCCATTGAAAAATGATTTATTCTGCCTCTATTACTCAAACAACAATTACCTTCACATTTCACTTTTCCACACTTTTGGTAACCTAGTATTAGCTTGACCTCCTACATTCTCTCTTGACTTGCAATGACTTCAAGTTGTACTCCATCTACACCAACAATGGCTCACAATAAATTGTTCTCAAAAATACCTTTGTTAACATCAAAACAACATAGATGAATCGTTCTTGGAATCAATTTGGTTCCAACAATATTCCCCTTTTTATGATTACAAAACAATACTTCTGATAGCAATCTATTTAAACATAAATAAAGTAAAACAACAAACCGAACAAACATGCAAATCAATACACAGGCATGCAAATAAATGAACATACATGGTTGTCCTTAACACAAGGCTCCCCCTAACTCTGAGTAGTTATACTTAAACTCTTTCTCCCACATGCATATTCTATCTTCCCAAAATATGTAATTATAGACAGTTTAAATTGTTCTCAAATCTCTTTCTCCCCCTTTTGTCATCGGACAAAAAGAATATAGTTTAAAATCCTATGAGCATATAATAATCAGAGCATCAACACAAATATAGATCAGAACATTAAATAGATATAAATACTAGGTTTAGATTTTTCTTAATAAATTCAAATATTTCTACAGCTAGAGGTTTAGTGTATATAACAGCCTATTGATGTTCAATGTCTACAAGCTAGATATTTAACACACCTTTTTGAACATAGTCTCAGTTAGACAAATAGTGTATATAACAGCCTATTGATGTTTTATTTCAATGTGTTTAGCCCTTGAATGTAGAATTTGATTCTTAGTTAGACAAATAGCAGATGTATTGTCACATAATATGGGAATGTTACTCTCAATTATTTTGTATTCCTCCAATTAAAATTTTATCCATAGTAGTTGAGAGTTGCATCATGCTGCTGAAAGGTACCCAACTTCTGTTGTTGACATTGCAATTGTGTTTTGTCTTTTGCTTGACCATAAAATCAAATTTTCACCTAGGAAAGTGCAGTATCAATTGGTGTTTTTTCTTTCAAATTTGTCTCTAGCATAGTCAACATCACTCATTTTAAAATTCTTGAGAAGCTCTTTTGTATACTTGGTCTAATGAATGTATATTCCTTTTTGACCTTGCTGAATTTGAATTCCTAAGAAGAATTTCAGTTCTCCCATCATACTCATCAAAAGCATGCTATAGTTACTATTCATCACAACCATCATACAAGTATTGTTCATCATAGGCATGGAGAAGTTATTGTTCATCATAACCATCCTATAGGTAATATTCATTAGAGGCATGGAGAAGTTACTATTCATCTGAACCATCCTACATGTATTGTTCAATAGAGGCAAGGAAACTCCAGACACAAGCTAAATTTTCATAGGCACTAAATTCTTCAGAGGAACTCTGATTATGTAGAGGCAGATGCACAGACTCATCGGAGGCATGTTGACTAGAAGCACGCTTCAGTCTTCAGAGGCAGACGCATAAACACGCTGAACAACCAGAAGCACACTATTAGAGGTAGATGCTTGAAATTTTCCATTGCTGCATTTTTTTATTCTAAGGATTTCGATGACTGGTTTGATTTCGTTTCCACTGACCTTTTTACTTCCTCTGGTCACTTCCTCTAGTGACTTCCTCTAGTCACTTCCTTTGGTGACTTCCATTGGTGATATCCTCTAATTTTTTTGCTCTAAATTGGTGCACAATGAAGCCATAAGTGCAATTAATTGTTGTCAGAAAATACCTTTATTAACATCAAAACCACATTGAGGAATTGGTCCTAAAATCAACTTGTTTCCAACATGGCCAACCCTATGCTTGGAAAGTGGAGGTTCATTCCTTATGGAAGACTTATATCTTCTAAGTTGGAATGATTTCATCTGATCAAAAAACTAGAAAAGATTGGTGGCCTTCCTAAGGATGAATTATTGGTCTGCTTCTTTGCACATCTCTTAAACATCAAAAACGTCATCAAAATAAGTTTGATCAGTTACAAGGATAACCGCGAGCTATAAGGAGAGGGCAAAGAGAAGAACCACATTATTCAGATCAGTGGATCCAAGGATACTCCCTTCACTGTTGGGGACTTCAATGCTTCAATCTTTGAAGAGGAAAATAAATATGTCATCCATAAGTACATTTGGATGTCTCTGACTGGCCAGAACCACGAAGTCCTCTTTACCTCCTTCTTTTTGCCTAAGGTTGTGTTTGCTTATGTCATGAAAACAAAAAGGCAACGAAGATGGCTATTATGGTAGTAGAAGATAAAGCCAATGAGGAAGAGGTTTTCCCTCCTCTAAAAAGAAGACGGAAGGTAATCCCTTTTTCTAAGTCTATTTTTGTTTCAGCCTTTGTTAATGTTAGCAGTAGTGTAGATATAATTTCATCCCATGATGAACCAGATACAACCAACCCAATCTTACCCTCTACATATACACAACCCCAATCCCAACCTAAAACTCAGCCTTCCTCTAACATTGAACCATACCCTAAAACCACAAACATCATTCCCACCTCTAACCAACCCAAGGGGAACATAATTCATGTCTCTCTAAATTTGAATCAAACTCATTTGAGCACTCAGATGATACTTTTCTTAACACCCTTCAATAACAACTAGAAGTTGCTAGCTATGTAGAAAATCCTTACCATTTACCCCATAAATTCCCAACGCAAAATGAGTTAACCTTATCAGACACAACACCACCAACCACCTCAAACACATTAAACCAAACATCGGCCTCATCTGCGACCCCTACAGCTGACCCTCACTCACCCATGTTTGTGAATCATTTCCATATTACCTCAAAGGTAGCAGCCCAAGTAGTCCAAGACTTAGTCTTTAAATCATCTTCAAAAGACTCACCTACCAATACCCAAGCCAATCCTATCCTTGAACCAAACACTACCATTCTTTATAATCTTGCACCATTCATCCCCTCTTTACCCTTTGGTTTCCCAAATTTGGATGATTTTAATGTAACTTTCTGAGATGTGCATATGCTCTAACACAAGCTCTGATAGTGATCATTTGAGTATAAGATTTTTTTTACACTCATCCTCAACAATGTGATCCTTTGATGTGTACATCCTTTCATGTTTCTGACTTAATGATCAAGATACACTAAATCATCATAAAGCTAAGAAAGGAAACATAATAAATGTGAAGATTCAAGTCATTTGACTAATTGTATGATTGTTACATTTTGTACGAGATTTGCGAAACATATCATGCAACGGTCAAAAACTCTAATGGCATCAAATTCTTCTATATAAATAAGTGTGAGCAACTATTCAAAATTATAGAAAACGAGTGAATCTTTTTTGAAACAATTCCTTGCATATAGAAAAGAAAAAAAGTTCTTGAAATAATGTTAGAGTTTTTACTCAGTGTTTACATTACAATATTCTCTAAAAAAAGGTACCCAAAAATACTTCAACCTTTTATATATGTAAATTGGCCCACTCGTGGCTGCAATCTCAAAAGTCATGACACTACAAAGCTAGAAGTTTAAGAGGATTAGAACATAGTTAGAGACTAGTACATGTTCTAGTGTTGGTGAAAATAAGTTTCACTTAGTTGATTAAATCCTTCAAAGTGAAGGAACTAGACGTAACTATCATGTTGCTAGTGAACCAGGATAAATTTGTTTTGTGATCTCTATTCCTTTTCTCTTAATTTTTTGTTAATGGTGTTTTAAGCTTCTTTCTAGAACTTGTTTTACGGAGAAAAAAAAGGTTTTTAAAAAAAAAACACAATTCATTCCCCTTTTTTCTTGTGTTTTCTTTCACCTTCAATAGTCAATAACATACACTTGGGTTTGAATTATTTGTAGTTATCTAATTTGAAAACATAAAGCAACTAGTTTGAGGAAAATCGTTGTCTTGAAAATCGTTGTACTAATTATAGTAGGTATCCCTTTACTATTATTTTAGGCTTTGGGCAAATGATTTCAGACGATGTGGGAGTACATGATCTTAGAGATTTGTGGGACAAAAGAGAAGTTGTGGTATTTCTAGATAGGGATTTGATGTCCTCCTAGATTTTTTACCCAACTACAACACGAACGATGTACATAGTAGGGTGATGAAGAAGAAGAAGAAGAAGAAGAAGATGTTAGTACAGAGACGCACCTAAGAGTTGGTTGAATTAGGTGTTTAGAAATTTTCTGGTTTTTAGAGACTTAATGGATTATTTTTCTGACTATGATATAGAATATGGTAAAATGTAAATGGCAGAAAAATAAAGAACACAGCAATTTATCCTGGTTCCCCTTTTAACCAATGGTACATCCAGTCATCTTGCACACCACAAGAGATTTTCCACTATTGTTAGAATAAGTACAAGTCTAACTCTAAAACTTATGTTACAGACTTCTAACAATTGAACTGAAAAATTGCATTGCTTCGCAATTGTATTCGTCTACAGCCTAAGTGTAGTCGAATACACCTCTGTAACATTCAGATTTATTTCAAAATTTTAAGCTTGTATTCAAATACAAATCCTTGTAGTCGAATACAGATGACTGAATTTTGCTACAGACTTGATTTTGTATTCAGCTACAACATCCTGTAGTCGAATACAAATGTGAAGTTTTTGCTTCTGAATTTGCTTTGTATTCGGTTACAACATACTGTTGTCGAATACAGATGTGCAGTTTTTGCTACTGACTTCATCTGTATTCGGCTACATATATATGTATTCAAATACAACCTTGAATTTTGTCAAAAAACTTGATTTTCAAATTTGTTCATGCAGTTTGACACTTTAAAAATTATTTTGATGCATATGCTAAAGTAGAAGGTTCTCATGTGCATTTGAAATATATTATTAGATTGCATTATATAACTTAAATTATAAGTCTTCTAGCATATTTGATAATAGTTGACTTGATTGTTGACTTCTCTTTGAACTTGCAACTTGATCACTTTCCTTGGTCTTTGTCTTCATAAAAAAACATAAGTATTTTAAATAAGAAGAAGAAGAAGATGACGACAATGACGATGATGACGATGATGAGGTGTTTATATTGTGTTGATCATGATCATTTTAAAATATTATTTGTTAGATTCAAATAGATTATTTATCAAAAGCTTATATTTTAGTTAAAATAAAAACAAGATGGAAGATAAGACATAAATAATACATAAGTAAAAATAAACATAACAATGAGAAGAAAAACACATATTGATTTTTATACTGGTTCGCAACAACGGTAGCTACTCCTAGTATTTCCCTTAAACAGACATTTGACTCGATACAGTCGATGACTTAATCCACTATAAACAAACTAGTTAGAAACTCTTAACCGCCACTTTAAGTGTTTCGTATTGTTTATCAAAACCTCATCAAGCTCCTTGTATTATAATGCCTCAACAGGAAACCAGAATTAAAATCTCTAGATTCCTCAAGAATACTGGAGGACCCTACTTTTTAAGTCAAGTTTGAACAGTCCATCTTCAGGTCTTTGTATTGTTCTAACTGAAGTAGCAATGTCGATTTACAAGGAAGGAGGTTTGAATTGTAAATGTTCCTATTTAAAAATTCCTGAAAAAACTTAAGAAAATAACTCAAGATTGATCTTGGTTGTGAAAACAAAAAACGGAGAACGTTCTTGGTTTTAACCAGAAAACGGAGAACGTTCTTGGTTAGTTAAAATCAGTAATTCAGTTTTTGTATTTAACTTGATAATCAATCAAACTGAAAGTAAATAGATAAGGGAAGAGATACCACACAAGGATATATCCTGGTTCACTCAACTCAGGCTACGTCCAGTCCTCACAACCGTGAGATTTTCCACTAAGTGTTCAAAACAAAGAACCTTTTTGGTTTTACAGCACCTAGCTCAGATCAACCTTGATCTGTTACAATATTAAAACCTTTCCACCCAGAAAGGAGTTCAATCAGGTCACGTATCAACCTTGATAGGATTTCTTACAATCTACCCAAACTATACTAAACTCTTATAGTTTGAGTTTTACAATAATGATGAGATTGTTTTGTTAGAATCTGAGATGTCTCAACTCTTGTTTGAGATCTGATTCTTTGACAGAGAAATACACGAAAATGATTCTAAGAATCGAATGGGAAAAATCAGAATTGATTCAATGTATGTGGGTGAGAGTATTCAAGTATGTAAGTGTATGTGATTGATCAATTTTCTTAGTACTTGAAGCTTTGATTTTCCCTTAAGCTTGGCCTTCCTTTTATAGGTGATTTGAGCAATTAATTCTGGTCAGAAAGAGCTGTTGGTAGTGCTCTGTTTTCCTCTGACACAAGCAACCTTTCTGTTGAAAAAATAATCCATTGATGTGACAGTTTTGGGCCTTGCTTGACTGGGCTGTTTTGCTCAATTTCAAACAGATTTTCTGCGCTTTTAATGACCCATTAAGCTTCGAAAATACTTGATGATAATTGGGCTTTGATCTGGGCACTTGATTTGATCCAAAACAGTTTGGAAAGTAATGAACAACTTCTGCAGAAATAAGAGAATCGATTTTGCAGAAACGGAGATTGATCTTTGAAGCTTCATATGTAATTATTGATGTTACAGTTTTGATCTGGAGTCTTGATTATGTCCAAAACAGTTTAATGAATGATAATAAACATCTGCAGAAGTAAGGAGATCAATGCTGAAATTCTGCAGAAACGGAGATTGATTCTGCCAAAACAGTTTGGAGAATGATGACAGTCTGCTGGAGAATGATGACAGTCTGCTGGAGAATGATGTTGACAATTCTAGAGACTGATCTGAACATTCTGGAGACTGATCTGATCATTCTGGAGACTGATCTGAACATTCTGGAGACTGATGATCATTCTGCAGATTGATGTTATCATTCTGGAGAATGATGTTAGCATGCTAAAGATTAATGTTAACATGCTTGAGAAAGATGTTAGCATGCTGGAGAATGATGTTAGCATGCTAGAGATTAATGTTAACATGCTGGAGAATGATCAGAATGCTGTCAAGAATGTTGACAGTCAAGTTCAAATCTGTTTGGTCTTGCTAGTTTGTGATCTTCTCTCTTTGCGATCCGAATGCCTTCTTTGACTATAATGATTTCTACTTGTTCCTTGCCATGTACTGATGAACTAGTACAAAATTCAGAGGCAAAAGCTTCGTTGAAATAGTGGAGATTGATTGGTCAAGAGGCTGTGACGATCATTCTTGAAATTGGAGAACATTCTCCGTTTTCCAGATTTTGTTTCTTTACATGTTCAGTTTTTAACTGTTTTCTTTGCTTTGCTTGATTCCTATCTTTGATTAATACACTCAAACACACATGTTAAAAACCAATACACTTAGAATCATAATTAACATTCTTAATAAACTTTTTGTTTGTTTTCATCAAAACATTAAATTGAGATTTTGTCTCAACACTAACCATCTCTTTACACTACCACTAGAGAACTCTTCAGTCATCTCAACAATCTTGGCAAAACACCTATTTTGTGTTGTTGAGGAATCAAGTATTATCAAAGCCTTTCTAGGATGAATGTTATTTTGAGCCTATTCGGGATGAATGTTACACTGCATCCTTCTAACTTTAGGTGGATACTGATAGAAAAGCAACCTGCTGCCCCATTAAAAAGAGCATATTCAGGACAATTTAGCATTCAAAGGAATGCCATAACAGTACCTTGTCTTTACGTAAGTGATCCACGGTCGCACACGGGTTAAATATGAATTAATAAAAAGTAGCATAGGGCAACAACTTAAGTTGTCGCGTAAGGACTTCTGACTCAATTAATCGAACTTAGAATCAATAAAATCAAAAAGAGGTTTCAAATTTAGGTTCAAGCAAATTGAGAAAATGCAATTGGAATCACGTATTCGTTTGGGAATTTCAGACCTATCACAGATTTTTAAAGGGTTCAAATTCTAACTAGGATTATATTCCTGTTTAACTATAGAATTGATCAAACAAGCGTAAATAAACCCTACGGCAATTATGTTTATTTGACTTGATTAAACAACACAATGAAAGATAGATTATATTTAAGAATCAAGCGTCGCTAAATCTACAATTGATTTAGAAACTAAATTCTATCAAACCAAATTTATCAACCCTATTGAGATTTGAGTTAAGCAATCAAAATAACAATATAACTGAATGAAAAGAAATAGAATCATCAAAATAAAATTAACAACATAAGATAAATCTCATGGTCTTGTAAAATCCTAAAACAGTGGATTAATCCTAGAATTTAGCCTTCCATGACAAATCTGGAAAGAAAAAAAAAAGTCATTATTCTAATGATGAAAAACCTAAACTGAGTACTTCTTGCCATAAAAAACTTCCCTAACTTACTCTAAAAAAGAAAAATATATAGTACTCATTTTGGGCTCTATAAGCTCCAAGCCGAAAAACAAGTGACTCAATATTCATTATTAATAATTAAGGTTTCATGTCACATAATCAGCAGTTTTGACCAAGTAGAGTTCTAAATTAGGCTTTGGCATCAACATAAAAATTGTAGATATGTCTCTTATCTTTCCAACGCCTTCTTGCACGCGTCAATTTAATATTCAAAGCCCAAGTTATAGTCTACAGAGCGAGGAAGGGTCAATATGCAAATAATTTCGAAAATAAATCAAAAAATTATATTAAAACTCAATTATGATCCAAAATTTAGAAACGTGCTATAAAACTAATCTTAGGCTAAAAAACCTTTCAAAATGTCAAAGTACAAAGCCAGAAAAATGTGTCCAAATGCATTGATCAGTAAGACAATCCTATTAGTAACTGCCTCAAAGTTTCCTCAAACGTCGAGCTCCATTCTATCACGACACAACCCTCAACATTTCCTACTATATGAATGCAACACATAACATTCATCATCAACAGTCACAATCTAACAATGCTCATCTCATATTTACAATTAGGTGCGATACATCAGATTAACATTTATCATCAATATATCAAGCAATATCAACCATAGTCGACCATTAAATTTATCAACCTAATCCTATTTTTTATCGTATCCCTGAATATCGAAATTACTATTAAATTAATAACATTATTTATTATTATGAGTTAACCTAATCAATTAATCCTTAGACTAATCGTCTATTTAATAATTTACTCCTTTTATGATTCTATCCCTTGTCAATTAACCTTGAGTCTCTAAGCGATTAAATCATAACTTAGCCATTTTCTAATTTTGATAACTATAGTAATTTAAATAAGCTTCACTAACTAGTTATTAATTAATTACCAAATTCTACCTAATAGGTTATTCTTTGTTAACTTAAACTAATCGACTATACTTGCACCACTACTCATTAATCTTAATCAATTTTTCTCTTTTTCTACAAACGGATTGATTAAACCCTAATACTTATCAATTATTATATAACGGAAAAAAACTAAAACATTCTAGACATTAATCATCAACAACCATCATCATCAGAAGGTAAAGAAACATATAGATTACAAATCATACATACTAATCACAACAATTAATCATATATCAAACATAACCTCTAATTTTTATAATTCAAATAAAAAAGAGAAATCATACGGATGATATAAAAAAATTAACGCATAGCTTATTCCACTGTCCCCATAATGATTCTAAACAATCCAATGGTCGATGAAAACCTAGAGATTGAGACAACCCAACATTCCATCGATCAAAGCAAAAGCACACATAATATACATAACATTAAGTTTTCTGGTCCATGGAGACACCACTTGCAAAGCATAACAGAATAAAACATCAAGTAGTTCAGACGACTCTCACACAACACCAAAAGGTCCTACCTAATGATATAACACACGGGATAACTAAAAAGTGAAACAAAAAAAACATGAGTATTGAACAAGCGATGGCCGCCAACATCAACCAAATCAAAGACTAGTACCAGGAGCTCCATGTCAAGGATTATTCACACTCAAACTCTCTGAGGATGTCGGTTCCTCCTCATACCTCCTACCTCTCCCAAAAGTCCCACTACATCCTCGCATGAACGATTTGCATTCATATCCACGACCATTCATCGAGTGGGATAGAACCTGGTGAGTATTCCAAATCATTGTAAAAGATATATGCTCAACAATTCTCACAACTCTTGTCCACTTGGTGTTCCCTAAGCTTGACCATTGGTGGATATACACGCCAAAATTGTGTAAGTTGTCCGGTCACATGTTGCATCCAATTCCCACCACTGCTCTCTATTCTCACACATTATCTCAAAGTCATATCACATGGAACACTGCATGGGGATTCGTGGTGGCGGCCAATACGCCATTTGTCTCTATAGGATACAAGAACATAGAAAACACAAGGGCTAACATTCATGTAACATAATAAAATTGAGATAGGAGTATGTAAAATAAATAAATAAATATAATGCCAAACACATGCAACATATAAGAACATTCATCCTTATATCACCTCAAGTCCTATCTACCCACATGTTTAATCCCTATATGCAAACACTTTGGCAAATGCATGATGCCACAAATGCTCCCAATTAATGGTTAGGTCAAGCTCCATCAGACGTCACATGGAGTTTAGACATTATAAATCATTCACAACCTCATCAAACTCATATGATCTAACCTTAAGTATCATCTCGTCAAGAAGACTAGGATAATCTTGTGGTAGCCTTATCCAATCTCCTAGCCATGCAAGTAATAATATCATAATATTTTAAGTAACCATGCCAGCAATCAACCACGTGTGCCCAAACTGTATGTCTCTCACTAAACAAATACTTCCTCAATCAGAACATCATTTTCTCAATCTCAATATTATCAACATAACCAGTTCTCATCTCAATATCACATTACATTTACTTTAAGTATCCATGTTTTTCACTCAATGCAATACTCTCAATACAACCATCTTTAATAACAACATTAGGATATCACAATAAGTAATCAAACTCATATAAGCAAGAAAAGCACATATCAAATCGGGAAAATACATGTATCACATATAAATTCTAAACATGTTAATACAATCACAACAACTTACAAAAATAGTAAATAACAGTCGACCTCAAATCAATAGGTCAACGTAATGGCAAGTGATTATCAATGGTCTAACCTTCAAGTATTATTACTCAAGAGAGATACTAATTGAATTTCAAAGTATTCAATAACTATTAAAACCTCTAGTAAGGATTGGGACACCTTACGCATAATATTTTAAGCTATTTAACTCTAACAGTTTAGATGTATGCTAAATCTTTCCCCAACCTTGTAATAAGTTAAACGTCCAAGAAAGTTTCAATAAAACACCTCATCACAAAGACAAACTTTGAAGGCTAATTCTACTGCCCCAAATAAATATAAATAATTGCATACAGATTAAGTACAACAGATACACACCAGCGATCCATCTTTTGCACATAACATAAGTATATGCTCAGAAAAAATTATAGATCATTTGAACACAACATATAATGGAAGAAATTAAAGTTCAGGGGCTATAACAACCTGGTTAGTCGCTTCCTTTCTTAAAAAAAAATTGCTTACAAAAATCATACCGTAAAATCGATTGCATTGAAATAACTGATATTCTATCAGGAGTTCAAAAATAGTAACATATAGAATTAAATTGAAACCAAAGACATATTTTCGTGCCATCACAAAAGTGATACCAATGGTTAAAATCTCACTAAAAATCGAAAAAGGAAATGACATAAAAGCTATTATACGGCCTATGAGTCGTTTAAAACCTTAATTTCTACATAAAATCTTAAACTGATAATACATAATAAATAAATTAAATAAATAGAATTAGAAATTAATGAAAAACAATAGAACAGTAAGGTAAGTGAACCTACAAAAAAGGAAATGAATGGTAAAAGCTTTAGAATCAAAACCCTAGCTTGTACCGAAACATCGAAAGTTGATCGAATTCTAACGCTAACAGTAAGTGATGGTGAATGACTAATTTGTGTGGAGAGAACCAAGGGGCTCGTTTTGGCAGAGCTTCAATAAAGGAAGGAGTGAAAACATTGAGTAAAAAGTGAAGAAATGAAGCCTATTTATAGGTGAAATTTGACCAAAGTGCGTTAAGTGAATTTCTCAACACTTAGAACTGTCTTTTTCCTTTATTCCTGATCAATCAAAGTATGTCACATCAAAAGAATACAAATTACACTAACCAAATTTCATTTCGCTAAGCGAATTTGCCTAAACAAACCATCTTATGAAGACACCTTTTAGCTAAGCAAAACCCATGTTGGCCAAGAGAATTTGGCTGACCAAAACTCATTTCCCTACATTTAACTACTACAAGGGTTTCCTCCAAATCCCTTCCTAAACACATACAAGCATAGAAACACTCTAAAACATTGTATGTATCAACTAGAAAATGAAAAACGGACATTATAGAGATCATGTGACTTCCCTGTTTACTAAATTTTCTCGATCTACTTATCATATCAAGATTCAAAATCTCCCTTCGTACCTTAATCGATTTGAAGACTCGGTTTACAGAAAGGATGGCTTTTTGCTACTCAACATATAAATATTCGAACGGAATACAATTAATTAATAGAAGTGAAGGTTTTATGAAAATAAGTAGAAAGAAAAACTTCAACGTTAGTTTACTGATCGAGAACATTTCCAATCGGTGATAAAAAAAAGTATGAATTGCAACTCTTTGAATTACTGGTCGCACAACAACAAACGAAATCAATTTCAATTTAACAGATATGAGTAATATGGGATTTATGAAACACTTGAACTAACCAATATAAAAATCTATGAACTTTTGAGGTTAAGATGCTTTATATAGCTATGTTAAGTGATTAGATGGTTACCAAAAAGATGGGATGCATATTTGACTACCCAAAACTTAGGAAAAATTTGTTATTTTAGAAATTTGGTTAATTTAATTAGGTTGTTAATAATATATTAATCTATTAACAACACGCCATATAATGGATTAGTAGAGTAAAAAACAAGAGAGTCTAGTACAGAATCCGCGTATTAATCGATTACTCTACTTAATTTAATAAATTAATTTTTTTCTAAATCATTAATACTATTTATTAATCGAATAACAATCTTCAAAACAGTTTTTTTTTGTTTTTAGGAATTCAAAATAGTTACTATCTATTTCTAGCTATACTATATTCATATATAAAGATTCAAACATCTAACAATTAATACATCTAACTCTTATTTTTTTTATAGTTAATACAATTAACTCTTAAGAGCCTAAATTTTTTTAATAGAAATACAGTGTTACGTGACATCCTTAACTGAAAAAATTATGAATTGAATCATAATTAAAAATATTTTAATTATAGTAAAATGAGAAGTTGGGAGAAACATTTTCTCACAGCTAAAGACATCACATGGATGCTACGAAAAGTAAACGTTGTTTTCTTAAATATCTAAATAAATTAAACTTTGGTATAAAAACTCTTCATCATTTTTATAACATGGTGTCTCCCGACGATTCATAATTCATAAACGAAAATGTGAAATAAAATAATATTCCAACCCAATGTCAATTATCAAAGCCGACCAATTATCTCATTAAACAATAATGCAATCAATCAATAATAGTATTAATAATAAACTCTTGAGTTAAATATATTTTTAAGTCTTTATAAACTTTCAACCTTCAATTTTAGTCTTTAGTTTTAGTCTCTGCTAAAAGAAATAAGTTTAATAGACCTTTAAATTTAAATTTTTGAATAATTTTTTGCAAGTATGTTTAGAACATTATAAAAAGTTTCTCGATAAAAATTTAAATTTTTTTAACTAAAATTAAATTATATATGAATTTTTTAAATAAGATAAATTATATATGAATTTTTTAAATGTGAAAAACTAAAGATAAAAGTAACGAAAATATGGATCTAGAATTTGAATTTTTAATTCATTTTTTGTGAAAAAACTTTTTATATTGTTGCAAACATGCTTGAAAAAAAGTCATTCAAAAATATATGTTGACTTAATAACAAATACTAAAGCTTTATGTATGATAATTTTGTAGGGACTAAAAATTATATTTTTATTCTTTTAAAATTAAAATTAAAAAATTGAAATTTTATAAAAACTAAAATCTTTTTTAATCTAAACTCTTCAATTGATTGAAATATATGTGCAACATAATTTAATGGAACCCATTTAGCGTAAGTTAGTTTTGGCGATGGCTCCATTCTTAATGTGCGTCTATTGCGAAGCTACCATTTGTAGCTTTTAGTTTTCGGCTAAAATCTCTGCAATGACTAAACATGTTGCTAAACAATGCTAATTTTTAATAGTTTAAATATATTTTTAATCTTTATAAATATGTTTCGTTTTTATTTTAGTCTTTGTATTTTGTTTTTAATTATTTATACTCTTACAAATTCTAATAAGTTTTAAAAAAGTGCTTTTATGAATTTTTTTTGTAAAAAAAATGGTGACATGGCTAATTTGGATGAAGTGGCACGGGGTGACTGTGTAATTGTTGTAGACTAGATAATATTTAATATTTAAAATTAAAATTCATTTTATTAACTCATTTAATTATTTAATTATAAACTTAAAACTAATTAATTAATTAATAAATCAATTAAATAATAAAAATTCAACAACCTTCTTCTTCAACCCCAAATTTCTTCATCTTCAACTAACAAATTTTGATATCTAGATCCAAACCCTAAAAATTCAAATTTTTTTTTACACCATAACTTGTTGTTTCACCTCAATCTAAACAAGGATTATTAATGGCAACAAAGATTGTTATTGAGCAGACCAACTGAATACAAATGATTTAATACGTAAATGGGTTATATTATTAGTCTTGTTATTGTATGGTTGGTGATATTCTATGAAAGACTTGTTTAATTGCTAGAATATTTCAGAACATGAAATACATTTATAAATTTTTTTGAACATCCATAACTAGTTTCTTGGTAACATCAATATATTGTATTTATACGTTTTCTTAGTTACCGTTGATATTGTTTTATTTGTTTCTTGGTATAAGTTTGGTATTTAATCATTCCAGCAGAAGAGTACTTAAATTTTAAGTTTCATGAGTTTGATTGAGTTGTTGTGGAATTAACAATCCTTGTTCAGATTGAGGTGAAACAACACCCTCCATCTAATTCCAACAAAGGAATCATTAAGTTGTGGTGTAAGAAAAATGAAAGATTAAAATTTTTAGGGTTTGAATTCAGATATGAGAATTTATGATTTGAAGATGAAGAAATTAGGGTTGAAAATGAAGGTTGTTGAGTTTTTATTAAAAAAATTTGGGGTTTAAGATGAAGATTATTGAGTTTTTATTATTTAATTGGTTTATTAATTAATTAATTAGTTTTAAGTTTTTCATTAAATAATTAAATGAGTTAATAAAATGAATTTTAATTTTAAATGTTAAATATTGTCTAGTCAACAACAATTACACGGATCACCATGTGCCACTTCATCCAAAATTAGCAATGTCACCATTTTTTTTACTAAAAAAAATTCATAAATGACTTTTTTAAAACCTGTTAAATTTGCAAAGGTATAAATCAAAAAAAGAAAAAATTTACAGAAACTAAAATCAAAACGAAATATTTGCAAGGACCAAAAACATATTTAAACCATTTTTAATTCATTAAAGAGTATGTCTTGAAAATAGTGTGTCAGGCTATATGTATATCACTAGAACTTCTCTAATTGAATATATGGGATTTTTAAATGATTATTACTATTATTAATTTATTATAAGAGAAATGACATGTGGAATAATTAACGTGTGAGTCATTTAACAATTTTATTATAATATATTGTATTAACAATTAGTGTAATTTCAAACTACTCTCTTCGTGTTATAATTATTGTCACTTTTGTTCATTTTTACGTATATTAAAAAATATTATCAAATAAAAGAAAAATAATAGTTATTTTACCAAATTATCTTCTTTTAATTAACTATTAGTGTGTTTCATATTATCGTAAACACAAAGTAAAATAACATTTATTTTGAAATAAATTTCTTGCTAAAGTAATACTGATTATGTAATAATAATCATTCACATCATCGTATTATATGTCATGTTGTTTAAAGTATGTCACATCATCATTTTTTTTAGTTAAAAAGTATGAGGGATGAACAAAACTATTATATTTGACAATAGAGGGATCAATTTTGCGAATCTGTGAAAATAGAGTACCAAAAATGCAGTTAAGCGTATTCATTTTAACTATTGATGTGTTTCTCACTAAATTTTGGAAGTAGTGTACATAGTAATAATTGAATGGTATAATTAAAAGAAAAAATAATTAGTTTCACTTAAAATTGAAAATGACATTTATTTTGAGACAAAATTTTCTAATGAGATACTAATTGTGAAACGATTGAAGTATAATGAATGTTGTTCAACATACAATACTTCATATGCATATGCATATGATAACAATTGATGAGTCTTTATCACTTCTCATTTTTTAAGCGTTTTAGTATTAGTTTTACTTCATATAGTTTTAGAGTAAATTACATAAGTTAATTAAAAAAATAGTTTTAATCTTCTTAAATCATTTTGAACGTTTTTCAACTTACCTTTTCTAATCAGACAAATTCTCATAGTATTTTTTTTTCTTGTTTTAACGTTACAGGTCAAATACATTGAGGAACAGACACTCGAGAAGTTACAGATGATTACTGTAGACGCGATATGGTTTTCATAGTGCAAAATGTCTTCTATTAGAGTCTGGAGCGTAACATGCAAGAAGGAGCCAAGGCGCATTGCGCAAGTCATTGTGTTGTAGTACACATGCTAATACAACTCTCAGCCTTTAAGCGCAGGAAGAGACTCTTTTGTGCATTGCGCCAACTTGTTGCGCACTCATGAATTGTCAGCTAGCGCATTGCGCCCATACTCGTTGCAATGCGCAAACACGCGTTTCCAGAGCCTTTTAAGTCAAAAAAATGTGTTGATTTATTAGGGTTTTGATTTTTGGATGCAATGGAAGAAACAGCTACACCTTACAGGAATCTTTGTGCAATATTTATGTGTAATTTTCTTCTTGCTATGTAGTCTCTATCAAACATCATAAGTAGCTAATTTATTTATTGATTAAGGAATTTTATGAACCTCCTTGAATCTATGTAATTTGATTTTGTTATGTTATTTATGCAATTATAAAGTGTTTGATTATTGATCTATTTTTTGTCTGAATGTTTTTCTGTGTTTGATCACCATATAATTGAATTTAGGTATTAATTCGTTATTGAAAAATAGGTTGTAATAACCGATACTAAAATAGATACTCATATTACAATATTGATATAGAAATATGAAATATTAACATATGTCCTAAGAAATTAATATTTGTACATATTTTGAGTAACAAGTCTAATTACCTACGAAATTAAAATTTGTTGTTATAAAAAAAGATTTTGAGTCAAATTAAGAATTGATCTTAGTCGAGTTGATTAATTTGACAATCTAACAAGAAAAATAATCCAGTAATGTGACAACATTTGATTGTATTTGATTACAAGGTAAAAATTTACATTAACTAATCATGTGTGTGTTTTAAAAATATAGAAATTAATAATTTAATAACAAATAAATTTTGAAAAATTGTAATAATACTTTTATAAAGATCTTGACTCATATTCTACGTTAAGCTTCAAAATGCCTTTGGGCAGCCTTTCTCACGTAGATATTTGTTTACATATTTATTATAATAATGAATGAGCTTCGTGGACGGATCTATGAGCTTTGTGAGAGTTTCTTATGCTCAAGTTTAGTCATATTGTTACCCATCATTCAACTATAATTTATAATATTAGTGCTTAATAAGCATCCAATTACTTCAACTTAACACGTCAAAAATTCTATCTGAATAACTCAAATAGTAGATTAAGAAATACCAAAGAAGGTTTAAGTATAAATCTTTGAGTCTAAGAAACTAACATAACTACTAATTTATTAATATTTTATTTATAAAAAGATTTAGCAGCTCAAAAATCTTTATTGAATAGGTTCCATTAATAATAACTATATATTAAAACTCCTTTTAACTTTATTTATAAGAAAAATTATGTCATAAAAATTAAATTTATATATATGATTCAGAATTCAAAATAAATGTATCAATTTTTATTATTAGCTCACTTTAACTCTTCTTATTAAACTACAACTTATTAAATAGATTCTCCAAAACGTTGTGAGAGAGTGTCTGTAGAATCACTCCTTAAGAGCAACTCGATCCAATGGGAGAACTTAATTACCCATTTATTATCTCTCATGCTTCATTGCTTAGCATATTTCACCATTGGAGAGTGCCTAGGTGACAAGTGTCGTTGCTTAATTTTAAGAGATGTTGCTTGAACAAGCAATCCAAAAAGTGAGAACATATATCAATGAAATATTATTTTTTACTGCTGCTGCTTTGAATCAAAATTAAGTTAAAATAAAAATATATAATTAGTAGGGTCTAGCATATGCTGCTTATTGTAATCACTATTGGAGAAAAATTAGTTAAGGTTGTTTATAGATTGCTTAACTGTAATGTAGTTATTTGGATTCACAAAAAGTAACTCAAGCAACTTAAAAAAGCCCTATTGGCTTATTATAAACCCCTTTTATTTTATAGGTATTTAATAAGTGGTGCTCCCGATTGAGTAGAATAATCTTATTAGAGATATTATAATTGAGTCTTATCAATATTTCTACATATTTATATTTTATAAATAAATTACTTACTAAATCATAATCTTTAGATTTTTTAAATATTAAATTATTACAAAAATTATAAAATTTAGTTTTACTTTTTTTTCTAATAATTTGAATAATTCAA
>JBBPBP010000004.1:24119225-24194878 GCA_037974735.1 Cicer chorassanicum
GTTAAAATTTTAAATTTAAATTTTAAATATTTTAATATATAAATAAAATTAATTACAATCATAAAGACTTGGAAAATATTTTATTCAACTCACAAATGTGATATAAATATTATGAAATTAATGAAAGTGTTACATTATCAAAAATAATAAAGGACTAAAAAAAAATTTAAAAATTAATTAATTTAAAAATCAAAATTTCAATTTTAAAAATAAAGAGATTAAAAATTATTTTAGAAAAATAAAGAGAAACATTTAAACTGATTCCTTTTTTGAATATGTACATCTCAATTATAGAGGAGGTAGGGGAAATTTTCAATCAATTTGTAGGCAAAGAATGCAAAAGTGAAAGGGGAAACATATAAAAGAAGACGAAAAGCATATAGGTAGCTTTATTTGTGTCTGCTCTCACACACTTAGATAATGTTAACTTTGAACTCCCAAAATAACAAAGACAAACAGAAGTGGCATGAGATGTGCTATACAAAGTGTATATGAGACAAAATAACAATAATTTAGGTGGGGTTTTTCTTTTTTCTTCCATAGTAAATATATCAATAGTATTAATATATATTTATTGTTGGTGTGCCGTAAGGGAAAAAGAAAGAAGGTAAGACTTTAGGGAAATTAATTTAAAATACTATAGAAGTGGACCCCACATTAATTAACTATTATATTCATGCACACGTATTTAGTTTCCTCGAGAATGGCTAGGAACCTATGTTTCTGTGCCATTGCCAAGGTGGACTAGAAACTTCTTCTCCCATTCCAAGTTTGAACTTTGAAAGCAACACTTGTACATTGTCGTTAACACGTTGTTTTGGCTTTCAAAAATCTTTGTCCTTCTCACATGGAGTGGGCTATGCTTAATATGGTCCAAATTTGCTCTTCCTTAAATATAGTCGGTTACTTAGTATTTAGACTTCTTAATTCTTATCCTTGGACCAATATATCCTGTAATATGGTCCAAAGTTGTTTAAATTTTTTTTTAATGAGATGATATAGTTATTACCAAAATCCAACTATAACATTGAATTCAAAGTATAATATTTACTCTAACAATATAATATTTGTTAATTAAATTAACATTTAAAGATAAATTTGTTTAAATTTCTAATATCAAGTTATACTAACAAAAATTTGCATTGTTTTAAGCCAGGCCCAACACAACGGCTTCTCACATGATTTAAATTTAAATGTTTGATAAAATTAGCAATTGAACTAATTGAACAGTATAAAATGATATAAAAAATATATTTTTTTTATAAATATTTAAAAAATTTCAATTAAAACAATGACAGAAATAAAAGAGAAAATAAAATGATATACACTCAAATACTACTACAAACAGTTTATAAAAAATAAAAAATATAAAAACATTATAACCTGCGAAAAGTACTATAAGCTCATAAGAACAAACAATTATCAAACAGAGCTATTAACTTAAATACTATAAAATACCTACTATAAGTTCCTTTTTTGCCTTGCCAATCTGATCCATAATTTAATGTCGTTTGTAAATTATAAAAATATCCTTACATTAATTTTTTAATATTATGAGAAAATTATCATTATAATTAATTGAAGCGAATCATTGTACTGACTTGCATGCTAATTGAGGACACTCCTCTTTAGTTTTTTGTTCTATGCAAAATATATCGAGTAATTTTTTATACGAAAATATCAAATTGATCGTTTAATTTTGTAATCACTTATATGATTTCTAGTTTAATTTTATTGTTATAGAAAACATAGAAGGATAGTAAATATATTTATGTTTTTATGTAAAATAACAAAAAAATTAAATGTATTAAACTAAAGCAATGCTAGAGATTACAAAAATTAATCACAAAATTTTACGACAGGGTTACATGGTTACATAACTCCATACACATGCAAATTGGTTAAATGAAACTTGAGTGAGGGATAAAAAGATAACAACCAACTAAAAAGTATATGTTCATCTGGTTCTGTGTTTGACTGAAAAATGTTGATATTATTAGACTAGATATTTTGTCTCGAGTTTGAACTCAGTACCTCACAGTTGAATGAATTAATTACAATAGAATTTATTATCTTTTCTAAGATTAAAAAAAATATATATATTCGTTATTTTTCATATGTATTGTTTTCACACCAGCATTTTCAATTAAAATATTATCTTTAATTGTAGTGAAAGTAGTTAATTTTATTTATAATTGAGATTACAGGGTGTAAGACAATAACTCCATAACAGGGTGTGAGATTACAGGGTGTAAGACAATAACACCAGCATTTTTAATTGTAGTGAAAGTAGTTAATTTTATTTATAGTATCAAAATTATTTTTTTAAAAAAAAAAACTTTATCATTTTTATAAAATTTATTTGGTGATTGAAAAAATTTAGATATGATTTAAAAGATACTATACTATTCTAAAAGTATGACTAATAGGAACCTCTCAAAAATAGTTTAAAGATTAACGCTGATTTTTTAAAATAAATAAATAAATTTTATAATAATAAAAATTAAAAACAAATATAATATTTTATTAAAAATATTAAATCTACCTTTAGACCAAAACTATATTAGCCATCTCTATTCTAAGTATTATGAATGTGAGGAAAGTTGTTGTTGAATATTTGTAGCAGCTATGAGCTACAATCACTCACATGTGGGGTATATATTCCTATGCCCAGTGATCCAAACTCGCTCTCCTTGGATTTATATACCCGGTTAAAAACCAAATGACACCATAGTCCATATATTCTCATCAAATATTGAGTTTCATTTCATACTTCATTCATTGTTATTCTAATTTTTTTTTCTCACCTACTATAATTACTGGTTCATTGAATCTGCTGTGAGACTAACCATTGAGTCGATAGTGGGACATTCAAATTTTTTTTCACAAGTTTTTATTACTCCACAACAAAATATAAATAAAAAAAAAAAACATATATCGTAACCAAATTTAATTCAGATACATATATTTTTTTTTAATATTTTATTACTGCTTCTTTATTTTGAAATGTGGCTACTAACTCTCCAAACACTATGATGGTACTTGAAAAGTGTCATCTACTAACTTTGTTTTGAGGAGAATCGTTCTTCTAGTTATGATTACACTAATTGTTAAAGTTAAGTTCGAAAGGTTAACACACAATCAACATATTTGGAATCAAACAAGCCAAAATAAACACCCCTGAAGTTTTTTCCGAATAAAACAACCTAGGAGTGTTTGTTTTATGATTAGAAAATAATTCTTAGGAATGTGAGGTTACATTATAGATTCATATCTTTGTTACAAAGTTAGAAAACTAAATTTAAAGGAAAAAAATATTCTAAGGAGCAACATAATTTTTCACTTATTCATGGATTCATTCCCAAGAAAATAAGTGGAAAATAAAAGTTTTCGTGATTGAATAAACTTTTGGTAATTACTCATATTCTTATTCTTACAGATAACTCCTACAAATAGAATCGTCTTAATGTCTTTGGAGGCACCGTTCGAATTTAAAAATTGGGTTTTTAAAATTACAAAATTTTAACATCACGATTTAAGATTCTAACATTTAATAGTGGGTGGTGGCGCCTAGTAGGCTACAGCCATTGTCACATACTCAATGGTAGAAAATTTGTTATTTGACTATTTATTTCAAGCATAAGTTACAAATATAAAATTTTATAGAGGTTATTAGTATATTATGAAAAAAAAATTGGGACTTTCCCTAATTTGATGCCCTGTACTAATGTTTTGGTTGCATTGATCGATTTTCCTATCTACAAATATGATTAATATTAACCAAACACAATTTTTATAAAATATCCAAGAATAAAATTCTCATTTTTATTTTTCAAAAAAATCATTCATGAGATTAGAATTTTCGACTGTGAAACAAATCCCCTAGTTTTAAGTTTCTCAAAAAAAAGTTTTATGAATTCAAGGACGTGAATGTCACAACCTACAAAGAAAAAGTTAATTAAAGACTCACCACTTCATAATTGAGTGTCGTTAATATTATGAATAAATTTCTACGTGTTAGATTTTTTATTATTAAGATGTTAAATTTTATGTTTAATTTGTGATTAGTATGCGTTTATCAAATTTTAATAAAATCTCAAATAAAAACAACATTTTAATAATTCCGTAAATATAGTTTAGATGATAATTATAAGACTATTTAATATATTAATGTATTGATTCGAATTTAATATATTACTTTATCTATATTTAATATGTATGAGTTTTGTGACTAAATTCAAAAAAAATAAAAAGCATTTTGACAATGACGTGAAAAGATCTATTCCTAAAAATATATACCTTACTATAGTAGTTGATAGTAGAATACAAGAATCAATAAGTCATTTTTAGTGCTATACCTTTATCTAGAGATGTGGACATTTCTTTATTTATTTGATCGCATTTTATTAATGGTACTATATACTCCGTACCTTTATTATGATGATGTGATATTTCGCTGGTTGGCAAAACAAACAGAGGCCTAATAAGGACCAATTTAGCTACCAAAACGATAATTAATGTCGCATGAGAATCTTGGTCAATGATTTAAATTGCAATCACGTTAATGCTTGTTGTCGCATTGCACTTGTTGATATGGTAGAGAACTATGGTTTACAAACACAATGTGGTGGCAGAGAAGAAAAAAAGTAGGGTCTCTTTTTTATTATTTGAGTTTATTTATTAATATATTATGAAATAACGTATGTTATATTTTAAATTGTTTTTAATTTTATTTTTATAAATTCTCTAAAATATTCAATGAAATCGGTTTGAATATATTTTGTCATTTTATTATATAAATATATAATTTATTTCTAATCATTTATATATTAAACATTTATACTATAAAAGTTTATTTAATTAAATTTTATATTCAAATAGTGTTTTGGGTTTCAAATTATAATTATACATTCTTTTTAAAATAGTGAAATCAGCTGTCTATTAAATATTTGTTAAAGTTGTATATGATCAATATTACTTCAAAATTTTGGATGTTACGTGCGAATTATAAATTGAATGTCTTTTTTATAAGTCAGTAATTATTATACATTGTTAGTTAAAAAATTTACATTGTCAACAAATCATAATAATTTATATGTATGACTTTAAAATAATTATAGTTTAAGTTAAAAATAACTATTTATATGTTAAACTTTAAAAATAATTATAATTTAAATTAAATCGTACTTCAAGATTTTAACTATAATTTATAATAGGGATATATAAATTAAATTTTATATATAGAAAATAAAGAAACACTTAAATTTTACAACAATAAAAAACTTTGAAACATGCATAACATGACTTATGACTATGGAGATTGATTTGGAACTTGTGTAGGGACTTATTGTGCTCACTATACAAGCTAGTGTACCTTCACTAAAACCACCATCATGTGACCCAACAATTACATGTCCAGAAGTTAATGGTGCAAAAGCAGCAATGTTGTACGCCGGACTCTATCTAGTGGCGCTCGGAGTTGGAGGAATTAAAGGATCGTTGGCGCCGCATGGCGCCGAGCAATTCGATGAAGACGATGTAACTGGAAGGAAGCATAGATCAACATTCTTCAACTACTTCATCTTTTGCTTGTCATGTGGTGCTCTTATTGCTGTTACTTTTGTTGTTTGGATTGAAGATAATATTGGATGGAAATGGGGTTTTGGAATCTCTACTATTAGCATATTTTTGTCTATCCCTGTCTTCTTGGCTGGTTCTCCTAAATATAGGAACAAGATCCCTACTGGGAGTCCACTTACAACCATTTTGAAGGTAACCACTTCATGCTCTATAATTAGTTGGTACTTCCCTCTTATTTTATTTTAATTGTTCTATTTGTTATATTCATTTGTTTTAAATTATTTATTATTTTTTTTTATAAAAATTATTTATCATTTTAAAATATCAAGGTAGTATTTATTATTTTTTAATAAATCTTTTATTTATTAATTAGTATATCAAACTATTTATACTCCTTCAAACTTTTTACAAGTCACTTTTGTGGAAAAAAATTGTTTTTATTTATTTGTTATTTTTAAAATTTTAAGTAACATTAATTCTTAATTTTTTTCAATAGTACTCTTAATTATTAATTGTATGGAGAAAAATAAGTATAATGAGATAATAAATTTAATTAAGAGTATTATAAAAAAAGATAATAATTTATTTTAAAGAAATAATTTTTTATTGATTTTCTTGATACATGTAAATAATTTTAAAATAATAACTAAAAAATAATACAAAAAGTGTTAGTTAGCTTTTCCACTAAACTCTTACCACAACAACAGAGAATACACTTGAAAAAGAAATATAATTTTTAGCTTGAAAAGTAAGTATGATTAATGATTTTCTAAGACATGTCATGTATACAAAACATTACATTATGAAAGAATTTTAACTAGGAGATTCATGGTTCGAAAACTAAAAACTAACATAATTACTTATTTATAAACGTTTGACTATATAAAAATAATACCTTAATTATCAAATAAAATTAGACTAATTTGACTAATATATAACCTCTGATTTTTGAATGAGCAGGTTCTGATTGCTGCTTCAATGAACAAATGCGTCTACAAAAACTCTAGCAGTGCTGTTGTGAATATGACATCAAGCCCATCAAATCCAAACTTGACTAGAACACAGCAAGAGGAAGAACAAACATCCAAAGAAATCAAACAATCTATTGCCCCAACAAACACACTAAAATTCCTAAACAGTGCAATTGAAAACGAAACAATAAAATGCTCTGTTGAGGAAGTAGAAGATGTGAAAATAGTATTAAAAATACTACCAATATTTGGTTGCACAATTGTCCTGAATTGTTGCCTAGCTCAACTATCAACATTCTCAATTGAACAAGCTGCAACAATGAACACAAAAGTTGGTTCCTTAATAGTGCCACCAGCCTCATTACCAATTTTCCCAGTACTATTTATCATGATCCTAGCACCAATTTATGACCATATAATAATCCCATATGCCAGAAAACTAACAAAATCAGAAATGGGAATCACTCATCTCCAAAGAATTGGAATTGGATTAGTACTCTCTATAATTGCAATGGCAATTGCAGCTATAGTTGAAGTGAAAAGAAAAAGGGTAGCAACAAATTCAGGTGAGAAATATATGTGGTAACAACCGCAGATAAAAATTAAGTTTGATTGTACTTTTGATCTTCATATTTTATCGCATTCACAAAAATCGTCTCACTATTTTAAAATTAAATTTGTTTATCCTTTATTTATCATATTTGTTGCAACATTGGTCCAAATCCATAATTTTTAACTCAAAAATTATGATTCTTAGCCTCAACAGTGGTGGTTTTTCCCCCTAAAAATGGTATTTTCACTTCAATACAAATGTAGTAATAAATCACCATTTTTTTTATTAGAAATTACGATTGTGAGGTTAAAATCTATGTTGGGACTAAAACTGCAACAAATATAATAATTGAGAGATAAAAAAAATTAATTTTAAAATCGAGGATTATTTTCTTGAATGTGGTAAAATAGAGAGACCTAAAGTATCATTGAATCTAAAAACTATGTGGGTGCAAAAAAATAAAGTATACATCCTTTAATTATTTTAAAAATAAACATCATTTAATTTTTTCTTCTTTTCTATATTTTTCAGGTTTACTTGATGATGCAACAAAACCATTACCTATCACATTTATTTGGATTGCTTTTCAGTACTTGTTTCTTGGATCAGCTGATCTTTTCACTATGGCAGGGTTATTGGAATTTTTCTTTACAGAAGCCCCAATTAAAATGAGATCTTGGGCCACATCACTTACTTGGGCTTCTTTGGCTTTAGGTTATTACCTAAGTTCAGTGATTATATCAATAGTTAATAGTGTCACTGGTAAATCATCTCATAAACCTTGGTTATCTGGTTCAAACCTTAATCACTATCATTTGGAGAGGTTTTATTGGCTTATGTGTGTACTTAGTGGGTTGAATTTCCTACATTACTTGTTCTGGGCTATTAGGTACAAGTATAGAGGAACAGGAAACTACAAGTGATGAGTGTAGATTAGAATGGTTAAAAAAAATGAAAATTTTCAAATGTTACTTCATTTTTAAGTACTTTAAGTTTACAAAATAAGCTTTTGGTCAAAATTTTGTCATCTTCTATAGTTGTAATTGTTCATACTTCTTTTTTAAGGAAGTAATCGTTCATATTTGCACTTGCTTTTCAGTACTTATATAATCAAATTTATATTTTATAAAACTTATATATACTGAAGGACAAGGAAATCTAAAACATAAGTCTCTCATGAAATCTAAGTTTTATAATAATTTATTTGTCACTCATGAAACATAAGTTTTATCTATGTTTTAGATTTCTTTGTCCCATAATGGGCCTTGCTTTACTGCTGAACTAGATTTTTCTTCACCCACATGACAGAAATCGGGTCGCAACAATCCATTTTGACCCGGTTCGATCTCTCTATTAAAAAAATTGGATTTTGTATCTTCTCAATTGGACTTTTACCTCCTTAAAATATTAAAAACCTAAATTTGTCCCTTTAATTTTCATTAAATTAATGGTAAAAAAAAATTACTCCAAAATCTCACCCCTCACCAAAATTTCAAGCAAATAATCTTTTTTCCCCCAAATATCCGATAGATGCTTTATAACTACTGGAAATTTCAAGGCACAAACTTTCTGGTAGTAGAAATTATTTACCGAAATTTTGCCAACAAAATTTCCGGTACATTACTTATACTACCGGAAATTTTGTGTCTTAAAATTTCCGATAGTTAATAATTATGGTACTCGTTAATTAGTAATACTAGAGATGAACAATATGTTCATAATGATGGTATTCGTTAATTAGTAATACAAGAGATGAAGATTCATCTGCAAATTCAACTGGAAATTCATGTGAACGATATTTTTTGCAAAGGAAGTTGACATTCTTTACGAAGGAAGTTATGAAGTGTTGCACATGTCAACACAAATTATGTTTGTGTCTTAAATAGAAATGGAGGGATTAACTAAAAGATTGTGAACCACAATTTAACTGTGTCTTCTTGATCACATTCTTTAAAGATGCATGCTGGAGATTGAACAATTCTTTTGTAGTTTGTAGGTCCTTAAGATCCTTACCATGAACTGCAAAATCATGTAGATTTTTTTTATAAGCAAAAGTTAGTAAATTATTTGTTATGTTAGTTTTTTCGGGTTGAACCCGAGATCTTCTTCTCAAATCTTGTTCGGCATCCCTTAGCTCACCAACCGAGCTATCTATGCATAACACAAAATCTGGTTGATGATATCTTACACATTGGAGTTAAAAATTTGCGCCTATTAGGAAATCTACATTCTACGAACAAATATTTACCTAATTACAAATAATATACATATAAAAGTAGTATAAAAGTTAAAAAGAACATATTAATGATTTAAAAATTAATTAATTACCTTGAGCACTTTAAGTCAATTCCTCCTCGTCAAAGCATCACTTAATAGTTTGGAATCATGAGTTGAATCCTCCCACCTACTAAAAACATGCATGAATTTTAAATTAAAGTTACAACCAATTAATATATTTTCTGATATCTTTCCATGACGATGACAATAACTACTTACATCTTACCAATGTTGGAATATGTGTACCATCAATAGTTCCAATGCAATCCTAAAAATAAGGATAAAACCTGTTAAGACAAACTCTCAAATTAAGTTTTGATGAAAATAAACAAAAGATTAATTAAATATATTAATTATGATTCTAAATGTTATGTTAATTTAATCTGTGCTCTTGGGTGTTTTTATTAAAGATAGGAACCAAGCAAAAGCAAAGAAATAAGTCATGATCATAAACTATACAAAACAGAGAAAGATCAGCAGAATCAAGAAAGATTGTTACAGCCACTTCACCAATCTTTCTCCAACACTTCTACATTGATTATGCCTGAAATCTTTATACCAATTTCATCAGTACATGACAAGGAACAGATAGGAATCATTTTTACTCAAAACGATTCTCGGATCATTAAGAAAATTCATCACGAATCTAAGCATATAAAAAAACGGACTGCAACTTTCTCCAGTCTGGAACTGTCAAGAAAGTTGAACAAAACTGAACTTCAAGATTGAATATAAGTCCTCAGATTATTCAGAAGTCTATCAGACCAGATTGATTATCTTTCTCCACCTATAATCAACGTTCTCCGTTTTTTAGAAGAACAATCTTTGTTTCTGCAGAAGAAGACTTCTCATTTCTGCAGAAAAATATTCACTCATTTCCAAACAATTTTGGATCAAATTAAACATCCAAATAAAAGCCCAATTATTATCAAATATTATCAAAGCTTAATGGGTCATTAAAGCACGCAACAAGTCTGTTTGAAATCAAGCAAAAAGGCCCAAAACAGAAAGCCCAAAACTGTCACATGAATAGAGCTCTTTTTCAACAGATTCCTTGCTTCTGTCAGAAGGAAAACAGAGCACTCCCAACAGCTCTTTCTGACCAGAATTAATTGCTCAAAACATCTATAAAAGGAAGGCAAATTCGCAAGCATCATTCAGATCTTCAAGTGCCAAGTATTCTCATTAAATCATATTCACTTGCATTCTTGAAGCCATCTCATTCACAAAAGAAATCAGGCTGAACCAAATACATACTTCCAGTTTTATTCTACTGAGTTCTTTCTCTGTTCTGAATCCTTTTCTCAAACAAGAGTTGAGCAAAATTAGATTCAAACAAACCTTTCAAATTATTATTGTATAAACTCATAACTATAAGGATTGTTTATAGTTTGAGTGTGATTAAAAGAGTTAACTTCAAAATCCTAACAGATTAGTTAGGTGACCTGATTAATCCTTTCTGGGTGGAAAGGAAGTGTAGTTACAGATCAAGGTTGATCTCTAACTGTGATTGTTCTCCCTTTCTCTTTGAACACTTAGTGAAAATCTCACCGTTGTGAGGACTGGACGTAGCTCGCGTTGGGTGAACCAGGATATATTCTTGTGTGGTATTTCTTCCTTATCTCTATTTACATTCAGTTATTGTTATTATCAAAATTAAATAGATAAACTAAAATTGTGATTTTAACTAATCAAGAACGTTCTGCGTTTTCTGTTTTAAAACCAAGAACGTTCTCCGTTTCTGTTTTTATAACCAAGATCATTCTTGAGTTGTTTTCTTAAGTTTTTAACAGGAAATTTTAAATAGGCAAGATTACAATTCAAACCCCCTTCCTTGTAACTTGACATTGCTACTTCAATTGGCATCAGATCAAGGTCTCTAGAAAAAATACTTTAACCAAGTGCTAGAGAAAAAGATCTAGAAGAAAAAATGTCAAAAGCAAAATACATTGTTGAAGGAGGATCTTCAAATAGGCCAACATACTTTGATGGAACTGATTACTACTTTTGGAAAAACAAGATGCAGTTGTTTCTAAAGTCTCAAGACACAGGAATGTGGCGCATCATTACAGATGGAGATTTCATTCCAAGAGCTGATCAAAATGATTCAAACTCTGCCAAAAAGGAAGAAATCGACTGGACATCTGAAGACAAAACTAAGGTACTCTTAAACTCTAAAGCTCAATTATTCTTATCGTGCGCTTTGAGCAGGGAAGAAAGTGAAAGAGTCGATGAATGCACAACTGCTAAAGAAATTTGGGATACACTACAAATTCATCATGAAGGAACAAACCATGTCAAAGAAACAAGAATAGACATCGGCATAAGAAAATTTGAGCTGTTCGAAATGAATGAAGGAGAAACCATTGATGAAATGTATTCAAGGTTCACAACTATAGTGAATGAAATGCGATCCTTAGGAAAGGCTTACTCAGTACAAGATAGAGTAAGAAAGATCATGAGATGTCTTCCAGTCATATGGAGACCAATGGTAACAGCCATAAGCCAAGCCAAGAACCTTGAAGTACTAGCACTAGAAGAGCTAATTGGAACCTTAAAAGCACATGAGGTATTATTACAAGAGGATAAACCTGTCAAGAAAGGAAAAGCAATAGCTTTAAAAACATCTCAAGAAATCATGTTTGACCAAACAGAGGAAGAACCAGAAGAAAAAATTCAAGAAGAGGTTGATGAAGAAATAGCTTTTCTCACTAAAAGAATTCAAAGAATAATGAGAAGAAGAGATCAAATGAAGAAAGGATTCCCAAATAGAAAACAAAATCCTAAAACAGAACAAGATAAAATTCAAATTACATGTTTTGGATGTAATAAGCTGAGACATTACAAATCTGAGTGTCCTCTAAACAAAAGAACACCAAACAGTTTTCCTTTCAAAAAGAAATCAATGATGGCCACATGGGATAACTCAGATGAATCTGATGAAGAAGAAGATGAAGAAGCCAACATATGCTTAATGGCAAACACTGAAGAAAATGAGGTAACAAATTCTGAATCCTGCATTTTGTGTGAACAAATGGAAAAAGAATTTGACAACTTATTAAATGATTCAAACTTACTCATACAAAAGTGTAGTTCCTTAAAAGAAAAATTTTATAAAGAAAAGGAAGAAAAAGAAAAAACTCAGGTTCTGAATAATAAGCTGAAGGAAATCATTCAAAATCTGAAAGAATCTCAAACCAAAAACTTTCACACTGAAAATCAAGAAATTCAAGAACATTCTGCACTTCAAAAGGAGAACGTTCTCCTTAAATCTGAAGTTCAACTTTTGAAAAATGATCTGTTAAACTTTATTAAAGCTACTGGAACATTTCAGAAAATCATGGGATCTCAAGTTGGAATATTTGATAAAGCTGGTCTTGGTTTTAATCAAACTCAGAAAACCAAAATGTATGAAAACTCTTTTATTCCAGAAAGAAGAGAAAATAAATGCAAGATCAAATGTTCATATTGCAGTAAAATTGGACATCTTGAATTTGCATGTTATTTTAAGAAAAGAGATGAGAAAATCAAGAGCAAACAGAGAAAAGAACAATCTGAAAGAAAAACAGTTTTTCAAAAAAACCAAGAACGTTCTCCAGATAAAACAGAAAACGGAGAAAGTTCTGAAAATCTGTCAAAACCAGTTAGAAAATCTTTTCATAAACAAATAATTAAATGTTCTTCATGCTCTAAAATTGGACATTCTGAAGCTACATGCTATAATACCAGAAAAACAAAATTTAGAACTAATCCACAAGGACCCAAGACAGAATGGGTACCAAAAGTTAATAAAACCAAAACTGCAGGTTGGTTCTCAAGGTGTCAAGAAAAAGCCATGGTTCTTGGACAGTGGCTGTTCAAGACACATGACGGGTGATAAAAATTGCTTCATGTCCTTTGTCAAGAAAGATGGAGGGTCTGTTACTTTTGGAAACGACAATCAAGCTCGAATCAAAGGTAAAGGGACAATTGGTAAGAAAAACTCTGCTCAAATAACTGATGTTCAATATGTTGAAGGTCTAAAGCATAATCTCTTAAGCATAAGTCAACTCTGTGACAATGGCTGTGAAGTTATTTTCAAACCCAACATATGTGAAATCATAAAAACAACATCTGGTGAAAAACTGTTTTCTGGAACCAGAAAGAAAAATCTTTATGTATTATATCTTGAAGAACTGCCTGATGAATCCTGCTTCATATCTATTGATAAAGATAAATGGATCTGGCATAAAAGGGCAGGGCATGTCAGCATGAAAACCATTTCGAAAATTTCAAAATTAGAACTTGTCAGAGGTTTACCAAAACTGAATTTTGAAAAAGAAAGAATATGTGAAGCTTGTGTAAAAGGAAAGCAAGTTAAAAGCAGCTTTCATTCAAAAGATTTTATTTCCACAAACAGAATTCTTGAATTACTTCACATAGACTTATTCGGTCCTGTCAAAACAACCAGTTTAGGAGGAATGAAATATGGTTTTGTTATTGATGATTTTTCTCGATACACTTGGGTACTATTTTTAAAACAAAAAGATGATGCCTTTGAAGCTTTTAAAATCTTTTGTAAAAAAGTACAAAATGAAAAAGAATCCAGCATCATCTCTATAAGAAGTGATCATGGAGGAGAATTCATAAATGCCCCTTTCAAGAACTTTCTTGATGAACTTGGCATTTCTCATAATTTGTCTTGTGCAAGAACTCCTCAACAAAATGGAGTTGTTGAAAGAAAAAATAGAACCTTACAAGAAAGGCAAGAACAATCCTGGAAGAATCAAATGTTGAAAAATATTTTTGGGCTGAAGCCGTCAATACATCATGCTATATTCTAAATCGTGTATCCATTAGAAAAATCGTAAACAAAACTCCATATGAAATCTGGAAAAACAGAAAACCAAATATTTCATACTTCCATATTTTTGGGTGCTACTGTTATATTCTAAACAACAAAGATGTTCTTGGAAAATTTGATTCGAAATCAGATAAAGCTATCTTTTTGGGTTATTCAACCGACTCTAAAGGTTATAGAGTTTTTAATCTAATAACTAAAATTGTTGAAATTAGCATGCATATTTTATTTGATGAATTTGATGATTTAATACTTGAAAAGTCAAATGAGGATGAAGAATTGCCAGATACACAACAGAAAACTGATATAGAGGAAACGGAGATCGATAAAAAATCTCCGTATCATTCTCCACCTAAAAGCTGGAGAACAATAGGAGATCATCCTCAAACTCAAATCATTGGGGATACAGCAGATGAAATCCGAACTAGGAAATCATTCAAGAATGATGAAAACAACATGGCAATGATTTCTCAAGTTGAACCAAAATCAATTAAAGAAGCCATAGTTGATCAATCTTGGATTGAAGCCATGAAGGAAGAACTGCAGCAATTCGATAAAAATGAAGTCTGGACCTTGGTACCAAATCCTCAAGATCAAACAATTATTGGTACACGCTGGGTTTTCAGAAACAAATTAGATGAAGAAGGTAAGGTTGTAAGAAACAAAGCAAGATTGGTTGCTCAAGGTTACAATCAACAAGAAGGTATAGACTATGATGAAACTTTTGCTCCTGTTGCAAGGTTAGAAGCTATTCGTATACTTCTTGCATATGCATCTCACAAACTTGTTAAATTATTTCAAATGGATGTTAAAAGTGCATTTTTAAACGGCTTTTTAAATGAGCAAGTTTATGTGAAACAACCTCCTGGTTTTGAAGATCAATCAAAGCCAAATCATGTTTTCAAACTCACAAAAGCTCTGTATGGCTTAAAACAAGCACCAAGAGCTTAGTATGATAGGTTAAGTTCCTTCTTAATCAAAAATGGTTTTTCCAGAGGAAAAATTGACACTACACTTTTTAAGAAAATTGATAAAAATGATTTACTCATTGTACAAGTGTATGTTGATGATATTATCTTTGGATCAACTAATGAAAAAATGTGTGATGGTTTCTCAAAACTCATGCAAAGTGAATTCGAAATGAGCATGATGGGATAATTAAGATATTTTCTTGGATTACAAATTAAACAACATGAAAATGGTATTTTTATTTGTCAAGAAAAATACATTAAGGATTTGTTAACCAAGTACAAAATGAATGAAGCAAAAATTATGTCTACTCCTATGCATCCATCCTCTTCATTAGACAAAGATGAACATGGAAAATCTGTTTCTGAGAAAGAATATAGAGGCATGATCGGTTCCTTGCTATATTTAACTGCTAGCAGGCCAGATATTGAGTTTGCAGTAGGATTATGCGCTAGATTTCAATCCGCGCCAAAAGAATCTCATTTAACTGTTGTAAAACGAATCTTTAGATATCTTGTTGGAACTACTGATCTTGGCCTTTGGTATAGAAAAGGTTCTCATTTTGATCTTGTAGCATATTGTGACGCTGATTATGCTGGAGATAAAACTGAAAGAAAAAGCACCAGTGGAGCATGTCAATTTCTGGGTGATGCTTTGATAAGTTGGTCTTGCAGAAAACAAAATACTATAGCGTTATCAACCACTGAAGCTGAATATGTATCAACTGCAAGTTGTTGCTCACAAGTCCTCTGGATTAAAAATCAACTTGAAGACTTTTCTGTAAGTTACTCTAGTATTCCAATTTACTGTGATAATACTAGTGTAATCAATCTGTCAAAAAATCCAATTCAGCATTCTCGTTCAAAACATATTGAAATAAAACATCACTTTATTCGCGATCATGTTAATAAAAAGCACATTGAATTAATTTTTGTTGATACTCAAAATCAGCTTGCTGATATTTATACGAAGCCCTGAGTCGAGGAAAGTTTTAATTCAATCAAAGAAAAACTGAAAATTTTGAAAAATCCTGAAAATTCTAGTTAAAACTGCTTCTGCAGAAAACGGAGAACGTTTATCAATCTCCGTTTTTAAAACATCTTTCTCCGTTTTCAAATCCTCTTCCCAGACATCATCTTCCTCATGCGCAGGCAAGGCATGTCTCAGCATTAAATGCGCGTGCATCAAGTCTTTCAAAAGACACTGCTCAGCTGTCAAAATCATCCCTTTCCCCAAACACTTGTCACTTCTCTAGGTTCATCATCATTACTCTCTCTCTCTTGAAAAACTGCAAAAGCAAATTGCAGTTATCACAACTGTTCATCTCTTTTGAAACAGTTTTCATTCTCTCAAACTATCATCTTCCTCCAAAGACATTTTCAATCTCTTTTTCTCAGCATCAAAAATGGCTCGAACCAAGCAATCTGCTCGCAAAAATGCAAGCACTGAAACTCCATCACCATCATCATCCTTCTCACCAGTTTACAATCGTTCACCTTCACCTC
Organism: Cicer chorassanicum; assembly: GCA_037974735.1. Lineage (NCBI taxonomy): Eukaryota > Viridiplantae > Streptophyta > Magnoliopsida > Fabales > Fabaceae > Cicer > Cicer chorassanicum. The sequence continues at coordinate 24,135,921 of JBBPBP010000004.1, forward strand.
CACTCAGGCCAACTCCTCCGAAACACTCATCAGACTCCTCTTTTTCTGATTATCTATCTTCGTCTCCTGAGTCCAACCCTAACATCTCCATTCCTAAACCTGTATCCTCTGTTCTTCCTCCTCTCCATTCCTGTCAAACCCCAAATTTTACTCAAGTCCCCCCCTCATTTAAGAACATCTTTTTCCAAACCCACACCACCACCACAAAAATTTGTTAATCCTCCAGCACCTAAAAGGCACTCAATGAGAATTCTGGCAGGAATTGGGACCACAATGACACCAATCACTAAACCTGCCTACTTCATCATCTCAGACACTGACTCAGATGAATCATCTGATACTCCTGCTCCTTCAACAAAACCTATTCCTACATCAAAAACCTCAATACCAACCTCCTCTAAATCATCATTTTCTGAAGCCTCTCAATCTATTCCTTCAAACCAGAAACAAAGACCAATGACTGATTTTTTCTCCTCCCCTAAATCTACTCAACCTAAAACCCGTACTCTAAAAACAAAAACCACCATTTCAACCTCAAAATTTCTGGCAAGAACAAACTTACCAATTCGCCAGAGATTCAAAACAACTGTACCTAAAAACAAATTTCATCTTTCCCCTTCCTCATCTCAAGAACGTTCCCCAACCCCAAAACCTTCTCCCACCCCAATGCAAGAACGTTCTCCTACTCCTTCCGCTACAATTGTTCACGAAAATCTTACCCCTACTCCCGAACGTTCTCCAGTTCAAGAACGTTCTCCTATCCCTCACCATTTTTCTTCTCCTCCTCAAGAACGTTCTCCTCCCTCAGAATGTTCTCCCACTACTTCTCCTTCCCATACTCAAAAACGCTCTCCCATTCGAGAATGTTCTCATGAATATCAACAATCTCCCTCTCCAACTCAAGAACGTTCACCTCCCGAAGAACGTTCTCCGTCTTACAATCCTTCAAAAACCACCAAACGACCACTTTCACCTCAATCTTCTTCCTCTCCTTCATCTGAACCTTCCTCTGACCCTGATTCTCCTATGCCACCATCTCCACCCTCCAAAAAGACCAAGCCAAATACCACTCCTCTGATTCCTCCCACTGCCACCAAACTTTTTAAAGACAAATGGGCTCAAAGGCCCATTGGTGTTGGCAGAGTTTTCATTTTCGACAAACTCATAGTCGATGGCAACTCTGTCAAACATTTTACTGATGCCCTAGGCTGGACTGCATTTCTGCAAATTTCTGAACCACACTATCCAGATGCTGTTCGCGCCTTCTACTGTCAGGCCAAAACATTCCCTGAAAAATCTCTGTTCATTTCCACTATCACAGCCACGATATCCACAAACCAACCGACCCAGAACCCGACAGTCTGCGCCACTCATTCATTCATTTCCTTCCACCCTAAAAAGAAAACGTTCTACCAGACGGGAAGCTCCTGTTACAGTCCCCACATCACCATCTCCTTCACCAGCTAGGGCTACTGATAAAACTCCAGAACGTTCTCCTCATATCCCAGAACGTTCATCACAAAATCCAGAACTTTCTCCACAGAACCCAGAACGATCACCACAAAACCCAGAATGTTCTAATCCTGCTCAAGAATGTTCCCCTCCAAACAGAAAACGTTCTCTTACCCCTCTTCCTAACAATACAACATTCTCTGTTTTTCCCCAACAATCCACCATTTCCTCCACATATTTCATCTCTGTATCTTAGCTTCTTCGTTCTCCCCTTGACCCCATGACAACATTGCTTTCTCACCAAAATGTCTCTGCCATGTCACCAGCGTACATTTCTCCTCAAACCACCACGTCATCTATTTTTGGCATTAGTCAATTTTTGGCTTCCTCCGAACCTTCCAACAACGCTACTTCATCCAATCAATCCAATCCTCAGCCACTACTTGCCTCTCTCCCAGCTGTCTCTGCTCCATCAACCAGCACTACTCCTATTCCCCCACCAATCATGAATCCTCAAAAGGAACCAACCAATTTTGAAATAATGGCCACTCTACAAGTCCTCTTGGCACAACAGACTCAGCTGTAATCCTGGCTCACGGATACACTTGCACCCAAGCTCGGTGTACCTCCTCCTCCTCCTCCTCCTTTTCACGCTGCTCCTGTTCTCGAGCATGTCCCTGTACCATCCAAGTCTCAGTCATCAGAAGGATCTTCTCCTTCTTTAGCAAAATAGGGATTTTTTCTCCTTCCTTTTTGTATGACAAAGGGGGAGAATTAAGTTTAGTTTTTATTTTGTTTATGATCTCATTAAAATTCAGGATCTCACTTTTTGTAATTCAGCAAAGCGCATTATTAATGAAATATCCTTTATTGCTAAAATTAAACTGATTGCATTAGTTATATCACTAAAAACATCTATTGCATCAATTGAGGGGGAGTTTTTACCCTCTTCAAAATTAAAATTAGAATCAGAATTAAAATCTAAATTAACATGTTTGTCATCATCAAAAAGGGGGAGATTGTTAAGACAAACTCTCAAATTAAGTTTTGATGAAAATAAACAAAAGATTAATTAAATATATTAATTATGATTCTAAATGTTATGTTAATTTAATCTGTGCTCTTGAGTGTTTTTATTAAAGATAGGAACCAAGCAAAAGCAAAGAAATAAGTCATGATCATAAACTATACAAAACAGAGAAAGATCAGCAGAATCAAGAAAGATTGTTACAACCACTTCACCAATCTTTCTCCAACACTTCTACATTGATTATGCCTGAAATCTTTATACCAATTTCATCAGTACATGGCAAGGAACAGATAGGAATCATTTTTACTCAAAACAATTCTCGGATCATTAAGAAAATTCATCACGAATCTAAGCATATAAAAAAACGGACTGCAACTTTCTCCAGTCTGGAACTGTCAAGAAAGTTGAACAAAACTGAACTTTAAGATTGAATATAAGTCCTCAGATTATTCAGAAGTCTATCAGACCAGATTGATTATCTTTCTCCACCTATAATCAACGTTCTCCGTTTTTTAGAAGAACAATCTCTGTTTCTGCAGAAGAAGACTTCTCATTTCTGCAGAAAAATATTCACTCCTTTCCAAACAATTTTGGATCAAATTAAACATCCAAATCGAAGCCCAATTATTATCAAATATTATCAAAGCTTAATGGGTCATTAAAGCACGCAACAAGTCTGTTTGAAATCAAGCAAAAAGGCCCAAAACAGAAAGCCCAAAACTGTCACATGAATAGAGCTCTTTTTCAACAGATTCCTTGCTTCTGTCAGAAGGAAAACAGAGCACTCCCAACAGCTCTTTCTGACCAGAATTAATTGCTCAAAACATCTATAAAAGGAAGGCAAATTCGCAAGCATCATTCAGATCTTCAAGTGCCAAGTATTCTCATTAAATCATATTCACTTGCATTCTTGAAGCCATCTCATTCACAAAAGAAATCAGGTTGAACCAAATACATACTTCCAGTTTTATTCTACTGAGTTCTTTCTCTGTTCTGAATCCTTTTCTCAAACAAGAGTTGAGCAAAATTAGATTCAAACAAACCTTTCAAATTATTATTGTATAAACTCATAACTATAAGGATTGTTTATAGTTTGAGTGTGATTAAAAGAGTTAACTTCAAAATCCTAACAGATTAGTTAGGTGACCTGATTAATCCTTTCTGGGTGGAAATGAAGTGTAGTTACAGATCAAGGTTGATCTCTAACTGTGATTGTTCTCCTTTTCTCTTTGAACACTTAGTGAAAATCTCACCGTTGTGAGGACTGGACGTAGCTCGCGTTGGGTGAACCAGGATATATTCTTGTGTGGTATTTCTTCCTTATCTCTATTTACATTCAGTTATTGTTATTATCAAAATTAAATAGATAAACTAAAACTGTGATTTTAACTAATCAAGAACGTTCTGCGTTTTCTGTTTTAAAACCAAGAACGTTCTCCGTTTCTGTTTTTATAACCAAGATCATTCTTGAGTTGTTTTCTTAAGTTTTTAACAGGAAATTTTAAATAGGCAAGATTACAATTCAAACCCCCTTCCTTGTAACTTGACATTGCTACTTCAAAACCATGTAATGAAAAATACATATTATTCATTACAATTTTGGTACAATTAGATAATAATGATCATATGTCTTGAAGTAAGGATAAAATCTTGTGTTTCCCCTTATTTTAGTAGACATATTTGTGCCTAATTTAGCCATTAAGTCGGCTGATATCGAGTTCTTGGCCTTCAAACTTTTGTGAAAATTTTCACTTGCAAGCACTTTTTCAACACAAATAAAGTTTAGGCTTAATTGCAGTTTTGGTTCTCCTATTTTAGTTGAATCGCGAAAGCAGTCCCCCCGTTTTATTTCTCCCCAGTTTTGGTTCCTCAAACAGAATTTTGGTCAAAAACTTGATGAAATGTCATTTTTTTTAAGCCACATCACACCATATATGATAATAGATTTTAGGTACAATTGTTGCATACCGAGACCTTGAGACATGGTGTGGCTTAAATAAGCACAAAAAAATGACATTTCATTAAGTTTTGGACCAAAATTCTGTTTGGAGAACCAAAACTGAGGAGAAATAAAATGAGAGGGACTATTGTCATGATTTAGCTAAAATAGAGGGACCAAAACAGCAATTAAGCCTAAAGTTTATATCCAACAAAGGGTGTTTTTTCTCTATTGATTATGCATAACTTTTGGAATACATTAGGATACATTCTATATACTTGTTGAAAACTTGTTTGATCATTATTCAATATTTGATGTATATCGTCATATCTCATGCTATTAATTCATGCTCAATATGTTCACCACAAGTCATATTCAAAACTTATTTAACACCTGCATCAAAGCATAAATTGTCATCACATATATGTACACGACTTCATAAAATTCTTTATCATTTGTTTCTTCCTCATCTATATTTTTATCCATTTGATCTTATTTTTTCGTAATCAATTTTTTCATCCTTTATATATTGGTCATATTTTTTAATACAATATCAAAGATATATCACATAAGTACAATTATAATATATAGTTCCAAAAAATACCAAATACTTCAATTAAAGTACATCCACAAAAAACACAAATACTTCGACCAAAGTACGATCAAAATATAAACCAAAATATTTTAGTTCATCGAAATCAAAATGTTCAAAATATTTCTTTTAACCATCTTAGCTTTAGTAACATAGATATAGAAACTACAACTAAAAAAAGGATTAACCACAAAAGTTTATACTTCAAACTTTATTTATAAGACTCATAATTTAGATATTGCGTGTTTCTATAAGATATATAGTTGATAAGTATAATAAAATACACAAAATATAAAAAAGTAAATAAACAAAAAATAATATTAAACTACGAACACAATAAAAGTGGTGCATAATCAAACGCAATAAAAATGAATTTTAGATCCCGATCATTTTTCAAAAGAAATGGAGAAACCATTACTATAATTTTTTGTGTATAAAGTCGATAAATATTTAAATCATGTTGCATAGTCTAAAATTGTGTGCAAATATACACACGAAATTAAAGAAAGAAATCATGATGAAAAATATAGAGAATCCTAATTCATAAAAATGCAAAAAGACGAACACGTCCCTGCTTGTCTTTATGCTAGATAGACTTCATTAATACATCCATTTTAAGTAAAAACTAAAAAAATTATGTCAAGGTATTACTCTTCATAATATAATTTTTATGCTAATAGAAAGTTACTCTATTATCCAAGTAACAAATAGCTATTAGAAGTGAAGTGCAAAATAAAAGTGTTGAGATTCTAGAGTGCACATGTAAGTAGAGCTGTAAAAAAAACTCTAAATACCTAAGCTCCACTTAAAAAGTCCTTAATTGTAATCCCTCATTGAGAAAATATTTTAAAGCTTTAGTCCATAAAATTGTTATTTTTTGTGGCGTAAATAAAAGTTTATGACCATTTTTTTTTCTATGAATTGAGATTTATTTTAATTTTTTTTAAGAAAAAACAAATTTTTTTATGAAGCTTTATTTTAAATGTTTTTGAAAATAAAAATTCTAAAAAGAATTTGATATTATTCAAATAAAAAATCATTTTTTTTACGAAAAACTCAATTTTTTTAATTTATTTGAAAATCAACGTTAAAAAAGTGGGTCTATCAAACCCACTTCACAAAATTTTATGGATTTTTTATGTGAGGTGTGATCAATAAAGAGTGAATTTACAAAATTGACATCAATACATGTAAATAAAATCTTTTTTGTTAACTTTTGATAAAATATATATTCCACTTAGTCCATACTATATCACCCTTAATAATTTTTCACTTAATGTAATGCTTACTTAGCTAGCTACTTACAATCAAGGTTATCACATTTTATGATTAATTTTATTACAATTTTATTTTTAGATGTATATATTTGTTTATACCATAAATTCTATTATATTACAGTAAATGTATTAAAACATATATATTATATAAATTATAAATTTTAATCAAAATTATACAAAAAGATTTAGTAAAATATACACACATATTACTGCAATAAAAAAGCAGATAAATACATGTTAATATATAAAATGAATATTAAGTTTTAGTGTTTTTTCTTCATATTTTTAAATTAATTTATTTACTATTCTATTCTCATTTATTCAATAAATTTTTAAATGACTATAAAAATTATTGATTCTACTATTTTCGGTGAAAAAATGGAAAGACAAAAATATAAACAAAATTTAATATGGATCATGGTCCACCCTAAGTCGTACTTGAAAAATAAATAAAACTTCAAGTTTTAAAAGAAGATGTTAATGATTATTTTCAAGAGTCTTAGGGTGGTTGTGGAGGAGATGGACTTAAAAGAAGGTAATAAATTTAATTTATCTCTTTAACAAAACTAACAATTAATTAATAATATTAATTTTTTTAAATGATTATTTTCATTTCCATGAGATAGTAACATAAATGTTACTGCATACCCCTAAATATAGAATTTTCTTGTAATTTTTCTTTGTCTTTTTTATAAAATATTTTTTATTTTTTCAACTGCGTTAATTAATTTTTACAAATTTATCCATAATTATATAATAAAACTATAAATTAATTTTTTTCTTTAAAAATAAATTAATAAAATAATCTAAATTATCAACAAATTTAATATTACAACTATTTCCAGTGACTTCACGTGTGTGTGTGTATATATATATATATATATATATATATATATATAAAAGAACAAAAAAGAATAATTAATTAGTAGTAATTAGTAGTAATAGTTGAAATAAAATTAAATGATTAGGCAAGGCGTAAATGTAATATTGCTGAAATGACCGATTGGACAGACAGCCAGACACCACTCAAAACGGTGCGTTTCAGTTATTATCGAATTAAGAAATTGGGTGTTCGTTCAGTGTGGAGAGTGAAGAGTAGAGCAGATTCAGATCGAGATTGAAGTGAATTGGTTGGTAGTAGCAGCAAAACCAACTCCAATTCACATCATCAGGTACATTCTTCTTCCAATTTCAATACCCATAGATAGATCCCTCTTTCCTTCTTCACTACTCCAATTTTCCATTTCCATTTTTTCATCATTCATCGAATCTCCAATCACTTACACTAATTTCATCACTCTCACTTCATCAGAAAAAAAAAATATCTCACTAACTGTTTTCATTTTCTCAACTTGCTCAAAAACCCTAACCACTCACTTTTAGAATTCAATTACTTATTTGAATTATCATAATTTGTATTTTTCAGGTATCGAACTCTTGTACAATGAATTTCTTGATGCGTTCTACGTCACAAGTGTATTCAGACAGAGATAAACCTTCGTCGATTCCAGAACCTCGCGTTGATCCGCTTCCTTCACCTTCTCCTCCTCTTCAAGGTTCTCATTCTTTGGAGAGTCTTTTGACGGAGGACCCGTACGTTCAGTATAGCACAGTTGAACGGTTTGAGGGAGAAGTTGACGGCGAAAACGGCGATTTGAAAAATGATGTAACTTTTTTGGCCAAGCATTTGGATGTGTCTGAAGATGAAGGATGGATTGCCATTCCATATAGTATGTGTTTAGAATTTACATAGTTAGTAAACCCAATGGATCAGACTCCTCTAAACGGAGCAATTTACTTTCGAGAGTAAAGTGACAAATCAACTGTTGATATTATATGCATCAGCATTAAAAATCACGGGTGGTTTAAATACTATTTGACTGTTGATTTTCTCACTTTACTAACTACTTACTTTGGAAGAGCCAAATCCAAATCGGATTTGCCTATTAGTGTTATTGGGTTTTAAAGTAGTGTTTGGTAGACTTGATAGAACATATAAGATGTATTATGTGCTGTGTTTTGGTGTGCTGCATTCTAAAAATAGAAAGTGATGTTTGGTAGACTTGTAAGAGCTTGAAATGAGGTGTATAAAAATGGTATTTTATTTGAAAGGTGGAACCAAATGAGTACAGGATGGTTATCATCGTTTTGTTCTGTTCTCGTCCACCAAACAATTCCTAGGGGTTATGGTTGAGTGAGACTACACATCACAAAAGTTTTTATTTGTGTTTTAGAGTGATTTGGATTCTCTGCAGTCACTTATTCACCCGATTTTGGATATTGGTTGTTAGTTTAAAGATCAGACTACTGTTATTACGATATGTATTTTAAAGCTGATTTGGTGAAGTCAAAAGAAGAGTTGTTTGATTTTCATCCAACGATCGAGATCCCTTGACTGCGTGATTGTGTGTTTTCCCTGACTGTGGGGAATCTTGATCTGTGTTAGAGATAGAACATTGTAGGACATTAGATTAAAAAATGGTACATGTCATTTTGATTATTTTACTGAGGGTGGAACTATGGAGGACTGAACAAAACTGTTTGATTCAGTTGTCTGTTTGTCAAATCGTAAGTGACGTAAATTTTGGACATGAGTAAAATTATTATTACAAGACAATTATTGTTAGCATACAGTTTGAAGTGGTAGGGTTTAGAATTTGAAGTTAGGGGAGTAGTTTTTTATTGCCTTTGCTTTTATATTGTCTGTTCTGCTTGTCGTAACTTGATATATCTGGTTTCAATTTTTTTTAATAGAAGAGCTTCCTGAAGACTGGAATAACGTGTCAGATATTCAGTCCCTGCGCCCTCTGGACCGTTCCTTTCTTTTTCCTGGTAAGATACTTTCGTTCTTTGGAGCACTAATCTCGGTGTTGAAATATGTTATTTGGTCTGCTAGCTCATTTAGAAAGTTAGGTGGACCTAATTTGTACCTGTTATTCAGGTGAACAAGTTCATATTGTGGCATGCTTGTCTGCATGTAAGCAGGATACAGAGATTATCACTCCATTTAAAGTTGCTGCCGTGATGAGTAAGAATGCAATAGGCCACAGCCCTAACAAAGAAAATGGGAATATCGAGAACAGAAATAATTCAGTACCCGGAGAAGCGCAACTTAGTCCTAGTGGTCGAGATCAGAACAATGAAAACCTGCCAAAGTCAAAGACTGATCACTCAGCAAATGTTTCTTCTGGTGAATCCTTACTAAGGATGGAGGTTCACAGAAGACAAACTGCATCATTGTTGGAAAAATTCAAGAGTTCTCACTTTTTTGTGAGGATTTGTGAGTCTGATGAGCCACTTTGGTCTAAACATGGTTCTTTAGAAAAGTCCATCTCCTCTGAAATAAATGGCCAAAGAATCTCAACAATTGAAGTGAAAGAAACTGCAAAACATGTGCCTTCTATTAGTGCAGTCATTGATCGAGCAAATTTTGATGCAACTATTTCTGGTGGAGTGGCAAGAAATTCTGTGAAGTGTTGTGCCCTACCTAATGGAGACATAGTGGTATGTGCCATAGAATGTTGGTATACAATCCAACGTTTTCTTGAACTGAAGTTTTTGTAGTTCTTTAAGTTCAACTGTCAGTTGGGGCATTATTTTTCGGTTCAATTTAGGACTGATTACTGTAACATCCCGACCCTTACTGTGTGGATGCGGTACTTATCCCCTAGGTACCGGGCTCGAATCCCATGGAAGGTAAAAACTCGTTATTTCCACTGGGTGGATAGGGGGACGAGAAGGTCGTGAGGTAGCATCGCCGGTAACGGTAATGGCCGGGGTGTTACAATTACAAAGTTCTCCCCCTCATCCCTTTTGATCACATATATTTCCCGTTTCCCTAACATGCACACATACTAGCCTCTTGGCCATCCTTTACTTACAATATGCAATTATTTGTAACTTTTAGATGCAATCTATATGTGTGTGCATGCACCTGTGCCTTGTTTATATTAGGCTAGAAATAGTGTTTAGATCCAAGACATGAAATTCAGTCATTTGTTCACCCTGATTGTAAAACTCATAGATGAGGTTGTGCTATGAGTTGTTGCATACTCAGCTCTGGTTCTTCCAGTAATTGCATTATCAACATTTACAATCTTTATATTTCTCTATCGAATTTGGAGCAAAAGATTTCTATATGGTACTTGGGCTGTTAGGGAGTATATTTAACTTATGTAATTATCATCATTAATGAAATTTCTAGGACATATGTTTTGTGCTGGGAAATTATTGCTTTGTTCTAGGTGGTCCCTTCTCTTCAGTGAACTTGAGGGGCTTTTTTTAATGCTTCTTTAATACACCCTATGGAATGAATTATAAGCAAAATTAGGCTTACTTTTTTGGAATAAAATATAAGAAAAAATAAACTTCTTTCATTTTAATGATAGTATCTCTAAAATACCCTCCATTTAATGTAACTTTTTCTATTTCCAATAACCAAATTTATTAGTTATGGAGGATAATATGGGCAATTGACTTAATTTTTATTGTGATTGCATAGATTAAATATGATCAATTACCTTCTATTTTTACTCATATTTCATATTTCATTCCGGAGGGAGTACATCATAAGATCTTTATGAAATATTCCTATGAACTCAAGGGGATCAAGAAGTGTTTTTTTATAACTTGATTTTGAGGCATTTTTAGTCTTCAATGCATAAAATTCTCCTAATTATGCCTGGATAATCTCATTTGCTCAGAGTACTGATCTGATTCTATTTTCCTGTTTGGAAGGATCCAGGTTCTTTTACAGGTGAATGTTGGTGTTGATTTTCTTAGAGACCCTTGTATAGAAATTCTCCAATATGAAAAATTTGAAGAGAAAACACTGTCTTTTGAGAACCAGGACAATTCAGTTTCTACAAATCAGGATCCATGTGGAGAATTATTGAAATGGATACTTCCATTAGATAACATTTTCCCCCCCGCTTCTCGCCCGCCGCCATCTCCTCTTCTGTCTGCAAACTCTGGAATCGGTAGCACCTCTCAGAGGTCCAATCCTTCAGCCCCATCTGGCTCTCAAATATTCTCTTTTGGCAGCCATTTTAGAAGTTATTCCATGTCATCATTACCTCCAAGTACAAGTGCACCAACTGTTCCTTTGAAAGCAGCTAGTTCCAAGCCAAATTTTGACATTGATGATTGGGACCAGATCTCATCTCAGAAGTTTTTAAGGAAAAAAAATGGGGCGGAAGAACTCTTATCTTTTCGAGGTGTCTCATTGGAGCGAGAAAGATTTTCTGTTTGTTGCGGATTGCAAGGTATCTATACCCCAGGAAGAAGGTGGAGAAGGAAGCTTGAAATAATACAACCTGTAGAGATTCATTCTTTTGCTGCAGACTGCAATTCAGAGGATCTTCTGTGCGTTCAAATAAAGGTTTGAACTCATATTTTTTGGGAGTGGGAGTGGGGGAGTGGCCATTTATACTGTCAATTGTTGCCATTTTTAGTTTTTCATTAATATTTTTAAGCTGTTCTTCAGAATGTTGCTCCTGCACATGCTCCGGATATTGTCATATTTATAGATGCCATTACAATCATATTTGAAGAAGCTACGAAAACTGGACCACCGTCATCATTACCATTTGCATGTATTGAAGCTGGAAATGACCATTCTTTACCAAATTTAGCCCTCAGGTTGTAATTCTTATTATGTTTTTTAGTATTTCTTATATTGCTTCTTATCTGATATCATTTTGCATACCCTAGGTTATTCAGTTCTATATATTCTTTTGCTGAGTGATTCTAAACCCTGCAAAAGAGGGGAAAATTGTTTCAATATGCCATGTAATCTATCCCCTTGCCCTCCTGCAAATTTGTGAGGAATGGTTTTCTTAACTTTTAGCAAACTAAGGGACGGGGTTCCAATTTGTCTAATTTATATGAATCATTTCCCCTCTTCTTTCCGTGAAAGACATTCCTTCCTATAGCTTATTCTTCTATTACCCCAATCAAAACATTAGCTTACTAAAATAGCTATGCCAACTTCGCTCTGTTATTGTGCCAGGGATTTCGGGTTAAAGATGTAGGGGTAGGGTTATGGAATGCAAGAGTAATTTTAAAATATATATTAAGATGAACTGTGGTTTATAATGATTAAGATAATTTGTTGGACGAATATCGTTTAATGTTATTGAGACCTTTTCTGGCTAGTAGCAATGATTCCAGTTATGTATAAATGCTTCTGGATAGGATTTTGAATTACTTGTTAATATGAAGTATATAATAAGGCATAAAATACAACAGCCCGTATCCCACTAGGCGAGGTTGGTTACATGGATCTCACCATAATGTTCTATCATGAATTATATCTCTAGTAAACTATTGGCCTCTATGTCTTTCTTAATACTCCCTATGTTCCTTTTTAATTGTCGTTTTTTTAGAAAATATTTATTCCTTTTTATTTGTTGTTTTCAAAGTTCAAAGTAGTATTAACTATTGTTTTGTGAAAATTATCCTAACTATTTATTGCAGAGTGAGAAATAAGTAGATTAGGTAATAAATAGTTAAGGGTACTGTAGGAAAAAGATAAATAATTTCATCAAAATTTAATGGTTTTCTCGGTACGCGTAAATAACCTTAAAACGACAATTAAAAAAGAACGGATGTAGTAGCAAATCCTAAGTTTTTTTTTTAATTCCTATGCTCTGGCGATTATAATAAGGAGAGGGTTGTGTTGGGCTGTCAACGGCCAACGTAAAACTTAGTTGAATCTCTCTGAAATAATAAGGCATAAAAAATCCAAAAAATTTCCTTGGAGAATGCCATATTTATCTTCGTTTATGAACCCAAAAATATTTTCCACTCAGATGGTGAAGAAATTGTGTTTCACGAACACAGGCATGTATCTTAGAGTTAAATCAATCTGATCAGCTGTTAGGAAAATCATTACTTAATTGGTAAATAAAATTGGTGAATTCAGAATTTGGTTTATGTAGTTAGCTTTAATATTCTTCATCTTATTAGAAGTTTCTAATTACAGGAGAGGTGAGGAGCATTCTTTTATCCTTAAACCTTCAACTTCAATGTGGAATAATCTAAAGGTTCTGGATGAAAGTCCTCGCTTTTCAAAGTTGCAATCTGGAAGCCCGGCATCAAAATTAAGTCTTTTCTCCAATAGTCTTGACAGGAGTAACATTTCTTCTATTGACGATCAGTATGCAGTTATGGTGTCATGTCGATGCAATTATACAGGTAAGCCTTTTGTCCCCTTGGTTTGTTCTACTTTACCAATTAATATTAAGGTGCTAACTAGTATTCCCCCCCCCACACCTTGGTTTTGTGCTTAATACAGCATCAAAATTATTCTTCAAACAACCAACCAGTTGGCGTCCACGTTCGTCGAGGGATATTATGATTTCTGTTGCATCTGAGATGTCAGGAGAGTCTCCAGGACCTTATGAAAGAAATTCCCAACTTGCCGTGCAGGTCAATATATGTTTAAATTTTGATTATCTCGAGTTGGGATCTTGCATTAAAGCTTATATTTAGTCTGCTTTGATTATTCTCCTACTAAAATTACAATTAGATCAATCTAACTGCTGCTACTTTGTCAGGTTTTGACTCTTCAAGCTTCGAATTTGACATCCGAGGATCTAACTTTGACGGTCCTTGCTCCAGCATCTTTTACTTCACCCCCTTCAGTGGTCTCTCTGAATTCACCCGTCACTCCAGCGAGTCCTTTTATTGGTTTCACAGATTTTTTGGGAAGGATAAATGGTGAAAGGCATATTGGTGCTGCCCAGGGGCAAAGCTTCATTTCCCTTGTAAAAGAAAATGAAAAACAAAGTGATGATGTCAGGCCTCAGACAGTTTCTACGACTAATGATGTCGTTCCTAGTTCTGACCTGAGTTGTACACATCTGTGGCTCCAAAGTAGAGTTCCACTGGGGTAATATATTATTAATGCCTTGTTTTTATTTTTGGGATTTTGTTTATACTAGCACTGATCAATTTAAAACCATGTATTCTCCACGTCAGATGTATCCCGTCTCAATCTACAGCCACCATTAAGCTTGAGCTACTCCCGTTGACTGATGGCACAATCACTCTCGACTCTTTGCAAATTGATGTCAAAGAAAAAGGTATGGATCACCACACATTTGATGATGCTTTTTCTTGTTCTAATGGCACAATCACTCTCGACTCTTTGCAAATTGAGTGCCTTGGTGAAGATGTTAGCAAGTGTTCTCTTGTTCTAACATGTACAGTAAATACAAGCCCTTGCTGAATTTTTCATGGATTAAGTGGCAATATTCCTCTGTTTCTTTCTTGCATGAAGCCAATTGTCAATTAATATGACATCCAACTCAACCTGTATCAAAAAACGTTACTCTGTTTTTATAGAGAGCCCTATGACTTGTAACTTTTTTCAGATATCTCAAAATATGCAAAACTGCATCCTAATAAGAACTTTGAGGAGATGACATGAATTAATTGACACATTTCCTGGGTAGTTGACATATTGGTTAGATAGTTAAGTTTACCAATGCCATTTAAGGTTATGAGCAAGGTTATCAAACTTGATAGTTTAAGTAAACTCGTTTTACCTAGGTGAACTCGAATCGTCCTCATATTAAAATATAATTAAAAATAATATATACATGATATATATACTTATATGTTACCATAAATACATAATTTTAACTCAATTATAGAGAAAATATTAAATAACCATAATAAAAGTGTCATACTTATAAATGTGTTAAATTAGACATGATGAAAGTTAAACAAGGCTTCATTGTTTTTACATAAATTGATAAAACTAAATTAATTAACAAATATAAAAAAAATAGAAACTGTAAAATTAAAAAAAAAAATTATATGCCCAATACTTATTATCAAGTAGAATAAGACTGTTTTTGGATGATAAAAATGATCCAAATGTTAACAAAATAGGATAATAGCATAGTATTGTTGTTTAGACTTTCAAATATTTAGTTCCACATTGGAAGGTTGTTCAAAATGGAGAAAAAGACTATCCATAAAACTAACACATGGTGCCTGTGTAACTTGGATTGAAGTGATATCCACAGTATGCATTTAATGCGCCATTTCCTTCCTTTATTTGTATCCAATTAATTGGTTTTTATTTTAGTTGGTTAAATGGTTTAATTTCACCATTTTTTTAAATAATTAGTTCAAACGTTTGATTAGATACTAGTTTGTGGGTTTATGCGTTTTTAACCGAGTTTACGAATTAACTCGCGATTTCAGTTGAGTTATCTCGGTTAGATCTCCGAGTTTATAAGATTTCGAGTTTACTACCGAGTTAACTTGAAATTGCTATCTAAACTCGTAAAATCGTACGAGTTTATGAATTAACTCGCGATTCTGACAACATTGGTTATGAGAATTTCTGGATCAGATAGCAACTTGCCATCATCTGGAGTGTGTTAACATATCGAACCATTGGATATCAGAAGGTTTGGTTTCCCACATGCCAACCTCAGAAAGTGATTGAGAAAATTCCCCGTTTTACTTCTAAATTTTTCATGAAGTACTTCAAAGTACCTAGTTCCTTGTATGGTTCCCCACCGCCCACCTGCCAACCTCCGTGACTAGTGTCCATGAAGGAATATTTTGGATTTCTTTTGGAAGAAGGGAAAAAAGTAGAGGGACAAAAAACTCAATAGAAAAATAGAGCTGTGGGCACAGCTCTCTGCATTTATATCAAGTGCTGAATGTCGTGTACTACACTTAGTACAATATAGTGCAAAGGGGACATACCCTCTGCACACAAATGACATGCCTCAAATTATCTATGATGACATACCTATGTACTTGAGCTTGTATTTAAAGAAATATTTGGTCAATACTTCGTAATGGGATGATGAGAAGATGAACTAATAACTCATCGGCATAACAATAAATATTGCTACTTAAACAAAGCAAATTATAGTCATGCATATTATATGATATGGTCTTGTATTGGTTTCCCCCAGCTGTAGTATTTCTGTGCAAAGCTTCATCTGGCTTCATTTTCTATTGTTATTTATTCTGCTTTGGATTAGTAATTTATTTCCAGTTATCCGGTGATTACTTTAGGTATTTACACTTGCAAACTGCAAAGCATATGAAATGTTATCTCAAATATTTCACTCAAATATATATTTCACTCAAATATTTTTACCATGTTTGGTTTATTATACATTCTGGTTTTAAGCAGGTGTTACCTACATCCCTGAGCGCTCACTAAAGATAAATGCAACTTCTAGCATTTCGAAGGGGATTATTTAGTATAGACAAGCTGGTTGCATTTCATTAAACATGTTATCTGGGGCTGTAGAAGCAAAAATGGAACGATTTGTTTGCTTGGATTTTAGAGTTGCTCTTGTGACTTGCTCTCAGTGGCACAAAGTATCTCCTTTACTGGAGGAGCTGATCGAGTTGGTGTGTTTATTCATTTAGAAATAGAGCTTCGCATTTGTATTGTAAACCACGAGCTTAAGTATAGATGATTGTTACATACCCCTTTAAGGGGAAGAATGTAATTTTAATAGATAAATCTATTTTTTGTGAAGATGTACGTATCCGACTTCAGATTTATAGCAATGAATCGCTTCTGGATCCATGACAGTGGCACCTGCTATTTAGTGTCTTTCAATTGACATCAGTGGAAGCAAAGCATTGTAATCATGGATTTTTTATTTTATTTTTTATTGACACATTAATACACATGGTTGATGTTTGTGACTTGAGTAATTTGCCCCTAGCTTTTTTAAAATAGCAGAGGCACGCTTTTCTGTGGCCTGCTTATTTTATGGAGAACATTTCAACATTACTCTATATCTGAGACATTATAACCAAATTTGGCTTTTATGCATGGGAAACATGGTTCCTTCCAGCATATTTTAGCCATCCTCTTCCCACTTTTATTACATATACCCAAACAAAAATCTAATTGTCCCTTAAGTCGTGGACAAGAATTAAGAAAAGGCACCTTCAGAACAAATGACTGTCTACTTGTTTTAATTTAATTTAAAGTGTATGTACATGGGTTGGAGACATTAAATCACTCTCTTACAAATGCAATGTTGTGTCAGTAGAGTCGCAAATCGTAATGGGTCTGATCTTTTTCTGAATTCTTCTATGACAAGAATTCTATATTATTAGGTTTTCCCTTTTGCAATGTAATTTTAACTCAAATGATTTAAAGATTACATACATGTATCTTGATTATACTTGAAATTAAGACTACGATAACATATAATCTTTAACGACAGCATTCAACTGACAAAAACATATATGACAGAATTAATGAAATACTTAAATAGAATTAAAAACATATTTAATGAATATAACGTGAATGCTTTGCATATTCAATCTTAGGACTTACTAATCACTTACAAAAGAATTTATATTTGTTTTTTTTAATTTTCATTCACTGTTTAAAAAATTCTTATGTAGTGCTTTTTTTTTGACAAAATTCGTATGTATTGTTTTGAGAAGCTATATAATGTATAAGTCAATATTTATCCCTATATTTTTACATTTATCCCCGCGAGTAAATCTATATATTTATATTTAAATGATTATAATTGTTAATATTTGTCAAGATAAGACTTCAAAACAAAATCCTTGCAAATAACATAGTCAATCACATTTAGAAGACATTGCTAATTGCTTAAAGAAGCATTTGCAAATTTTGATTGCCATTTTCAACCCATGTATAGGAATTATTAAGAAGTGATTGTGAATGAAACATATTATATATCATTAATACTATTGGCAAGAACCAGTTACATAACCTAGGAATCACTCACTACTCAGTACACCACAAGTTTGTAGCAATATATATACTAGCTATCTCCATTCCATCTCACATGGGCACAAGAGAAAAGAAAAACAGAACACATTATATTACACTATCCTATAAGAAAAAAGTACTAGCAACATTTACTCGTCAACACTCTCTCTTATCGGATAAAATTTATAAAGATCCCAATATTTTTGTGAGATCAATTCTCAAAGTGATGGATCTACATAAATTTCACAGTAAAATGAAGTCCGCTAAAAAGAGAGTATTTCAGTGAATGTAACTAACACTCTTGGTGTTATAAATATGTAGAATCTCTAGTGTAATTAGTAATTTCATTCTAAAGACGAGACCGAATGAAAACTCTCTTTCCATTTTTCTGTAGAAGATCAATTCCTTTAAAACCATCATCCATTTTCTTTGGAGGCTGTGAATCTTCAACAAGTTTGGTTGATGTTTTGTACTGTTGCTTTATAATGTTCATGTCTTCCTTCATCAGTTCCTCCACTTTGGTTTCAAAATTGAGTTCATTTGCAACCTTTTTATCAAGTTGTTTCTTGGTCTTTAATGGTGTTGAAATGGGTATATTAATCAGTCCTTCTGGCACCATCTTATCTGCATGCTTTCTACCTGTAATAAATATAGTAATGATATTTGAGAGATACTTTGTCACATTAAAGGATAACATGAAATGCTATGGCATTTAATTGAAAATCATCAATAGTTGAATATAATCGACTTAAGTGGTTTGAATATGTGTGGCAGATATTTTAGATTTCGTAGTAAAGAGAGTTGCTCAGATGCATGGTAGTCTAATTACTAAAGGCAGAGGAAGAACGAAGAACTATAGGAAAAACTATAAAGAAAGACCTATAGATGATCTATGAAAGAGCATTATGAGGCCGTTTGATCAATGTAGCCGACTTCACCTAATGGAATAAAGCTTGATTGTTGTTGTGTCAACATATATGTATACACAAGTGTAAAATTGTTTGTATCTCAAATTTTCAATTATTGATTTTTCATTCAACAGATATAACTCATCACTTTTTCTTCTAAAGTACATAATTGATTTTAGAGTAGGTAAATCCAATCATATAGATGGTTGTCATAGTCAAAAATCAATGGCTATCGTATGACATAGTATCATCAAGGATATCAATGACAATGAGAAAAATATCATGAGACTATAACTGAGTTTTTGGTTTCAGATTTTAATTTGAGTCTATACTATATTATTTTCATTCTCTTTTATGTTTTCAAAATTGTAAGATAAATTTTCAAAATATGGAACAAGATAATACAACAAAACATTTCCACAATCTTCAAATCAGATAAACTTCTTAAGCACTTATCACAACAGAAAAGTTGAAAAGATTTTACAACAACTATAAGCTTCTAATCAATAGATTCTCACGTAAGTTAAAACTAGTTGTGTCTCAATTTTTCCAAAGCTCTCTCTTCTTCAGCATAAACACTTGTAAGAGTTAATCCAAATCAGCCCCATTCAGTTGGATAACTTTGAACTGTGAATTGCAGAAAAAAATTTAAATGACGTTGAGACATCTCTGACTTTTATACTTCATAGAAGTTAATATTAACATTAGTATCTTTCATAATCTATCTCATCTAACTTATTTTGTTCAAAGAAAAATCTCATCTAACTTATTTACATTACATGTATTCTAGAGTGGACTTTGGGTCGGTCCAAGTTCACTATCACCTCATCCTAACATAATACAGCTACAGTTTTTGACTATATAAGTTTGATATCATCACAAATCAAGACATGATTTCATTCTAACCCAAAGCCTCTCACCCACCTCAATCACCTACTGACTTGAGGGTCAGAGTGTATCCAGCTACACTAGGGTTTTAAATAGTGGTTCTACTAAACGATTGCAGTTGCATCGAGATTCTTGATATTGCTGACAATTACGATCAAGTGAAACCAATTGTTATGTTGCAGCTCAGGTTGAGGCCATAAACCTTTATTTAAAACCCTAGATACACCCCTCCTTTGGGCAGTATCGCCGTCATAGATCCCAATCTTATTCCACCATCTCTTGCAGCCACTGAATCTTCACTTTCAGGTTCATAACAGAACAACATGTATTTAAACTTATAAGCCTTTTAGTAAATCAAAATTCAGTTTCTTATTTTAAATTGAGTTTAAAGGTGGTGTACTGACGGTGTAAAACAACTTTACATTATATAGATTTTAAATCAAAAGACTGAGTTATCTAATGTTTTGTTGACGTGGCGAGATATTATTGGTTGTAAGTGTAAAACAATTTTACATTGACAATGCATTTCATTTAAATCTTGCGGTGTCAATATAAACTAGTTTTACACTAACATTGAATAAGAATATTGTATAGGATAGTTATTTTTTAAAAATTACATAACAAGATGATGGATTCTGATTGGACGACGGTGTAATTACTGCATAACAATTAAACTCTTTTAATTAAATAGCTCCAATGCATAATTAATATAATCTAGACAATACCAACTAAAAATATAAACATATAAAATAACTATGATGTCACTCAACCGTGCAAACGTACAACTTCCTTCTACAGAAAAAGAACCAAATTCACTAATCACACCACCATATAAACCATCCCAAAATTCCCAATTTTTTTCTTTCTAAAAATGATTATGTAAAAATGAAATTATAACGAATATGACCGATTTCTCTCTGAAAAGTTAAACAAAAGCGATGATTCGGAAACAAAAAGGAAAAAGATTTGGATTAGAGCGAAAGAGAAAGAAAAACCGACCAGGGATGATTTTGCGAGAGCCGTCGATAGCGGATCCCACGGCGAACTTGAATAACTCAGACAGGATTTGGCTTAACGTGTGGCGGTGAGCAACGTTGGACCCGGCGGTGGCCATTCCGGCGACGGTGCCGTTCAATTCCGATAAGATTTATATCGGACGAACCAAAGTTTGTGTTTCAGTTTTGTTTCTTTATGATAAGTGTGGTGATGTGTTTTGCTTTCACTTTTGCTTCTTTATTACATTTCAATTTTGTTTAACAAAATTTCACTCCGTACCCCACAATTATCCTTTTACCTCTGAAAAGTTAGTGAAAATACTATAATATTCTCGTATATATAACATTAAAATTTTTATTTTTACAGGAAAACTTTTTTCAAGTTTTCCGGTACAGAACACCATTTTGGAAAACTTGAAAAAAGCTTTCTAGAAGTTCCGTAAAACTTTTTTCAAGTTTTTCGAAAATAATGAACTAACGGAAAACTTGTTAGTGACTTTTCTGGAAGTTACCGGAAAACTTCACCCACAAGTTTTCCTGTAGTTTCAGATTTTTTATTTTATTTTAATTTTTTTTTATTATATTAGTATTTAATTAATTTATTTGATTTTAACAATATTTTGTTGGATGATATGGATAGAGGTAAAGACGACAAAGTTATAGCGCGACTTTTTAGTGGCCACGACCATCCCAAAATTTTCAATAATAAGTCATAAAAAAAGAATAAAATTTAATATTTTTTTTTTAAAATAAGGGTGTGTACCGGAGAACTTGGCGATAAAGTTTTCCGAAAACACATTCTGTAACGGAAAAGTTGGAGAAAGATTTTCGATACACACATTTTTTACTTCTGTACCGGAAATCTTTTTTTAAGTTTTTCGGAAACATTCTTCTGTACCGGAAAACTTTTAAAAAGTTTTCCGGTAAAACTCTGTGTACCGGAATTCTTGAAAATAGTTTTCCGGAAGTGAAAGTGAATTTTGTAAAAAAAAAATTAAAAAAAAATCGAGGGTATTTTTGGCATTTTTAAAAAATTGTGGGGTATAGAGATAAAAGTGGGGGTACGTGGTCAAATTTTCTTTATTTAATTGTTTTAATTACCATTAGAACCTCACTGCGAGTTTGCGGATACACTTTAGTAACAACTTTGCTATTTACACTCCTCTATTTGTTAACCACACCAATCAAAAAAAATTTAAAAATAAAATATCTACAATAAAATTTAAAAATAAAATATCTACAATATTTTGGTTTATTTATTATATTCTTTAAATTGTAATCTCTCTTTCTATCTTTATCTTCAATCTTAACCTATTTTTCTATCTTCATCTTCTACCTCACACTTATATTCATTATTTTCTCTCACACCTCTTTATCCTTCTTCCTCCATTTTCAACAACTTCAATATCTTTAATGGCTCTCATATATAAAAGATTCACATCATCTTGTTCTTGTTCTTGTTTTTATGTGATTGAAACTGATTTTGGTGAAAATGAAACTCATTTTGTCAACTGATTTTGGTTAAGTAAACTGAGTCAGTCTAGAAACATAAACTGAGTTTGCGTACATGAACTAGACATGGCAACGGGGCGGGGTGGGGCGGAGGTGGATTTTACCTTCTCCACCCCCGCACTCGACTAATTTGGAAAAACCTGCACCCGCCCCCGTTTCATAGCGGGTGTAGAATTTAGGTCTCCATTCCCGCCCGCAATGGATTCGGGTTTCTCCGCCCGCAGCTGCACTCATTCATATATATATAAAATTATAAATTTAAAAATTATATCTATTATAATTAATATAATAAAATAATTGTTATTAGACAATTATAAAATAAAAAAATATTTTCTATAGAGATAAAATTATAATTTTTAATTAAAAAAATATTAAGTATATTCAATATATATATATATATATGTATATAAAATTTAAAAATTACAGTAATACTACTTGTAGGGCGGGTTTGGGTGTGGGTGCGGGGTGGATATCACCACCCCTAAACCCGTCCCCACCCCGAATTTTAATTTCGGGGAAAATCCGACGGGTGCGGGTTATATTGCCATCCCTAACATGAACTAAGTTTGCGTATATGAACGAAGTTTGCGTACATGAACTCAGTTTGCCTAGGACCTACGTGAACTCAGCCTGCCCATAAACATACGTGAACTCAGTCTGCTCAAAAACATAAGTTCACGTATGTTTATGGGTAGACTAAGCTCACGTTAGTTTCTGGACAGATTGAGTTCACGTAGGTCTTAGGAAAACTAAGTTCACATACGCATTATGAGTTCACGTACACAAACTTAGTTCACATATGTTTCTGGGCAGACTGAGTTCTCGTACGCAAACTCAGTTCACGTATATTTCTGGGCAGACTGAGTTCATGTACGCAAACTCAGTTCACGTATGTTTTCTGGACAGACTAAGTTCACGTATGCAAAATCAGTTCACACATGTTTCTGGGCAGACTCAGTTAACCAAAATCAATTGACAAAATCAGTTTCATTTTCACCAAAATCAGTTTCAATCACATAACCTAACTAAATATTGTAAAAAACAATAAGAAGAACAAGATGATACAAATCTAATGTAAATGGAAGCCAATGAAGATGTTGAAGTTGTTGAAAATGGAGGAAGAAGGATAAGGGAATATGAGAGAAAATGATGAATATGAGTGTGAGGTAGAAGATAAAGATAAAAAGAGATGTTATGATTTAAAGAATGTAATAAATAAACAAGAGTATTTTAGAATTTTTATTAAAAAAAAAATTGAGAGGTCTGAGTAGCAAAATTGATTTAGTAATATTAAAATTTGTTAAGTTGAATAAGAACTTAAAAGAACAAAATTCACTAATCACAGCTATTGATTTTAGAAGTATAAGTTGATGGTCTTTTTAATACCAATGAGATAATGATTCAATTTATAAAATTTAAAAAAGTAAAAAAAATTAAATGTATTTTTTAAAATTTAACTAATTAAATTGATATTAATCGAGGTACCATTTTAATTGTAAAGACAAAAAAAAGTTGACAAATATTGTTATTCATCGTAAGAATTTTGAGTGAATATGTATACAAAGTTGACCATCTATCATTGCAACCGAATACCGATCCATATCAATGTCTATAATTTTTCTAAAACAATATCATATCTTCTTAAGTTTGAATATTTTTTGAATTGATTCTTTACTTTTTTTTTTAATTGATTCTTTAAGTTTCGTTACATGCACAAAGTTATAATTTTTTTAAATTTCCATCACAAAAATACACATGGTCGGTAGATGTCTAATGTGGATAAAACAACGTTGACACGACTTGTAAATATATATTAAATTGGTTTTTTAAGTTATGTGTTTTACAAAATAAATTTTTTTAGTTTTTTCTTGTAAGTATTCTTTCTTTTGTTATAAACTTTAAGTTGTACATGGTAGCCATAAATTATAGGGTTCTTCAAACCTCACATTTCATCTGTTTTCTTTAATTTACTTATCTAAAATCTAGATCTAAAAATTGTGAAATTAGAATTAAAAAAGAAATAGGCACATTGAATTTCAATGGTGTTGTAGATTTTGTTGGAAGCCATGTTATGTGACCCTTAAACAGTTTTTCTAAATGTTTGGTTTGTTTTTTTATTTAAAAAAAAGAGATATTATTAATTAAAGTGACACTTGAAGGTACAAACACGAGAATGAGGGGTTGAATTGTGTTTGACAAAATTGATAAATTTTTCTTAATTTGATGAAGACTGGTTGATTTTTATGAATTACTTAGATAAGAAACAACCGGGTTCAGAGGCAGCAAATACTGAAATCATAAATAATTGGACACATAAATTTATCAGGGTTCACTACTAACTTGGTTACATGCAGTCTCCTCATTCAAAATGCTTTAATCCACTAATTCAAATACTTGAATTACAAAACACCTAACCCTCCAAGTCCGTCTTCCCAAAAAGCCTGACAACTCTAGACTTTTAAGTAACACAAACACTTTGACTCTACACGCCAAGTCTCTCCACACAACCTGACAAGGCACACTAACACCTTGACCCTACAAGCCAAGTCTTCTCCACACAACCTAACAACCCCAGATTGTTGAAGGCACACTAACACCACTATTGGGTTTGATTACCAAGGTTTGAAACTTGAGTAGTTGCTTATAACAAGCTGATTATAACAATGACTATCACACTCTAAGAAAAATGCTCAGAAAATATTTCTCATTCAAACAAGTGTTTCTCTCTTTGAACTCTAAGATGAATTTGGAATTTTGAGCTTGAGTTCTTCTACATTTTTTTGATTTTTTGATGATCTTCTTCCGCCTTGAGTATCTATTTATAAATAAAATTAGGGCTTCAATTTAGTCCTTGTTTTATTATGAATTGTATCTTCGTTCCTAGTTTGGTCAACAATGATCTTATTCAAAAATAGTTCTGAACAAGATGCTTTTTGATCATATGTTCTTTAGTCAATTCTTTATTTCTGAATCCAATTTGAGCAGTTCTTCTAGATTGATTTTGTTCTTATTTTGTTTAGATTGAATTTGTAAATTCTTCAGATTGATTATCTTTGTATTTTGTTCAGATTGAGTTTGTAAACTTTTTTGATTGATTTTGTTCGTATTATTTTCTGATTGAGTTTATAAATTCTTCAAATTGATTGTGTTCGTATTTTGTTCAGATTGAATTTGTAGATTATTTAGATTGATTCTGTTCATATTTTGTTGTAGATAAATCTTGATCAAATCTTCTTGTAAATAATTCATATCTTCTTGTGATAAATCTTGATCAAATCTTGACCATATGTTCTTTTCAACTTGGTCAAAGATTTTCTTCCATAAAAAATCAGAATCAAAACTTATTTTAGATTTTCTTCAAAAACATTTGACCATATATTCTTTTCAACTTGGTTAAAGATTTTCGTCAATCATAAATCTGATTCAAATCTTATTTTAGATTTTTTTCAAAAACATTTGACCATATCTTGTTTTCAACTTGGTCAAAGATTTTTTTCAATCATAAATCTAAATCAAATCTTATTTTAGATTTTCTTCAAAAACATGAATCTTATTTCAAACTCTGTGAAGTCAAATATGTTATTCTCATAAAATACTTTTGTTAACATCAAAATTCTAAATATAATACCAACTTGGTTCCAACAACACTAATAGCTATTTTAGCATGATCTCCTAGGGAATTTAAACTTAGTAATTTAAGACTACAATCCTAAGTTTTTAATGCTCAACCAACCCTTCAAATGTAAATTTTTGGTTTGTTGGCATGTATAGTTGATAGAAAAACCATATCCCAATTTGTTTAAAGCCAAAGATGTATTTTAAGAGGAAGCATTTACCATTAAAATATAGGTTTGGGATATGGATAAAGAAAGAAGGTATTTCAAAAGAAACTTCTTAAAGAGGGAACAAAGTAAATATAAAGTTATATAAAAGACCAATTAGAGAAAAAAAAACTTTTAAAGAATCAATTCAAGAAATAGATCAAATCCAAACAACCGTAAAGTTAATTTTACCATTTTTTAAGATAAGTGTGGTTATCATGTGTGTGTGTGTGTTTTTTTTTAGGTTTCAATTTTGTTTATTTGGTCATGGGTGTATGATTTATAACAATTTATATGTTAATAAAATGTAATATTAAATTTTGGCTTAATATTTCCTTTAAATTTCACTTTTTTTTAAAATTATTTTATTCATCTTTTTAATCATTTTTTATCTAATGAAATAAAATTTGAGTATAAATGAGATATCTGTAGGTTAAGTGTCATGTTTCTATCACCGTAAACTCGAAAACAATAATTAGAGTAATTGTTCTGGTCAGACTCACACCTACATAGGTTAGACTTAATACGAATTTGACCTGATCCAACTAGGCATTGAAGCTAGAGCAAGCCATCCACATTGATGGATTCTGAAGTGATGGTCTACCATAGATCACTTAGACCACCTAATATAGCCACCAAATGACAAGGAAATGATCTAGTGATGTTGGATGTGATAGCTCATCTATAGCATATCCCCTTGATGAGAATCCTATCATGATCACAACCACATGTTTATAAGCAGATGGACATGCGTCCAACATTAGATGGCACTCTAAGGAACACTCATCAACTCCTGATGATCATAACGGGAACATTCTAGAAACCCTAGGAGGAGTCACTATATAAATAGGACTCCATAGGTCATAAAGATACACACAAATTCTAACCTAAATACTTCCTATCTTCTGACAAATTCTTACTTGATCGTCGGAGTGTGTGCAGGTACACCCCCTCGATGAGACATTGGCAAAGGAAGCTCATCATTTCTCCCTCCTCTTATACACTAGCATACTCGAAGTCAAGCTCCTATATCCAGTATCTCTAGTATTGAATAGTAATAATATATAATTTAATAATATTTAAACAATAGAAAAAATATGATTCTTCAAAGATAAATTTTGAGTAAAGGATATAATGATTCACCCACAAACACTCATATAATTGTCTTAAAAAAATTTAATAATTAAAATAATTCAAAGTCTATATATATATATATATATATAAATATAAATATAAATATAACATCAATTTTATATAATTAATTTTATATTATTTTTTTTGTAAGAAATAAATTTGACTTGGGATTTTATAAAAAAAATTAAGTATAAATTTTAAAATACTTAAAGATTGTATTGAACACATTGTAATTGTCATTTTGAAATGAAATAAAAATCATTTGAAAAGTTAATATTAAGACGTTTTTCATATCATTTATAATCTACTAAAACCTTCATACAACTTCATCATTTATAAGAAAATCAAATTCAATATCTATCATAGTAAAAAAATTGTCAACAAGTCTAAGGTGAAATATTGCATTTATTGGTCAAGTCAAGTGCTTATGATGATAATATTTAGAGTTATAAATATTGTTTTGAGATAAAACTTGTGTCATTTAAAAGTTATAAACAATCAAGAAACTTTTTCCAACTTCACTATTGAAATATACTCTTTTACACTTTCTTCTCCTCTTATAATAGGATTGCGCCACCAAAGCATGAGATAATGAAGAGTAATGAGAAAATGGATCTAAGAAGATTGATATTTGAGCCTAGTTCAAATTATATGAGCTTCAGTTAATTTTTTAATTAATTTTTATTAATATTTTAATTTAAAGTTGAAGAAACACATTTGTCCCTTTAGGTTATTTTGTCTTTCGGTTAATTTGATTTGAGTTATCGAGTTGAACCGAGTTGGTTGTGAACTTGAATCGAGTTGAGTTTGAGCCAAAAAATAAGTTCGCGACGAACTCGAGTCAAATTTCAAACTGGACCAATTCTTATTGAGTCGAGCCGAGCTAAACCCAAGTTCAACTCAACTCGACTCATTTCTAGACCTAGTAAATCAAAATACTTTAACTTAAATAGGTAATTAATCAAATTCTAATGTCACTTATCAGCGTTGGAAATACCAAAAGGAATGCAATATTTGACATCGACCAATATATAATAATAATAATAAAAATATATAATTCTTCCAAACTGAAAACGACATTTGCTACCTTTGACCCTATCATGTGCAGTCTTCGGAACATACGTGCATCAAGTAGGCCAAACACGAAAAAATGAAGAGGGAGTCATTCAAAATCATCTTAAGGCGTAAAACAAAGACATAACAAATAACACATTGGTAACATATATTATGACAATATAATAATAATATATAGTTACACAAGTTCATATAACTCATAAATAGTAACGACATAATAATGATGCAATGTACCATAACTAACCCTGAAATACTTGATGACGAGATGCAATATTATACCACCAATTTGGTAGACGAGCATTCATACTCTCATAGACTCAATCAACTCAACATGAGACTCGTGTAAGTGACTAGTTATGGTAAATTAGAGTTGCATCATAGCTCCCGATATTAAAGAATTACCCTCAAGTCACATAGGAATTTCCCCTAATGAACAACCAAGATCTAGCCTATTGCCTTAAGGCTCAATGGAAATTGACCACAACAATCACGCTCATAAAAGTGTAGTCCCCCAACATGGATGTTTCTATGCAAATAAATGACATGCACATATTACACTGAGTTATATCCTCACAAATGCATTCCTCCACTCATCATCTTAGGTTAGTCCTTAATGAGAACCATCTTGAGCATGAGTAAGGTTTAACATAAATACACATTTTATATATCATATAGTTCTCTTAGCAAGAACATAATTTCATATACACAGATAATCACAATTACATAATTTCATAGGCATTTGTGTACATAACATAATTAATTGTTAAATTTGACTAACTTTTATAACTCATTAATCAATTAACATCATTAATTAAGCTTTTTAATTAATAACTATTATTTAAGTCTATTATTATTATTATTATTATTAATTACACTTAATTGTTATTTCCTATTATCAAATACTGCTTTTTAATCCATTAATCGGTTTTTTGATTCCTGTTAATCGATTTTTCTATAACTTAGTCAATCTTACCTTTAATTAGTCGATTTTTCAAAACCTATTTTTATTGATTTAACTACCTTATCGATTTTTCTTGTTTAATTATTCCCTTAATGTTGTAACTAAGGGTTTACTACCCTCAAATTACCTATTAACGTGTTTTGATCAAATTATGAGTTTTGATCTGACTAATTGATTATCCTAATTCAAATAATCTATAAATCTGCAACGTTATTCATTAATTGATTTTCCTAACTTCTTTAGCCTGCAAGCATCTTTCTTTCAATCAGTTCATTTGATTCATGTTTGTATTAATTATTATGGTACAAAATGAGTATGACTCTTAGTATAATGACCATATAGAGTCGTTAATTTGAATGGAGATGTCCTATATTGTTTAGTACAACCATTGTTTGTGTATTGGATATCGTTGTGGGGACAGTAAACTAGACTATTTGTGAATTTGATATCATATCTGATGATACGTTAAATGGTAAATATGTTGATAATTTATTTGTGTGACGATATTGATGATTTATATGTTTGTTGACATCGATGAATGTTGATTACGTAATTGTTATTAATCGATTAAGATAATGTATTAATTGATTAGGAGATAAGGTAATTGGTTAGATGATTATTTAATCGATTGGTTGATTAGAAAAATCCATAAAATTTCCTACGTTGTGATTTTTATATATAGTTTTAATTGAAGAAATAATGGATTAAATCGAACGATTTATCAATATTTGGGACAAAACTCGATCATGAGTTAATTAGTTGTTGAATTTTATAAGTTAAATATTAATCGATTAGGTAAAGGTATAATCAATGAGTGACTTAATAATATATTAGTTAAGAAAGAAAAAAAATTGTGATAATCAATTATTAATAAGTAATAATTAATAAAAATTAGTTGTTAGAACTTTTTTGTTGATGATGATCTTAATATGTTAGGAGGTGTATAGTCGCATATATAAGTTGTGTTATGTCTAATAGTGATGTTGGTGATAATGAATGTTTATCATACATGTGTATGTTGCATCATAAGTATGATATGTTTGGGGGCTATATCATGATAGAATCAAAGATTGACATCTGATGAGGCTTTGAGGGGATGTATCAATAGAAAAAATCTTACGTAAAGACAGAATACCACTGTAGTATTACATTGAATATTGGTCCACCTAGACACTTTAGTTCATAGGATAGTAGATCATTTATCTACCTATATCAATTTAGAGTTAGTCAAATGTAATCGTGAAGTAGTCGATTAGTAGATTGCATATCGTATTGTCATGCATCATTGATATTATCATTGATTTGTCGTTTATGTGAATATGTGCCTCAAATTATCTAACTAAAGTTAGTTAAACTTTAGTGGTTGTTATAACTAACTTTGGCCAAGTTAGTTATGATAGGTGGTTATAGTTAGTTGTTTGTGAATACTATATATAGGGCTGTAATATTGTAGCAGTAAAAGTAGTTGTAGTTGTAGCAGTAACAGCAGCGAAACTATGAAGGATTAGGTCCACTTTTTACAGGTCAGTGGAATCTTTATGCTCAAAACCCCGATTCTAGTAGTCATTTATTTAGTACTTCGCAAGGGGCGGGAACTGCCATTCTAACACTTCTCGGGGGATTCCATCCTCAAACGCAAAGTTTATGGCTGACCGATATAGCACATCATCATTTAGCTATTGCAATTCTTTTTCTCGTTGCCGATCATATGTATAGAACTAACTGGGGTATCGGTCATGGTATAAAAGATATTTTAGAGGCTCACAAAGGTCCATTTACAGGACAGGGTCATAAAGGTCTACATGAGATCCTAACAACGTCATGGCATGCTCAATTATCTATTAACCTAGCTATGTTAGAGGGAAAATAAGCAATACATGATTCATAGAAATCAGAGAAAGAAGATTAAAGGGAGAAGATAAAGATTGAGTGAAGAGTCTAGTATTGTTGGTTCATAGACAATGATAGATACTAGAAGATCAATCTTGAGAAGGCTTTAATCTTGTAAAGTTCAATTAACAATAGTGGATTAATCTTGCTCGCTTACCCGTGACGTAGGTCTCAACAATTGAGACCGAACACGTAAATCTTGGTGTCATTCTTCCCTTATCTTTCTTTACTTTTCGTTTAATTTGATTGTAAGAACTATTTTCAAACTGCAGAAACGGAGAACGATAATCAATCTCTGTTTTATGGTTTTAAGTTCTGTCAAGAGCGTTATCTGTTTTCAGCAGAAGACGAAGAACGTTCTTCGTTTTCGTTTTTCTGCAATTGTATGTTTTTTCTGCTTTGTTGGTTAATTCTTGTTGCAGATCCCTATATTGTTTTAACAATTTGCGCCGTTTGTGGAAAGGGAGCGACAATGGTTGGAACACAAAGTTCGATATTGAAAAGTTCAATGGATCAAATGATTTTGGTATGTGGAAGATAAAGATGCATGCTGTTTTGGTACAACAAGGTTTGGTGAACGCATTGAAGGGTGAATAAATTTTTCCGGCAACAAGTCAACTAAAGAAAAGGAAGAACTGATTGAAAAAGAAAATAGTACTATCATCTTGTGTCTTGGAGACAAAGTTTTAAGGGAAGTTGCAAGGGAACCAACAGCAGCGGCCTTATGGCTTAAACTTGAATCTCTCTACATGACTAAATCAATTTCAAATAGGCTTTTCTTGAAACAGCAATTGTTCTCTTTTAAAATGGACAGAGAGAAACCTGTTACAGCACAACTTGTTGATTTCAACAAGATTCTTGATGATTTAGAAAGTTTAGAAGTCAAGCTAGATGATGAAGACAAAACTCTGACCTTGCTTAGAGCCCTGCCAAATTCATATGAACACTTCAAGGATGCTATTATGTTTGGAAGATAACAAACAATTACTCTTGAAGAAGTGTATACATCTATCCAGACCAAGGAAAGCTATAAAAAACATGAAACCAAGAATGATAATCTTGCTGAAAGTCTGAATATGACCAGAGGAAGAACTAACAAGAAAGGATCAAATGGGAACAAACATAGGTCCAATTCAAAAACTAAATCTGAAGGGAAGTATAAATGTTTCCATTGCCACAAGAAGGGACATTTCAAGAAAGATTGTCCTGAAAGAAATGAATCAAGAAACTCTCAAGATTCTGGAAATGTTGCGCTTGTTGATGCTGGTTATGAATCTGTAGAGGCATTGATGATTTCAAATTCTGAAAGTTTAAAGAATTGGGTATTAGACTCAGGATGTACTTTCCACATGTGTCCAAGGAAGGATTATTTTGAATCAATAGATCTTCGTGATGGTGGAGTCGTTTTGCTAGGCAACAACAAATCATGTAAGGTACAAGAGAAAGGATCAATCAGATTCAGAATGTTCAATGGCAAGGAGTTACTGCTGAATGATTTAAGGTACATACCTGAATTAAAAAGAAATTTAATTTCTGTTGGTATGTTTGACATTTTAGGATATTCCACAAATATAAAGAATGGTATCATTGACTATTATTAATAAAGATAATATCATTGTTAAATGCATTAAAAGAAATGGCTTGTATATTTTAGAAGGTTCTACTATAATTGCACAAGCTTCAGTTGCTAGCTCTAATTTGCATTCATCTACTAGAATATGGCATATGAGGTTATGACATGTAAGTGACAAAGGCTTAATTGAGTTATCAAAACAGAATTTGCTTAATGGTGACAAAATTGAAAAATTGGAATTTTGTGATCATTGTATTCTAGGAAAGTCTAATAGGGGTAGTTTTGGTGCTGGCCAACACAACACCTCTAGACCTGTTGAATATGCTCATTCTGATTTGTGGGGTCCTTCAAGGACAAAAACTCATGTTGGTTGTTCTTACTTCCTAACCATCATTGATGATTATTCTAGGAAAGTATGGATCTATGTCATTAAAAATAAAAGTGACACTTTTATGAAATTTAAAGAATGGAACATGCAAATTGGAACTCAAAAGGAAACTAAGCTCAAATGTTTAATAACTGACAATGGCCTGGAATATCTTTCTGAGCAGTTTAATAAGTATTGCAGGGACTTAGGTATTCAAAGACATAGAACTATTGCAGGCACCCCTCAACAAAATGGCATTGCTGAAAGGATGAACATAACAATCTTGGAAAGGGTCAGATGTATGATCTTGAGTGGAGGGCTGCCTAAAACATTGTAGTGAGAAGTTGCAGTTACAGCAGTGTATTTGATAAATAGATGCACTTCATTAGCTATTGGATTTAAGACACCAATTGAGATGTGGAATGGCAAACCAACTGACTACTCAAATCTGAAAGTATTTGGTTCCTTAGCATTTGCTCACACAAGGCAAGATAAGTTGGATCCTAGAGCAATCAAATGTGTTTTTATTGGATATCCTAAAGGAATACAAGGTTACAAGTTGTGGAGAATTGACCAAGGTGTGCCTAAGTGCATCATATCAAGAGATGTAGTGTTTGATGAAACAAGAATGCCCATGATTGACAAAGAACATTCTCCGTTTTAGTACTGCAGAAACGAAGAACATTGGAGAAACGCAGAACGTTCCCCGTTGGACAGTGTTACAAACAGCAATACTGAGAGTGTTCAGATTGAGGTGGAGTCACCTGAAGATCAAAAGATTAATCATGAAGTCATTCCTGATACATCACTTGATGACAATGCAGCAACAAAACCAGATTTGGCCAATTACAACTTGGTAAGGGATAGAGAAAGAAAGGTCATAAAACCTCCAATTAGATATGGTGAAGTAGATTTGGTTTGTTATGCTTTTAGTGTTGCTGAAGATCTTCAAAGAGATGAACCAAGCAACTACAAAGAAGCCATTAACAGTGAAGACAAGGAAGCTTGGATGACAACTATGATTGAAGAAATGCAGTCATTAGAAAAGAATCAAACCTAGACTTTGGTTGACAATCCTAAGAGTCAAAGGGTAATTGGATCAAAATGGGTGTTCAAGAGAAAGGAAGGTATTCAAGGAAAAGAGAAGATAAGGTTCACAACAAGATTAGTTGCGAAAGGATTTTCTCAGCTTGAAGGAATAGATTTCAATGAAATTTTTGCACCAGTTGTAAAACATTGTTCAATCAGAGTTCTACTTTCAATTGTGACTCAACAAGACTTGGAATTAGAGCAACTGGATGTCAAAACAGCATTTCTACATGGTGATCTTGAAGAAACCATCTATATGCAGCAACCTAAAGGATTTGCTAAAGGCAGCAACAAGGTCTGTCTTCTTAAAAAGTCATTGTATGGCCTAAAGCAAAGTCCTAGACAATGGTACAGGAAGTTTGATGATTTCATGATAAGAACCGGTTTTCAAAGATGTAGTTTTGACAGCTATGTTTACATTTTGAAAGAGAAAAGTCAAGAACGTTCTCTAGCTCAAGAACATTCTCTAGTTTTAAAAAAAGGTCAAGAATGTTCTCCAACTTACCTATTACTCTATGTGGATGATATTCTTCTTGCAAGCTCAAGTAAAGACCATATTAAAAGGCTCAAAGCTGATCTTAGTAATGAGTTTGAGATGAAAGAACTTGGAGAGGCCAAGAGGATCTTAGGAATAAATATAAAAAGAAACAGAATGAAGGGGGAACTATTTCTTTCTCAGGATGCCTACTTGAAGAAAGTAGTCACTAAATATAGAATGCATGAAGCAAGACATGTTACTACTCATTTGGGACAAAATTTCAAATTGTCTATGCAAGACTCACCTAAGATAGATGAGGAAAGGCAAAGAATGAGTAAAATTCTTTATGCTAGTGGAGTTAGTAGCATAATGTATGGAATGATCTGCAGCAGGCCATATTTGGCTTATGTTGTGAATGTTCTCAGCAGATTTATGACTGATCCAAGAGCATTGCATTGGTCAGCGCTCAAGTGGATTATGAGGTACATAAATGGCTCACTGACAGCAGGTTTAAAATTAAAAAAAAAAACTCATCATAACAATGAACCAATCAAAGGATATGTGGACTCGAATTATGCAGGAAACATGGACACTAGGAAATCAATTTCTAGGTATGTTTTCACTCTATTTGGGACTGTTGTAAGTTGGAGAGCAATTACATAGTCGGTGGTAGCACTGTCTACAACTCAAGCTGAATTCATTGCGCTTATTAAAGGTGTTAAAGAAGCTTTATGGATGAAAGGACTTATTGGTGAACTAGGAATAAATCAGAATTGTGTTTCAATTTATTGTGATAGTCAAAGTGCTATACACTTATCCAAACATCAGGTGTATCATAATAAGTCTAAACATGTTGATGTTAAGTATCACTTCATAAGAGATGTGATCGATTCAAAGCAGGTTTCAGTTGAGAAAATTGCAACAGAGGACAACCCAGCCGATGCATTCACCAAATCACTTTCACAAACTAAGTTCAAGCATTGCTTGGACATAGTTGGCTTCGACAAAGAGTAAAGATGCAGCAATGGCAGCAAGATTAAAGATTGAATTATTCTGATATTGAGTCAAGGTGGAGAATTGTGAATATGTGCCTAAAATCATCTAACTAAAGTTAGTTAAACTTTAGTGGTTGTTATAACTAACTTTGGCCAAGTTAGTTATGATAGGTGGTTGTAGTTAGTTGCTTGTGAATACTATATATAGGGTTGTAATATTGTAGCAGTAAAAGTAGTTGTAGTTGTAGCAGTAACAGCAGCGAAACTGAGAGGAAAAATAAGCAATACGTGATTCATAGAAATCAGAGAAAGAAGATTAAAGGGAGAAGAGAAAGATTGAGTGAAGAGTCTAGTATTGCTGGTTCATAGACAGTGATAGATACTAGAAGATCAATCTTGAGAAGGCTTTAATCTTGTAAAGTTCATTTAACAATAGTGGATTAACCTTGCTCGCTTGCCTGTGACGTAGGTCTCAACAATTGAGACCAAACACGTAAATCTTGGTGTCATTCTTCCCTTATATTTCAAACTGCAGAAACGGAGAACGATAATCAATCTCCGTTTTCTCGTTTTCTGGCTTTAAGTTTTGTCAAGAATGTTCTCCGTTTTCAGCAGAAAACGAAGAACGTCCTACGTTTTCTTTTTTCTGCAATTGTTTATTTTTTCTACTTTGTTGGTTAATTCTTGTTGCAGATCCCAATATTGTTTTAACAGTTTATTTATCTAACTTTTTAAAATAATTGATTTTGAGGTATATGAGTTTCACATTAGTCCTCTTCGTCAGTTTCTCGTTAGTATCTGTCAAATTTCTCATAAGTGACATATGTTTAGGATGATTTCGCAAATGTTTAGGGTGATTAAAAAAACTAACGATGTTTAAAAAAAATAGTTTAAAAGACCAAATTAAAATGAAAAAAACTTAAATGGTCAAGTTTATGGACGAAAAATATAATTTAAGCATTGATATATTGACAATGCTAAGGCTATATTCTTCATAAAAAACAAAAGGAAGTTAAGGCTATATTGTTTAATATATTATTTTTACATTATGTTTTAATGGAGAGTGAGATTGACAAAAATTACGTTGATAAACATGATTTTGTTGAAGTTACAACGTGTCAAAATTACAACAACTTATCGTAATTATGTTGATTTCACCACAAATATAAAATTAATCATTAAGCTTATAACTTTAATTAGTTTTTATTTTTTATATATATTTAGCAAAATGCATCGATCCTCAATGTTGTTAGATACTTACTTTACTATTATTTTATTTGTCACATTTAATGAACTTTAAACATTTATTAAGAAACAAATAAATCAATAGTTAATAAATATGCAATAACTCACTTTATTTAATAGTACTACTAATTAAACTAAATAATTCTAATACGGATAAATGTCTTTGTTTATAAGTAAGTGAAAAGCATGGAAGTTAAAGATGATGCTACTACAAATATGCTTATCCTTAAAGTCAAGGTAATCCTTTGTTTGAGCAAGTAATCCTTTAATCAATATTGGTATGTCAATGTCAGCTGTTACATATATAGTTCTCATTTATTACTCATTGTTTCTGTTACCATATGTGCTTGCCAGTTACCACCTACACTTGAAACAAGTTTTAGGTGTGTTTATTAGATGTGAAAGCGATATCTAGCTCTATGTGTGCTCTAACTCATTTTTTAATGTATATATAATGTTAAAGAATTGTGGAAAATAGAAAATTAATCTGTTCACTAACTCTACAATAATGATGGAGAATAGTGGAAAAGTTAAGAATGGGGTATGAAATTTTTCTCCTTTTTGGCCAATCAAAAGTGGTGATTTTTTTATTATATTTTTCAAATTTCAACGGTAAAATTTTCCCTCTTCCTTTCAGGAATAATTGTGATATTTAAACTTTTCATTTTATTAGCAATATTTTAAAATTATTTTGAAATTTTGAGTTTAAGTTTTTCTACTTTTTTTTTTCGATAATCTTCTTCTTCAAATTGAGTATCTATTTATAGATAAAATTAAGGCTTCAATTTAGTACTTGTATAATTATGATTTGTATCTTCATTCATAGTTTAGTCAACAATGATCTTAGTCAAAAATAATTTTAAACAAGATGTTTTTTTGATAATATGTTCTTCAGACAATTCTTTATTTCTGAATCCAATATGAGCAGTTCTTCTAGATTGATTATGGTCGTATTTTGTTTAGATTGAGTTTGTAAATTCTTCGGATTGATTATGTTCGTATTTTGTTCAAATTGAGTTTGGAAATTCTTCATATTTATATTGTTCATATTTTGTTCAGATTGAGTTTGTAAATTTTTCAGATTGATACTGTTCGTACTTTGTTATGATTGATTTCGCAAATTCATCAGATGAAACTTCCTATTGCTTGCTTTGATCTAGGCAGGAATAGTGTTGGACCGGTTCTTGAACTTTCACAAGTAGGAATATGACTAAATTCCATCCAGTATTTTGTCCTTTGTCAAAATCTGAATCATATCTTTGCAAATAATAAATGTATCTTCTTGTGAGTGTTTCTTCTTGTAAACAATTATTGATCATATCTTCTTGTGATAAATCTTGATCAAATTTTCTTGTAAATAATTCATATCTTCTTGTAGATAAATATTGATCAAATCGATCTTCTTGTAAACAATTCATATCTTCTTCAAATATTGACCATATCTTCTTTTTAACTTTGTCAAAGATTTTCTTCAATTATAAACTTAAATCTTTTTTCTGTGAAGTCAAATATATTATTCTCATAAAATATTATTGTTAACATTAAAACTCTAAGTATAAAACCAACTTGGTTCCAAAAATATCAAAAATAGTTGTGATAAAATAGGAGAAAAAATAGGGCGAGTTTTTAACAAAATAGAATGAAGTTGCTAATTTATCTCAAATTGGCTTCAAAATAGGATAGAGTTGTTAAATTAATATAGCACGTTGTTTGTTTTGGCACATATACTAAATCCTATTGAATTAGATATTTTTTTTCCGTTAATTGTATTTTATTTGATTTTATTAATATAATTTGACTTTAAATTATTTTTGTTACCTTTTATTTATTAAATTAATAATTAATCATTTATTATAAAAATAAATAAATAATAGATGGTCGTATTTCCGTATTAGAGAAAAATAAAATCTTTTATGTAAATCGCATTCTTGCTTTGCGATTTCTCGATAGTAAAAGAAAAATAGGGCGTATATAAATTTTAAAATAGAATATAACAGAGAGTTTGAATAAAAAATAACATAAATAAAAAATATCGTGAATTAGCTGCTTTTATTGAATTTGTGTACATGGACAAACCATACATTTTGAAGTTATATTTTCTAGATTCCACTGTTCAAAACAAATTCTAGATTCCAAACCTGCTTAACATAGAAGAAAAGCCAATTAGCTTAAATGGTAAATTAAACACAAAGAAATACAAATATAATAAATAAAAATGAATATGTTTAGTTGCATAACCACCACACCCTCTAAACCAATGAATTTCCTTCCCCAAGTTATGTTATCGTCTTAAGTGTTTTTTTACTGTGAACAATCTCATTTTTTCTTTTGTTTTACCTTAAAATACTCCAAAAGAAAGAGTATAATTTATCTAAGCATAGACCATTCAAAAATAGCTAAACGATATCATAGCTTATCAAGTCTATTAATACGGTGGCATTGTTAGGATTTTACAATACAAATTATAGTATATTTACATTAATAAGAATATTCTATATTTATGGTGCTAAAATTTGTAGGAAGGCTCCTATAATACCTCATCTATTATTTGTAGATGGCCGCTTCTTATTTTTTTCGGTCAAATGATAAGGAAGATTTGGTCATAAAAAAATACTTTGGCTATGTTCGAGTTAACTTCAGGGCAATCCATTAACTTCCAAAAATTTGACATTTTTTTGCAGTCAGTGTCCCTCAAGATATCTAGCACTTGATTGCAAACATTCTTGAAGTAAGAGCATCTATAAGTATTTGGGACTTCCAAAAAGGCTATATTTCATTTTATTAAAGAAAGAATTTGGCGGAAGATCAACTCCTAGAGCAGCAAATGCTTTAGATTTGTCTTATTAAAGAAAGAATTTGGCGGAAGATCACAAGCAAGTTGATAGGTACTTATTAAATTTGTCTTATAGGCTATTCTCACTTACATTATGAGTATTTTTCTCATCTCAACCTTACTATGCGGTGAGAT
This sequence comes from Cicer chorassanicum, assembly GCA_037974735.1. Classification (NCBI taxonomy): domain Eukaryota; kingdom Viridiplantae; phylum Streptophyta; class Magnoliopsida; order Fabales; family Fabaceae; genus Cicer; species Cicer chorassanicum. The sequence goes on from JBBPBP010000004.1 coordinate 24,175,861, forward strand.
AAAGAAAATTATGAATTCACTTTGGTGGGATCACTGTGGTAATCAATCCAAAGGTATACATTGACTCTCTTGGAATAGAATGGCTATGGATAAAGGGTAGGAAGGGATGGGTTATAAAAACCTTACAACTTTTATCATTGTAATGCTGAAAAGCAAGGTTGGCGCATCATGAGTAATCTTCATACCCTCATATCTAGACTATTTAAAGCTAAGTATTTTCTGAATGAACAGTTTTAGAATATAATCTTGGTCGCAATCCGAGTTTTGGTTAGCATAGTATTGAAGGTGCAAACACGAGAAGGGGTGTTGAATTGTGTTTGACAAAGTTGATAACTGTTTGCTAAAGTGATGAAGGCTAGTTGGTTTTTATGAATTACTTAGATAAGAAGCAATCAGATTGATTATCAATCTCTTGAATTTTCATTAACATTCTGCAGAAGTTCATCATCATTCTCCAAGTTGTTTTGACATAATCAAAACTCCATATCAAATCAAAGACATTAACAAGCATATCTAAAGAACAAAGGATCATCAAACTCAAAGAAAATCTGATCAAAAATCGAAGAACTTAGCCCAAGTCAACAGAATTCAAAAGTGTTCAAATGGCTGGAACATTTTTATTCATATAAATTGGTCTTTGGTCAAAACTGACAAAGCACTACCAACAGCTCTTTTGACCATTATTAAATGCTCTAAAAACGCCTATAAATGGAAGGCCAATGCTCAGGAAAAATGCAGAAGTTCAAGTGCTAACAAGTCTCATAAAATCATTCGCATTCACATACTTGAAACACTCTCATTACTCAAAGAAGAATCAGTTTGATCACTTTTCATTACTCTTTTATTTATGTACTAAATTCTTTGTAAAGAATCGAATCTCAAACAAGAGTTAAGATACCTCAGATTCTAACAAAACAATCTCATCATTATTGTAAAACTCGAACTATAACAGTTTAGTATAGTTTGGGTAGATTGTAAGAAATCATATCAAGGTTGATAGGTGACCTGATTGATCTCTTTCTGGGTGGAAAGGATTGAAGTTTGTAAACAGATCAAGGTTGATCTAGGCTAGGTGCTGTAAAACCAAGAAGGTTTTTGTTTTGAACACTTAGTGGAAAATCCCACAGTTGTGAGGACTGGACGTAGCCCGAGTTGGGTGAATCAGGATACATCCGTGTGTGGTATTCTTTCTCTTATCTCATTATTTATTAAGTCTGATTAATCATTTAAGTTAAAAACATAAACTGAATTTCTGATTTTAACCTAACCAAGAACGTTCCCCTTTCCTTGTAAATTGACATTGATACTTCAATTGGTATCAGAGCTCGGTGTCTAAAAAATTAAACACCTAACAAGTGCTAGGGTAAAGATCTAGAAGAAAAAATGTCCAAAGCAAAATACATTGTTGAAGGAGGATCTTCAAATAGACCACCTTATTTTGATGGATCTGATTACTACTTCTGGAAGAATAAGATGCAGCTGTTTCTGAAATCTCAAGATACAGGAATGTGGAGCATCATTACAGATGGAGATTTCATACCAAGAGTTGATTAAAATGATTCAACCTCTACTGCGAAGAAAGAAGCAGACTGGACAACTGAAGATAAAATCAAGGTACTCCTAAACTCTAAAGCTCAATTATTCTTATCGTGTACTTTGAGCAGGGAAGAAAGTGAAAGAGTTGATGAATGCACAACTGCTAAAGAAGTATGGGATACACTACAAACTCGTCATGAAGGAACAAGCCATGTTAAAGAAACAAGAGTAGACATTGGCATAAGAAAGTTCGAACTGTTCGAAATGCAAGAAGGAGAAACTATTGATGAAATGTACTCAAGGTTCACAACAATAGTGAATGAAATGCGTTCTCTTGGAAAAGCTTACTCAGTACAAGATAGATTAAGAAAAATCATGAGGTACCTTCCAATCATATGGAGACCAATGGTAACAGCTATAAGACAGGCCAAGAACCTTGAAGCACTTCCCCTGGAAGAACTAATTGGAACCTTAAGAGCACATGAAGTATTGTTGTAAGAAGACAAACCAGTCAAGAGAGGAAAGGCAATAGCTCTAAAGGCATCTCAAGAAAGTGTCACAGTACATACAAAGGAGGAACCAGAAGAAACTGGACAAGAAGATGCTGATGAAGAAATTGCTCTTCTCACCAGAAGAATATAGAGAATGATGACAAGAAGAGACCAAATCAAAAGAGATTTCAAAACAAAAATCCCAAAATAGAAGTGGACAAGAGCCAAATCACGTGTTTTGGATGTAATCAATTAGGACATTACAAAACAGAATGTCTCTTAAATAAGAAGCCACCAAAACGATTTCCTTTCAAAAAGAAATCAATGATGGCCATGTGGGATGATTCAGAAGAATCAGATACAAAAGAAGGTGAAGAAGCCAACATATGCTTGATGGAAAATACAGAAGAAGATGAGGTAACAAATTCTGAACCTTACTATTTATGTGAACAAATAGGAAAAGAATTTGATAACTTGCTAAACGATTCAAACCTTCTTATTCAAAAATGTAGTTCATTAAAAGAACAATTTTATAAAGAGAAAGAAAAAAGAAAAAGAAAAGAAAAAGCTCAGGCTATGAATAATGTCCTCAAAAATATCATTCAAGAACTAAAAGAAACACAGCAACAAAATTTTGAAAGTCAAAGAGGTCAAGAATGTTCTGCAGCTAAAACGGAGAACGTTCTCCTTAAAACTGAAAATGAACTTCTTAAAAATGACTTGTCAAATTTTAATAAAGCCACTAAAACATTTCAAAAAAAATTATGGGATCTCAAGTAGGAATCTTTGATAAAGCGGGCATTGGTTTTAATCAAACTCAAAAAACAAAAATGTATGAAAAAAATTTTGTTCCAGAAAGAAAGGAAGAAAAATGTAAAACCAAATGCTTATATTGTAAGAAACTTGGACATCTGGAATTTGCTTGCTACTTTAAGAAAAGAGATGAAAAGATTAAAAGCAAAAAGTTTTTTGAAAGGAAAGATCGTTCTGCAAATAAAGTTGAACCAGTTTTGAAAAATCTGCAGAAAGGAGAACGTTCTCCAGGTTGTTCTCAAAACGGAGAACGTTCTAAAACAAAAGCTGAACTTTCTCCAAAAAGTCTGGAAAAATGAGAACGATCTGAAATTTTTTCAAAATGAATTTCAAACCCTTTTAAAACCCAAATTTCAAAATCCTCCCTAAGACCAAAAATCAAGTGTCCCTACTGTCTTAAGATTGGTCATCTAGAATCAATCTGCTATTTTAAGAAATCAAAATTTCAAACTAACTCTCGAGGACCTAAGACCAAATGGGTACCTAAAGTTGATGCAACATCTTATGCAAGCTGGATTTCCAAATGCCAAGAAAAAGCCTTGGTTTGCACAATGGCTGTTCAAGACACATGACAGGAGATAAAAACTGCTTCATGTCATTCATCAAGAAAGATGGAGGATCGATTACTTTTGGAAACAACAATCAAGCGCAGATTAAAGATAAATGAACTATTGGTAAGGCAAACTCTTCTCAAATAACTGATGTCCAATATGTTGAAGGTTTGAAACACAATCTTCTAAGCATAAGTCAGTTATGTGACAATGGTTTTGAAGTTATCTTCAAACCAAGAGTATGTGAAGTCAGAAAAACTAAAACTAGAGAAATCTTTTTTTCTGGAAATAGAAAGAAAAATTTATATGTCCTATATCTTGAAGAACTATCTGATGAATCCTGTTTTATGTCAATCGATAAAGATAAATCGATATGGCATAAAAGGGCTGGACATATAAGTATGAAACCAATTTCAAAAATTTCAAAACTAGATCTTGTTAGAGGATTACCCAAACTCAATTTTGATAAAGATAAAATATGTGAAGCCTGTGCAAAAGGAAAGCAAGTCAAGAGCAGTTTTCATTCAAATGATTTTATAACTACAAACAGAACTCTTGAATTGCTTCACATGGATCTTTTTGGGCCAATTAAAACAACAAGTCTAGGTGGAATGAAATATGGTTTCGTTATTGTTGACGATTTTTCCAGATACACTTGGGTATTATTTTTAAAATAGAAAGATGATGCATTCGATGAAAAAGAATCCAACATCATTTCTTTAAGAAGTGATCATGGAGGAGAATTCGTAAATGCCTCTTTTAAAACCTTCTTTGATGAACTTGGCATCTCTCATAATCTATTTTGTGCAAGAACTCCACAACAAAATGGAGTTGTTGAACGAAAGAATAGAACACTACAAGAAATGGCAAGAACAATCTTGGAAGAATCTAACGTTGAAAGATATTTCTGGGCTGAAGCTATTACCACTTCTTGTTACATTTTAAATGGTGTATCTATAAGAAAAATTATCAACAAAACCCCATATGAAATCTGGAAAAACAGGAAACCAAACATCTCTTATTTTCACATTTTTGGGTGTTATTGTTATATTTTAAACAACAAATATGTTCTTGGAAAGTTTGATGCAAAATTAGACAAAGCAATCTTTTTGGGTTATTCAACCGACTCTAAAGGCTACAAATTGTTTAATCTAAGGACAAAAGTTGTAGAAATCAGTATGCATATATTATTTGATGAGTTTGATGATTTAGAATTGAGAAAAACAGTTGAGGAAGAAGAAGAACAACCTGGTCTGTAGCAGCAAAATGATCTGCAGGAAACGGAGATCGATAAACAATCTCCGTATCATTCTCCACCTAAATGCTGGAGAACGATAGCCGATCATCCTCAAACCCAAATTATTGGGGATACAGCTAATGGAATTAGAACCAGAAAATCATTCAAGAATGATGAAAATAACAGCATGGCAATGATATCTCCAATTGAACCAAAATCAATTAAAGAAGCTATAATTGATCAATCTTGGATCGAAGCCATGAAAGAAGAACTTCTCCAATTTGAAAAGAATGAAGTCTAGACTCTTTTTCCAAATCCGCAAGATCAAACCATCATAGGAGCACGCTGGGTTTTCATAAACAAATTAGATGAAGAAGGTAAGGTTGTAAGGAACAAAGCAAGATTAGTTGCTCAAGGCTATAACTAACAAGAAGGTATAGACTACGACGAAACTTTTGCTCCAGTTGCAAGTATATGTTGATGATATCATCTTTGGATCAACAAATGAAAAAATGTGTGAAGGATTTTCAAAACTCATGCAAAGTGAATTTTAAATGTGCATGATGGGAGAGTTAAGGTATTTTCTTGGCTTGCAAATTAAACAATATGAAAACGGTATCTTTATTTGTCAAGAAAAATACATTAAAGATCTGTTAACTAAGTACAAAATGAATGAAGCAAAAATTATGTCTACTCCCATGCATCCATCTTCCTCATTAGAAAAAGATTAAAATGAAAAATCTGTTTCAGAAAAGGAACATAGAGGAATGATTGGTTCTTTGCTTTATTTAATTGCCAGAAGGCCTAATATCGTACTCGGAGTAGGATTATGTTCTAGATTTCAATCAGCACCAAAAGAATCTCATTTAACTACAGTAAAACGAATTTTTAGATATCTTGTTGGAACTACTGACCTTGGCCTTTGGTATAGAAAAGGTTCTCATTTTGATCTCGTAGAATACTAAGTCGCTAATTACGCTGGAGATAAAATTGAAAGAAAGAGCACTAGTGGAGCATGTCAGTTCTTAGGTGAAGCATTGATAAGCTGGTCTTGCAGAAAACAAAATACAATAGCTTTATCAACCATTGAAGCTGAATATGTCTCAACAGCAAACGGTTGCTCACAAGTTCTTTGGATTAAAAATCAACTTGAAGACTTCTCTATAAATTACTCAAGCTTTCCAATTTACTGTGATAATACTAGTGCAATGAATTTATCTAAAAACCCCATTCAGCACTCTAGATCAAAACATATTGAAATAAAGCATCATTTTATTCGCGATCATGTTCTCAAGAAAGATATTGAATTAATCTTTGTTGATACTCAAAATCAGCTTGCTGACATTTTTACAAAGCCTCTAGTTGAGGATAGTTTCAATTTGATTAAAGAAAAACTAAAAATTGTGAAAAATCCAGAAAATTCGCGTTAATTAATGTTTCTGCAGAAAACAGAGAACGTTTATCAATCTCCGTTTTCTAGGCATCATTCTCCGTTTTCAACCAACGTTCTCCTTCGCGTCGTCACTTTCTCTCTTGCGCAGAAAAAGGGAAAAGGCAAAACTTGGCATTTAATGCATGTGTCTTCTTGTCTTCAAAAGCCCCACTGACATGTTGTCAAGCGACTTCCCCCCTCCACTCCTCCTCCTTCCCTAGGTTCAAATGATCATTGCATTTTCTCTTCAAAAAACAAAAACTATGTTGTAACTGAACCCATCGCAAAACCCTTCATTTTCCCTCAAAAACCTAAAATTTGTTTCTGCAAATCCTTTTCTCAAAACACAACAATGTCGCGCACTAAGACATCCGCATGCAAAAGCCCATGCCCCAACACACCATCAACATCGTCATCCTCACCATCATCAACCTCCATGAGTCGTTCACCATCTCCTCCACCAAGACCAACTCCACCAAAAATTTCATCTGATAAAACCTTCTCAGACTACATATCATCATCTCCAAACTCAAACTCTAACCTCATTACCCTATATCCTTGGTCCACAATACTCCCTCCTCTCTACACATGTCCTTATCCAAACCATTCTCAAGTTCCTCCATATCTACGGAAACCTACCCTCAATCCTACAGCAATCAAAAGGCGCTCTATGCGAGTCCAGGCAGGAATAGGAACTTCAAAAACCCCAAACACCAAGCCTACGTTGTTTATCATCTCTAATTCTGACTCCGATGAATCATCTGAATCGCCTCCACACACGACTCCAACTATACCCTATCACCCCATCTAAATCATCATTCTCATATGAACCTTCTCAATCGACACCACCAAACCAAAAAAAGAGATTAATAAATGAAATTTTCTCCTTCACAAAACCATCTCAACTTTCTCCTAAAACAACCAAACCAACACCACAATCCTTGAAAGTAAAAGCCACCATCACTCTCTCCCAATTCCTGGCCAAAAAGAAACTCAAAAATCCACAGAGAAAGAAAACAACTGCCCCTAAACAAAAACTAAGGACTACTGAACCCCCCTTTCTAGAACGTTCTCCGACCCATGAACCCTCTCCCTCGCCAAAAACAAAACGTTCCCTCACTCTAGAACGTTCTCCATTCCCAACCCAAGAACGTTCTCCACAAACTAACAAGCCCCCATCACCTGCTCCTTAACGTTCTCCCTTCCAAAAATCCAAAAACACCCCACTAATTCCCCCCAAAATCTCAAAGCTCTTTAAAGAGAAATGGGCTCAACGCCCCATAGGAGTTGGAAGAGTTTTCTCTTGGACAACCTGGTTGTGGATGGAAATGCAGTCAAACATCACACTGTACCTTGGGATGGACTTCATTTCTACAAACATCTTAATGCTTTTATCCATATGTGGTTAGGGCTTTTTACTATCAAGCCAAGACATTTCCTGACAAATCCCTCATCGTTTCCAAAGTTAAAGGGATTGAAATCAGGCTGACACCTGACATTTTGGCTTTCATTCTCGACCTTCCAACAGAAGGGCCTGCCATTTTTGGAAGCAAATGGTATGATGCTCTAAACTTAAAACAGATAGAGGTGTTCTCTGATCTGTTCCAAGAAAGGTCTACTCGCTACCTCTTGACCTATCTCCAACCTCTTCCCAAGGTTTTTAACAGCATCAGCCAAAATGCCATACTTCCCCACTGTGGAAGTCATGAGTATGTATCTGACAACGACGCCTTGATCATCTACCATCTTCAAAACTGCAAATGTCTCAACCTTCCACACATCATCATCCACCACATGATATATGTTTCCACTAAAGATTACAAAAAGAACACAGTCCCTTATGGGATGATCTTCACCAAAATCTTTAGGCACTTCCAAATCCCTCTCACAAATGAGAAAAATCTCATTAAAATCTCCATGTTTCATCAAAAAAACATATCTCACATGAGGAAAACCACATCAAAAAAGAGTGCTCCTTCACCCTTTTTCCCACTGAAATCATTAAAGAGGAAGCGCTCAGCAAGGAGAAGAGCTGTTGTTGCACCAGCCCCAGCCTCACCACACCAATCACCTGAACAATCAACAGAAGTAGTGGTTGAACCTACTCAAGAACGTTCTCCACCAATCTGAGAACGTTCTGCAGAACAGCTCATCAATCCTCCTACCTTCTCCGTTTTTCCTCAATCGTCCACTCTATCCACAACAGACTTCCTCTCTTACTCACAAATACTCCATTCTCCACCACATGACTTGTGTACATTACTTCCTAACCATCATGTCAGCACCATGTCTCCTCTCTTCATTTCACCACCAAAAACCAGCTCCTCCATTTTTGGCATCAGTTAGTTTTTAGTCTTTCCCAAGACTCCTGGCCCATCCATAAACCAACAATCTTCCTCTGATCGCTTACCCCCAGTGGCTACCTCTTTTGCCACTCTTCCATCTGTTTGCACATCCCTTATTCCCTCAACCACAGCCATTGCGCCCACTCCTCCTCCAAAGGTTGAACCTTCAAACACTGAGATAATGGCTGCCCTTCAAACCATTATCGCACGCCAAACTCAGCATGATAAGGAAACCACTTTACTACGGACTTGGATAACATAGCAACTTCCTCCCAAACTGGGTCTGAACCCTCCTTATATTCATCCTTTTCCCACTCCTCAGCCAATCCCTGACCCTAAAAAATCTTCATCTTCTGAAGTGTTTTCTCCATCTATAAGTATTTGGGACTGTTGAGACAAAATCTCAATTTAATGTTTTGATGAAAACAAACAAAAAGTTAATTAAGAATGTTAATTATGATTCTAAATGTTATGTTAATTTAACGTGTGCTTTTGAGTGTATTAATTCAAAGATAGGAGCCAAGCAAAGCAAAGAAATCATATTCAAACTGAACAGAGAAAGAAACAACAAAATCTAGAAAACGGAGAATGTTCTCCAGTTTCAAAAATGATCATCACAACCCCAAGATCAATCAATCTCCACTAGTTAAAATAAGTTTTAGCCTCTGAATTTTACATCTATATCATCAACACTTGGCAAGGAACAAATTGAGATGAATAGATTCAAAGAAACTATTCGAATTACAAAGAGAAAAGATCACAAATTAGCAAGACCAAACAGCAGAATGTTTAGACCAGTCTCCAGATTGATTATCAATCTCCGTTTCTGCAGAATTTCAGCATTGATCTCCTTACTTCTGCAAAGGTTTATAATTATTCACCAAATTGTTTTGCACATAATCAAGGCTCCAGATCGAAGTTGTAACATCAATAATTACATAGAATAATTTTAAAGGCTCCAGTCAAAAAAAGTTCAAAACTGTTCAAAGGTCGGAATATTTTTATTCACTTTTATTTGTTTTGGTCGAAACTGACAGAGCACTACCAACAACTCTTTTGACCAATATTAAATGTCCTAAAAGCCTATAAAAGGAAGGCCAAGCTCAAGGAAAAATCAGAGCTTCAAGTACTAAGAAAATTCATCAATCACATACACTTACATACTTGAATTTCTCTCACTCACATACATTGAATAAATTCTGATTTTTCCCATTCGATTCTTAGAATCATTTTCGTGTATTTCTCTTTCAAAGAATCAGATCTCAAACAAGAGTTGAGACATCTCAAATTCTAACAAAATAATCTCATCATTATTGTAAAACTCAACTATAAGAGTTTAGTATAGTTTGGGTAGATTGTAAGAAATTCTATCAAGGTTGATAGGTGACCTGACTGAACTCCTTTCTGGGTGGAAAGGCTTTAACATTGTAACAGATCAAGGTTGATCTGAGCTAGGTGCTGTAAAACCAAGAAGGTTCTTTTGTTGAACACTTAGTGGAAAATCTCACGGTTGTGAGGACTGGATGTAGCCCGAGCTGGGTGAACCAGGAGATATCCTTGTGTGGTATCTCTTTCCTTATCTATTTACTTTCAGTCTGATTGATTATCAAGTTAAATACATAAACTGAGTTACTGATTTTAACTAATCAAGAACGTTCTCCGTTTTCTAGTTAAAACCAAGAGCGTTCTCCGTCTTTTCTTTTCACAACCAAGAATAATATTGAGTTAAATTCTTAAGTTTTTTCAGGAACTTTTTAAATAGGAACATTTACAATTCAAACCCCTCTTTCTTGTAAATCTACATTGCTACTTCAATTGGCATCAGAGCTCAGTCTATAAAGATTAGCACCTAACAAGTGTTAGAGGAGAAGATTCAGGAAGAAAAAGTAATGTCAGAAGCCAACATGTGCTTAATGGAAAACATAGAAAATAATGAGGTAACCATCTCTGAACTCTGTCCTTTATGTGAACAAATGGAAAAAGAATTTGATAATCTTTTATGTGATTCAAACTTTCTTGTTCAAAAATACGGTTTATTAAAAGAACAATTTCGTAAAGAAAAAGAGAAAGCTCAAGCTATGATTGATGGATTCAGAAAGGTCTTTTAAAGCCTGCAACAATCTGATTTAAAAATGTTTGAGCAACAAAAGATTCTCAATGAGATACCCATACAAAATCATCTTCCAGAATGTTTTGAAACTAAGGAAGAAAATATCTCTTTAAAAATAGAAGTTCATGAACTTAAAAATAACTTGTCAAAGATCAATCAAGATCAATCTTCAGTTAAATTCTTAAGTTTTTTCAGGAATTTTTTAAATAGGAACATTTACAATTCAAACCCCCCTTTCTTGTAAATCGACATTGCTACTTCAGGGACTTCAAGGCAATCCATTAACTTCCAAATATTTGACACTCCTCAGCCAACCCTTAGGCATTTCTCAGCCACTGCTTCGAGGCAATCTTTAGGCACTTCCAAATCCTTCTCCCACTCCTTAGCCAACCCTCCTCCTAAAAAAATATTTTGGTTATGTACGAGTTACCATCAGGGCAATCCATTAACATTCTTGAAGTACGGACATCGATAAGTATTTGGGACTTCCAAAAAGGCTATATTTAATTTTATTAAAGAAAGAGTTTGGCGGAAAATCAAACCCTAGAGCAGCAAATGCTTTTCATAAGCAGGTTGATAGGTACTTATTAAATTTGTCTTATAGACTATTCTCACTTGCATTATGAGTATTTTTCTCATCTCAACCTTACTATGCGATGAGATAAAGAAAATTATGAATTCAATTTGGTGGGATCACTCTGGTAATCAATCCAAAGGTATACATTGACTCTCTTGGAATAAAATGGCTATGAATAAAGGGTAGGAATGGATGGGTTTTAAAAACCTTACAACTTTTAACATTGTAATGCTGAAAAGCAAGGTTGGCGCATCATGAGTAATCTTCATACCCTCATATCTAGATTGTTTAAAGCTAAGTATTTTCCGAATGAACAGTTTCTAGAATATAATCTTGGTCGCAATCCGAGTTTTGTTTAGCATAGTATTGAAGGTGCAAACACGAGAAGGGGTGTTGAATTGTGTTTGACAAAGTTGATAACTTTTTGCTAATTTGATGAAGGCTAGTTGGTTTTTATGAATTACTTAGATAAGAAGCAATCAGATTCAGACGTAGCAAACAATGAAAGCATAAATAATTTGACACATAGGTTTATCCTGGTTCACCACTCACTTGGTTACATTCAGTCCCTTCATTCAGAAGGCTTTAATCCATTAATTCAATTACCTTGAATTACAAAGCACCTAACCCTTCAAGCCAGTCTTCCTAAACAGCCTGACATACCCAAACTTTTGAGGAACTAACCTCCTTGACCTTACAAGCCAAGTCTTCTCCTAACAACCTGACAACCCCAGATTGAAGAAGGAATTAAACCACTATAGGGTTTGATACAAAAGATTGGAACTTGAGTAGTTGCTTCTAACAAAGCTGATAATAATAACAACTCTCGCACTCTAAGAAAAGAACACTTAGAGAATATTTCTTATTCGAACAAGTGTTTCTCTATTTTAACTCTAAGACTACTCTTTTCTGCTTTTTGATGATTATCTTCTTCAGCCTTGAGTATCTATTTATAGTTAAAAGTTGGGCTTCAATTAAGTCCTTGTTTAATTCTGAATTGTATTTTGCTCAAATTGCATTTGTAAATTCATCAAATTGATTCTGTTCGTATTTTGTTTAGATTGAGATTGTAAATTCCTCATATTGATTTTGTTCGTATTTTGTTCATATTGAGTTTGTAAATTCTTCATATTGATTCTGTTCATATTTTGTTGTATATAAATCTTGATCAAATCTTCTACAAATCTTGACCATATCTTCTTTCATAGTCTTTGATGTCAAATATATTGTTCTCATAAAATACTTTTGTTATTGTTAAGACAAAGTCTCAATTGAAGTTTTGATGAAAATAAACAAAGGGTAATTAAGAATGTTAATTAAGATTCTAAATGTTATGTTAATTTAACTTGTGCTTTTGAGTGGATTAATTCAAAGATAGGACTCAAGCAAAGCAAATAAATCAGCAATAAAAGATAAAAACTGAACAGATAAGAAAGGAGAACATTCTAGAAAAAATTCGTAAAAACGGAGAATGTTCTCCAGGACCAAGACTAATCATCACAGCCCCAAGATCAATCAATCTCCACTAATTAAAAGAAACTACTCGAATCACAAAGAGAAAAGATCACGAATTAGCTAGACCAAACAGATTTGAACCTTTTCCAACTTAAACCGTCAAAGAAAGATAAACGATCTTGAAATGTACAAGACATTCAGAATGATCAGACTAAACCTCCTGATTGATTATCAATCTCCATAAAGTTCAAAGACTAGGACTCCAGATTGATTATCAATCTCCAGAATTTTCATTAACATTCTGCAGAAGTTCATCATCATTCTCCAAGTTGTTTTGACAGAATCAAAACTCCATATCAAATCAAAGACATTAACAAGCATATCTAAAGAACAAAGTATCATCAAACTCAAAGGAAAACTAATCAAAAATCGAAGAACTCAGCCCAAGTCAACATAATTCAAAAGTGTTCAAAGGCTGGAACATTTTTATTCATATAATTGGTCTTTGGTCAAAACTGACAGAGCACTACCAACAGCTCTTTTGACCATTATTAAATGCTCTAAAAACGCCTATACAAGGAAGGTGAATGCTCAGGGAAAATGCAGAAGTTCAAGTGCTAACAATTCTCATAAAGTCATTCACATTCACATACTTGAAACTCTCTCATTACTCGAAGAAGAATCAGTCTGATCACTTTTCATTACTCTGTTATTTTTGTACTGAATTCTTTGTAAAGAATCAAATCTCAAACAAGAGTTGAGATACCTTAGATTCTAACAAAATAATCTCCTCATTATTGTATAACTCGAAATATAAGAGTTTAGTATAGTTTGGGTAAATAGTAAGAAATCCTATCAAGGTTGATAGGTGACCTGATTAATCTCTTTCTAGGTAGAAAGGATTGAAGTTTGTAAACAGAATAAGGTTGATCTGAGCTAGGTGCTGTAAAACCAAAAAGGTTTTTTTGTTTTGAACACTTAGTGAAAAATGTCACAGTTGTGAGAACTAGACGTAGCCCGAGTTGGGTGAACCAGGATACATCCGTGTGTGGTATTCTTTCTCTTATCTCATTGTTTATTAAGTTTGATTAATCATTTAAGTTAAAAACATAAACTGAATTTTTGATTTTAAGCTAACCAAGAACGTTCTCCGTTTTTTGGTAAAAACCAAGAACGTTCTCCGTTTTCTGTCTTCTTAACCAAGATCATTCTTGAGTTGAATTTTTAAGTATTTTCAAGAAATTTTTAAATAGGGAAAATTATAATTCAAACTCCCCTTCCTTGTAAATTGACATTGATATTTCATTTATCATAAAAACTCTAAGTATAACATGAACTTGGTTCCAACAAGTATATGTAGTGTCAAATGTGTGCTTAAAGCTAGCACTATATGGTGTATTGGCTCAGGTAACCACATATCGCTTTGGAATAAACGATGGTTGTATGATGGTACTATTATGACAGCACTGGTGATTGATGAGCCCTATTTGGAAAACCTTTGTGTAGGGGATCTCATCAACCCATTTGTAATGTCATGGAACATTCTGCTCATTGCCTCTTTGTTTGACTCGATAACTATAACTAAAATATTGCAAACTCCTTTGTTTGACTCAGTTAATAATGACAGGAGAATTTGGTGCAAGGAGCGAAATTGAGAGTACTCAATGAAAATCACCTATTAGGTATATGTGTAAACTTATGGTGATGTGGCCCACTTGATAAATCATGGGCAATGGAACCTTATTTGGCATCTTTGTGTTAAGACAAACTCTCAAATTAAGTTTTGATGAAAATAAACAAAGGTTAATTAAGTATGTTAATTATGATTCTAAATGTTATGTTAATTTAATATGTGCTCTTGAGTGTTTTTATTAAAGATAGGAACCAAGCAAAGCAAAGAAATCAGATGAAAAACTAAACAGAACATTCTTGACCATAAGTTATACAAACGGAGAATGTTCTGCAGAATCAAGATTGATTGTCGCAGCCACTTCACCAATCTTTCTCCATCACTTTAACAATAATTATGCCTTAATTCTTTATACCAATTTCATCAGTACATGTCAAGGAACAGATAGGAATCATTATTACTTAAAACGGTTCTCGAATCACTAAGCTAAATCATCATAAATCTAAGCATGTCAAAAAATGACTGTAACTTTCTCCAGTCTGGAACTGTCAAGAAAGTTGAAACAAGACTGAACTTTAAGACTGATTATAAGTCCTCAGACTGTCCAGAAGACTATCAGACCTAATTGATCATCAATCTCCACTTTTAATCAACGTTCTCCATTTTTGAGAAGAACAATCTCTGTTTTTGCAGAAGAAGACTTCTCAGTTCTGCAGAAATTATTCACTCATTTCCAAACAATTTTGGATCGAATCAAGTGTCTAGATCAAAGCCCAATTATCATCAAGTATTTTCGAAGCTTAATGGGTCATTAAGCGCGCAGGAAACATTTTTTAAATTGAGCAAAACAACCCAAACAAGCAAGGCCCAAAACTGTCACATGAATGGTTTATTTTTTCAACAGAAAGGTTGCTTGTGTCAGAAGAAAACAGAGCACTACCAACAACTCTTTCTGACCAGAATTAAATGCTCAAATCGTCTATAAAAGGAAGGCAAATTCGCAAGCATTATTCAGAACTTCAAGTGCCAAGTATTCTCATTAAATCACATTCACTTGCATTCTTGAAGCTATCTCATTCACAAAAGAAATCAGGCTGAAATTACTTCATACTTCCAGATTATCTTACTAAGTTCTTTAATTCTGAATTTATTCTCAAACAATAGTTGAGCATAATCAGATTCAACCAAACCTTTTAAATCATTATTGTGTAAACTCATAACTATAAGGATTGTTTATAGTTTGAGTGTGATTAAAAGAGTTAACTGTAAAATCCTAGCAGATTAGTTAGGTGACTTGATTGAATCCTTTCTGGGTGGAAAGGAAGTGTAGTTACTGATCAAGGTTGATCTTTAACTGTGTAACCAGAAGATTGTTCTCCGTTCTTTGAACACTTAGTGAAAATCTCACAGTTATGAGGACTGGACGTAGCCCACATTGGGTGAACCATGATATATCTTTGTGTGGTATCTCTTCCTTATCTCTATTTACATTCAGTTATTTTTATTGTCAAAATTAAATAGACAAACTAAAAATTGTGATTTTAAATAATCAAGAATGTTCTCCGTTTTCTGTTTCAGAACCAAGAACGTTCTTCGTTTCTGTTTTTCATAACCAAGAACATTCTTGAGTTGTTTTTCTTAAGTTTTTAACAGGAAATTTTAAATAGGCAAGGTTACAATTCAAACTCCCTTCCTTGTAACTTGACATTGCTACTTCACTTAGTGCTCTATAAAAAATAAAGAACTTGTTATGGCGCATTTGGAGGTGGTGTTTTCCTACTAGAGTCCAACAACAGCAACGTGGAATAGAGTATCCCAGTAATTTTGCGATGTGCAATCAAGCAATAGAGAATAGTACTCATATTCTTTTTACTAGCGCTAATAATCGACATATTTGGCAAAAAAATATCTTTATTTCAGGTTATTGATGATGTTATGTCTCAAAGTATAGAGGCATCGGAAATCGTTTTCACAGTGTTGCAACAACTACCCAACAAGGAAGCAAGTCACTTTGCATCTATCATTTGGAGCATCTAGAAAAAGCGTAATAACAAATGTTGGAACAATGTCGTCGAGAGCCAAAACCATGTTTTTACCCGAGTTGTTGATTTATTTAATGATTGGACTACTATCAAAAGCACTCATTATCAAGCATCAGAGATGCAAGTGGGTCAACCAACAATCTCTTAGAGGAAACCTAAGGCAAGTAGAATGAAATGCAATACTTGTGTGTCCTTCTCGCATACAAATAAGTTGGATATTGGCATGTGTATACATAATGAACATGGAGAATTTTTTCTAGCCAAAACAAAATGGTTCACACCTCACTATGCAGTTCATGTAGTTGTCGCCATTGGGTTACTTTTAACCTATGAGTGGGTGCACCAATTACAACTAGTGCCTATAAGCTTCGAATTAGACTCAAAAATGGGAGTTGATACTATCCACTCTCCAATGCTTGGTAATCCTAAATTTAGGGATATTATTGAACATTATACATCTATGTTTACTTCTTGTTATGTAAACTCTCATGTTGAGTTCTGTATGAGACAAACGAATGAGGTTGTTCATCCCCTCTTGCTAAGGTGGACACATCTCAACCTTGATTCCATATTTGCATAGAAATACCTCTTTGTATTGAACACAATATTATTAATGAAATGAGATAATAACTTTTCAGTCAAAGAAAAGAATAATCTAGAACGGTATACCTTTAAAATTCGAGAGATAGTTGATAGAGAAAATGATGAGCGGTGAACTACCCTCATTGCCGTCTAACATTCCAGAATTAGGATTTTAGGATTTTGATAACCATCAAATGGGATACCGATTAAATAACTAAATGGTTGATCAGGGCAGAAACCTCTCATTGAACTTAACTGAATGGTTCAACTCATCACGGACTTCATAGACCATTCAGCAACAAAAGTCCAATGCATAATTCAATGCTTAATATTAATAAACCACAATTTAATTAATAATAATTCCTAATAATTGATTATTGTGAATCCATAATTGATTAATTAAATAATTAATCTAACAATCTTCCATTTAGATGACAAAAATCAATTACTAAAAGAATAAAAAATTTAAGATTAGAGTACCAATTATGATTAAAACACTTGTCATCCAAAGAGAAGTGAGCTTTAACGATGCAGAAATTATATCTAATAGAAGAAAAAAAATCATTCATGTCAAAAATTTAAATTTTATACAATAATAGTGACTTTAGAATGACCCAAACATTTGAAAATGTTGTTGTAAACTCTCACTAACCCAAAATACAAAGACTTTACTCAACTAATATGAGTTACAGCCAATGAGCTTACTCATTTGTATAAGTTTGTGGTTAGCGTTTCAGCCAATGAGTTTTCAATTTCATAAATGTCATAAATTATGTACATAGATCTAAGAATAGTAATTACATATAGGCAATAGCCTATTGCATGAGTAATTACATTTAATTATAAGTACCTTTGTAACACAATTTCATCCTCAATATAGAATATTGGCAATTAAAAGAGTAACACAATATAGTTGCATGCTATAAAATTATTGTGCATTTTCAATTACCTATTCATACAATTATGATGTTTATAAAGATTATAAGAATAAGATTTTTAATATGAATCTCAACATTTAGAATAAAACTTAATTTTCAAGATCTCATAAAGTATGTCATATATTATAATGCGCACAAGAATATATAACAATGTAATAATAATAATGATTGAGTATTTATAATTTGTGTATACATGCACTTCCACTAATTCCACATACATACAAACGAAATTTGAATTCTCATTAGAGCCCACTAATTTCAAAAATTCTCTAATGATATAATATGCACTACCACTAATTCGACATGTATAACAAGATTCAGATTTTCATCAAGAGACCACTTGATTAAAATTACTCTATAATGATATAATATTTAACAATAATACATTTTTAATTCAAGTTTATCGCGATAAGATGTTATCATCATAAATAATTTTGTGTACACACTCCTACTAATCTCACATATATAAACAAGGGTGAAATTGTTATTCGAGTTTACGGGTATATAAATACTCTAATGATATAGTATTTCACAGTTAGATACTAAATTTTTAGTGCAAAATTATCGATATAAGTGATTATAGAATTTTATCACTAATAGATTTTCACATATTTAACCACATATTTTGCACAAAATAATATAGCATAGTTATTAAGACAAATTGTCACATGATGATAGTATAAAACCCAATATATATTTAACTTACCAATGGCAGAGTTTTTAATATTTGGGTTTCATAGTTAACCACTTGTCTGCAGATACAATTAAGGAGATTATTTTTTTTTCTTTTTCTACTTAATATATCAAAATATAGAATCTCATGTTATAATAAACATTCTCAAAAGAATTTTATCAAAGTAACCTTTATACAAAAGAGAACGATGATTATATAAAAGATTTATCATCGTATTAGTAAAATTAAATCCTTAATATTTAAAAGAATATGATATACGCATATTAATAATATTTCGTTCAAACCTCAAATGTTACAAATATTGCAGTCAAACATGTTTGAGAATTAGGTTACACGCAAGAGAAATATATGAGAGTTCATATTTTATTATTATAGAGGATACAAGAAAAATAGCCATAAACTTAATGATTATATATTTTATAAGTACTTCGATAAAATAATATTATATTCGTTAGGAGTATTGATCTTATACGTGTACTTTTAAGAATTTTTATTTATTTATAAATTAATTAAAACTATAATATCCTCAATATGAGTCTCCATAACAAATAAAATATATTATTAAGAAAATAATATGTGTTTCTT
>JBBPBP010000004.1:24198458-24217524 GCA_037974735.1 Cicer chorassanicum
AGCTAATGAGTATTTAGTAACAAAAATAATTCTAAAACTAATTAATCTTAGATTAATTATAGTTTCATATTTTTGTCATTAAAAATAATTTTTATTTTATAAAATATTGGAAGATATTGCTGGAAAGATATTTAATGATTATTGCATATGAAAAACGTCTTTCATTATTAGCATTAACTTTTGTGATGATAATTAAATTGAAGCAACCTTATGTTTCTTAAGTTTTAATAAAAAAATATTTCATAATTTGAAATTTACCATAAATATTTTCGTAACAGTACGTTATAAATAAATGAAAATATATATATATATATATTAATTTTGATAGAAACAAATTTTCAATTTGCTTGCAAATGAAGCCATGTAAGATTATAGGTGGATGGTCGAAGAAGATTTATGCTTGTAAATTTTAATAGTCATCATAGGAAGTATGTCATTATCCTCTTTATTTGTACGCCACTTTTTTCTATTTTGATGTTAATTCCCAATCCTAATAATAGTTCCCAACGTACTAAAGTATGGTTACAAAATGTTTTACAATTTACGATATTGCCAAGAGGAAGTTTTGACAATTGGTATTAACACTTTGACAACCACTTTCTAAATTACTACAATTTGATAAGGGAGTCTCATTTTTAAGGATAGATAATAAGACAAACGTAAAAAGTATTCTAAACGTATGTATTAAAAAATTAAATATAGAAATGTTATCTATTTTTTCTAATGGTCAAAATCAATAATTATTTATTATCTTAGTATGTTTTATTTTCTTTCAATTTTGAACTCTCATACTTTAATTATTTAATTATTATTTCAAACTAATTAAACTTTTTATTTGTTCAAAAATATTATTTAATAGTGCGTTCAATTATTAAGAAGCTTAAAATTTATTTTTTCAACATTTTTTATTTTGAATTTTTTAACAAAAACTTTAAATGCACCTATTAATGATACATTAATAATAAGAGCAGTGTTAAAATCACTTTTTTCAATATTCATTTTTTTTATTATGTGAAATCAATATAAATTTCACATTTTAAAAATAGATTTCACATAAAATAATAAAATTTATATAGATTTTATCTAATAAAAAAATAAATTTTGGAGTGAGTTTTTCTCATATTTTTCTTGATAATAATGAGCTAAAATAATAATAAATAGGACATAGCATTCATGATTTATATCATAGGACATGATATCATACGTTGTGGCTACTGTAGCAAAGAAGCCAAGAACATAACCAACCACCCTTGCATCAGCACACACACAGATAATACTTTCCTCGGTATACAGCCTCAAGTCTCATATATTGTCATTAAGATTTAATTTAACTAACAAAAAAACCATATGGTAGATTGAATGTCATTTTCTAAATTTAACCATAAAATTTTACAGTCGTATAAAATAATATTGTAGTATTTATTTATTTTTTTAAAATAAAAAAGACCTTGTAGATTAAATACTCATGGATTAAATAATGAAAATTAATAAAGTTAATAATTAACTATATTAATGGAATAAAATGACAAATGCTTACAAATAAAATAAAACTTACAAGTATCAAGATGAAAAAACGTTGCACAAATCAAAATAACGTGGTATCAAAATTAAAATAACGTTAAACTAAGACAACAAGCACACAAAATGACAAAATAATAATTAAATATATATGTTAGAGGAAATGAAAAAAAAAAACGAATGAGTTGTGAGTTTATAGAGAATTAGATGAACCTGAGTGACGCACGACTTGGCTCGCCATACGCTACACCTGTTGAAGATATACACGTCACCATCATGTAGGTCCCCTTTTCTCTCTCCTGCCATAACTTTACACTCCTCCGGCTACCCGAACTGCCCGCCTCCCATATGGTCACGCTCTCACATTCCTTGGGCACCCCAAAACTCTCACCCCTTCCACTTCTTCGGGCACCGGCCCATTTTAAATTTTCTTTTGTTTTTCAAGGATTTTAGGATTTTTTTTTCTATTATATTCTTTTTATATTTTCTTTTAAAATACCCTATTTGAAATTGACTTTTTATTTGTTTTTACCAGATTGTATAATCGGGGTGCAATCATAAAAATTGGTGATGTGAATTTAAGTGTTTTCACGAAAAATTGAATATCTAATTAAATAATTTCTTTAAATAAAGTGACAAAACGAAAGAGAAAAGAAATAAACAAATATTGATTAGGTCAAAAGAAAAAGAAAGCATCATTAAGCAAGTTCTAGCCAATGAAGTTTTTAAAGAAAGAATTACCTTATTGCTATAATGGATCAAAAGATAATATGTATTGGTTTACTTCACTTAACTAAAATTATTACAATTCAAATTAAACTAAAAACTATTATAAAGTGTTGACTTGAAATATTTTTTATTTTTCCTCATAATTAGCTCATTTTAGGTCATCGTCAACTGGACATGGTATCACTTATCCTATGCCACATAATTACCTAATACATGAATATTTCCACTTGCACAAAAACAACTATTACAAATAAATTTTATTATATTTTTCATATTTTTAAAACTAACTACTTAATATATCACTAATTTTATTATATTTTTCTTATTTTTGATTTTTTTGACAGATTTAACTCTCGGTGGTTTGAACTTTAGTAAAGTTCTTCATAACGGTATAGAAGGATATCGAAAAAAAGTTTCTCCTAACAACATAAAAGGATAACGAAAAACAATCGACCACATGGTTAAGGAAGTGATATATTGATTCACACTTATTTATATTTTTTAATTATATATTTTATACTTATTATATTTACTTTAGCATATTTTTTTACATATCAATTTTATTAGAGATTGTACTTTGGGTTCTAACATGACGTTTTCGAAGAAGAGATTGACACATGAACTGCATATACATATCTACATTGTTATTATATTGTCAAAAACATTATACAGATAGGGTCACGCTTCAGTTCGACCTCCATCAACAAAACTATAGCCACCAGAGGACATGAAAACCTATCATGAGATCTGCATTGATATTAATTGAGACTGAGTTTGAAGGAGATAGATTAAACATTGGAATGAGCGTGAGATCAGTTCGTAAAAGGTGTTTTACACCACAATCATGTATTGCAAGGTCAGTTTGTAGAATGTGTTTTATACTACATCACATAATATATGAATTGGTTTAGGCAACACACCAAATTTGTTATTTCCATCGAACAATATATGTGTGATCGACATTTGCATTCGCCAACATATTCTAATTCCACTCAACCCCGATCAACCCCACAAGAATAATCCATGCACCAAATCGCAAAATCGTCTTCATCATCGCCTCACCTATATATTGAACCATACATTCCATATTATGGTTTGCCACCATTGCACATACAAATCCCTACAGAAGTTCCATAATATGGTCTACCACCATTACCACATGTACATACACCTGCAAAAATGTCGACTTAGTATTACGTTCCATCAATGCATGAAATACAAACCCCAGTTATTCAATAGAGCGCGAGATTTTCTATATTTTGTTTGAAATTCATTGCACATCTCATGGGTTGACTTATGTTGTTTTTATTCCATATAAAATCCCGAGACTCAAAATTATATGGATACGATTGGTAGTAGCTCTAATCCACCGACAAATTACCAATGATTTGAGTTGCATACACCTCCAATATGGGAATAGTGATGAAGAACATAATTAAAATTAGGATAAATCAGAACAACCACAAGTCGTTCAAAGAACTAGACGAGTTCAACGACTTCCTAGATGTGGGACTGAGGGCATTTAGGTGGACATGATTAATTAAAATTTGATTTATTTTTTCATTTAATGTATTTGTTTGGATTTTATTAATATAATTTATTTACTTTTATTATATATAATATATTTTTTAATATATTTTTTATTTGTTAAATTAAATAAAGTTGCATCCTCAAAATGCGACCTCTTAAAGGAGATCAATATTAACGCAATATATGATCACATCTCTGCAACCTCCTAAAAACAAAAGAAAAAGATATTTTAATATTTAATTTTAAATTAAGATATTTCAAAAAAAAATTAAAATATAAGATATTTCATGGTGAGACGTAATAGAATGTACCTGTAAAAATTTTAAATTAATGTTTTTTGGTAAATATAAGATATCAACAATTATCTGATTAATTTGTAAAAAACAAAAAACAATTACCACCTGATTAATAAATAAAATATTTTGTAATTATTTTTTACTTTTGTTTCAATTTCAGCAATAGTGTTTGGAGTTATACTGAGTCAGCTTGCATAGCATAGGACTAAGGAGAACACAAACACAAACACAAACACAAACCCCATCTCTGAGATTGATGTGTGTGTCTCTCTCTCGGAGCATACCTTTCTTTGTTAAGCTAACTTGTTCTATATATCTTTTTTTCGGTTAAAGGGTTGGCATTACTCTCTTCATTTTTCTTACAACCTGATCAATCTAGGGTTCAAGTAATTTTTTTTTTCATTTTTCATTTTGTGGGGTTTTGATTTTCTTCTTCATGTGATCTACCTTCCCTCTTTTCTCATTTTAAATTTCTGGGTTTTTTCAGATTTCTTGTTTTGAAGCTTATTGAGTGATAAAGTTGTGATTTTTAGGTTTTATTTGTGAATTATTCATCTGGGTTTGTTCTTATTTTGGTTTTAAGGCATTGTAGGGTGTATGGGATTTTTGGGGTGTTTTTTTAGTTTTGATGATTTATGGGTTTGATTATTTAGGGCTTAATTGAAATGGGGTTAGGTGGTGAGAATGAGAATGGTAAGGTGATAGAGTCTTTGGATGTGTGTAAATCAAAAGGGAGAAAGAAGAAGAAGAAACAAGATGGGGTAGTTGAAGATGAAGAAGAAACTGGTTGTTGGCTTAGTTTCAGGTTCATTGGTAGCTGCATTTCTTCAAGATCCAAGGTTGATAGCTCTGTTAGTGGCACCAGTACTAATTATGGTAACCTCTCTATTTTTCATTTGAAAAATTACTCTTCTTATGTTTTTGGATTTGGAATTTCTTTTGTTTTTTATTGTGCATTTGTGTTATTCAAACACTTAAATTCAGGGTGGTATCGAAAACGAAGCTAAACTTGTAGAAATTTACGTGTTGAAAAGTAAATAATTTTGGGTTTCTTTAGCTTCTTGTTCAGAACTCTATGTGAAAATTTGTTTCAAACATATGTGTTGTTAAAGTACAAGCAATGCTTTATTTAGGATTTTGTGAGAATTTTGAAAGAAAATTACGGTCCTTTCTATAGCACCTTCCCTTTCTCTAGAGCATCACTGGTTGTTAGTTTCTTCACCTCATTGAGTTTGGGGACGAGTTCTTAACATTGTTGTTAAATAACCGCTTTTTTTTGCTATCTCCGATTGACAACATTGATTCTTAAATTGCACAATTGTATTTGTGACTTGTAAACTTGTGAGTTGTGAGAATCTCGGTATATCATTCTATATCAATGTTATGTATGTGTTTGTTGTGTATGATAAGAAGAAGAACTTGGTTTTCTTAGTTGGTTGCATTTCCTTTTCTTAATTTATCAAGTCAGATTTGAAATGGTACCTATTTTTTTCCTTCTTATCTTGATATGATAAATGATGCTATCTTATTGCTTGTTCTCATTATAGCTGAAAGTAAATCAACTATCGATACAAGTAGAGACCAACCAATGCTTCCGGTAGTCTCTTCGACAACTACTAGTAATGCTGAAAGCAATTCATCCACTTCAAAACTCGAAGAGGAGCTTAAAGTTGCTTCCAGGCTGCGAAAGTTCTGTTTCAATGATCTTAAGTTGGCAACAAGAAATTTTCGGCCCGAGAGTCTACTCGGTGAAGGTGGGTTTGGTTGTGTGTTCAAAGGATGGATTGAAGAAAATGGAACTGCTCCGGTGAAACCTGGCACAGGACTTACCGTTGCTGTGAAAACCCTTAACCACGATGGGCTCCAGGGTCATAAAGAATGGCTGGTTTGTAATTTTCCTAATATGATTTGTCTTCCTTCAGAGTTCGGTTCTTAAAGATGTGTCTTTTCTTTGAATATTATATGCTGATTTCTTTCAGGTTTTATAATTTCTCGTTTGGTTCACTTAACAGGCTGAAGTAAATTATCTCGGTGATTTAGTTCATCCACACCTCGTCAAACTTATAGGCTACTGTATCGAAGATGATCAAAGGTTGCTTGTATATGAATTTATGCCTCGTGGAAGCCTGGAAAACCACTTGTTTAGGAGTAAGTTACTATTACATCCTCATTTTATTTTCCAATATTCGTTGGACTGTTATTGCATTTTTTGAGTTGAAGGACCCTGCTGATGGTACTAATTGTTTCACATTTTAATATATTTCCATCGGTATCTGTGATGTTTTTATTATTTACCGAATATTTCTCTTGTTTTAACGTTTTATTGAGTATTTTTCTCGTGTACAAAACTATATTGCTGTAGGATCGTTGCCTCTCCCGTGGTCCATTAGGATGAAAATTGCACTAGGAGCTGCAAAGGGACTTGCTTTTCTTCATGAGGAAGCCGAACGGCCAGTAATATATAGGGATTTCAAAACTTCCAATATACTATTGGATGCAGTAAGTGCCGAATGTTACAACACTAATACGCTTCGTTTTTTCTTTTAGTTTAATCTTATTAATAACGCAATGATTCAGGATTACAACGCCAAGCTCTCAGACTTTGGACTTGCAAAAGACGGTCCAGAGGGTGATAAAACCCATGTGTCTACTCGAGTGATGGGAACTTATGGTTATGCTGCACCGGAATATGTCATGACAGGTAAGTTTAGTTGGTTAAGCCAAAGTCCAAACCCATGTGTCTACTTGAGTTGTATTTTGTAAATGACTTAGTGTGCGACTGTTTCTTGCCTTGGTGACCTTTATTGGGTGATGTGAGTTGTTTTGTTTCCTCGTTAGGCAGGGTTGTTAAATAGTGGCTATAGTTGTGCTATAGCGTAGTAGAATTTGAACTAATTGTTATTGTTCTGTGATATGCTATTTAGGACATAATGTTGTCAAATAGCGGTGCTATAGCGTTGTCGCATAGCAGAATTTGAACAAACAGTTATTTTCTCCGATCCACAATTGACAACATTGTCGTAAAGAATATTTAGGATTATGATCATAATTTATGCAGGAGTTGCCAATGTTTTGCTTTCTCATTTATAAAACTTGCTGTTCTATGATTTTCACTTACATTTGTTCCAAGTCCTTTTAAATGTAATTCAACATCTTTATCATCTATAATCTTTAAATACTTGGTTTAGGGCATCTTACATCAAGAAGTGATGTGTATAGTTTTGGAGTGGTACTACTTGAGATGATAACCGGTCGAAGATCTATGGACAAAAACCGGCCGAACGGTGAACATAACCTTGTGGAATGGGCTAGACCGCATCTAGGAGAGAGAAGAAGGTTCTACAGGTTGATAGACCCTCGCTTGGAAGGTCACTTCTCGATAAAAGGAGCTCAAAAAGCCGCCCATTTGGCTGCTCACTGCCTTAGCCGAGATCCTAAAGTAAGACCACTAATGAGTGAAGTTGTAGAAGCCTTGAAGCCTCTACCAAACCTTAAGGACATGGCTAGTTCATCGTACTATTTCCAGACAATGCAAGCCGACCGTTTTAGTGCAAGTCCGAATACTCGAAACGGGAGAACACAAGGAGCATTGCTTGCTCGGAATGGACAACAACAAAGGAGCCTTTCCATATCACATGGTACTCATGCTTCTCCATTTCACCATCAGTATCCTCAACATTCACCAAAACCAAGTGGAAAGGCACAAAGTTGATGTTGATGAAATTTCTTCATATTTTCTGTCATCATTTCTTAATTTCTCAGTATAGATGTAACTTCTTGTGAAGCTATTTGTTCATGGACAACTTGAGAGGGAAAAGAAGCATGTTGCTTGCTTTATAATTATGATGTATGTTAATGCTTCGAAATGAATCCCCTATTGCACGATACAACAGATGCGGAGATCAGTAGATTTGGTAAGAAAACTTCTATCTCTAAATCAAATGATCTTCACAACTGTTGCACTAAGCAGCTGCTACAGGGGATCCAAATCCGTTAATTATTGTTGACCCTTTTGAATTTAAGGGCATGTGAAGCTTATTGAGCAAACTATGTCTATTGCAAAGTTGTCGACCAATATGTTTCTTTCAGGTTGTTTTGAAATATTCATGATTGTTAATTCCTCAAGTTTAATTTTATTTTATTTCAATTGGGCCTTGAAATGTTCTTATCTCTTTTGATTTATGTATGATTTTATAGTGCTATCAAAGAGTGCGGCTCATTAAATTAATAACTGCCTTTTTTGTTTATGGAAAGATGAGAAAGAAACTTTATTGCATTAATTTATGTCAGTTGTGTGAATGTTGTATTTAACAATGGTACTTGATCCCATCAACCCTTCTAAGAGTATGTGGGGATGGATAATATTCTTTATGTTTCATTTATTAATTGATGTTCTTTTAATTCTTGTCATGTACTCAGAAATAAAATACTTTGATAAATTGTCATCATAGTTTAGGTGCAAATGCAATAACGGTATCACAAATGTACACACATTTATTTTTTTTACTGACAGTACACGTATTGAATGGCGTGGAATATATAATTTCAATCTACAATACACTATAAGAATTTTCAACTATACCAAAAATACAATTTTGTCATTTATAAATTTAACCTTTGTAAAAATTTTAAGGTCACAATTGTAAATTACTATAGATTTCTGCACATAACCCAATTTCTTTAAATTTGTGTCATTTTGAAATATTTCTCGTTTATACACTGCAACACTCCAATATTTCTGCAAATCAAACAGATTCACATTCTCAACTATACCAAAAAATACAATTTTGTCCTTTATAAATTTAACCTTTGCAAAAATTTTAACGTCACAATTGTAAATTACTCTAGCTTTCTGCACATAACCCAACTTCTTTAAATTTTTGTCATTTTGAAATATTTCTGGTTTACACACTGCAACAGTCCAACATTTTTGCAAATCAAACAGATTCACAGAGAAGAAAATCAAACAGATTCACGGAGAAGAAAATCAGAGAGATTCAAGAAGAAGAAAATCGCAAATGGAACAGCATAAAGAAGGGGTTGCCACAATCTGTGATACAAGTCTGGTCAAGGTTTGTCACTTCCTCCTTCAAACCCATTCTAATTTTCAGTTCTTCCTTCTATGGACATTTACATATGTTATCTCTATTTTGTTTTTCAAATAGACTACAGGAGGTTCAACCACCACCACTAAAAAGGTAATCCACCTTCTTCATATTCCTTTGTATTTTTTTGGTTTTTTGTTTGTACTTCTAAATGCTATTTGTTTGGTCTTTAATTTTTTCTAAGCCTCCACGACAAAAAACGTAACCCAACTTCTTCATCCTTTGCATTTTATTTTTTAGGGTTTTTTGTAGTTCTAAGTGTTCTTAAAAACACTATTTCTTAAAAACACTATTTTTTAGGTTTTTTGTTTGTACTTCTAAATGTTATTAAAAATGCTATTTATTTGATCTTTAATTTTTTCTAAGCCTCCACCACAAAAAACGTAACCCAACTTATTCATCTTCTTTTGCATCTTATTTTTTTAAAGTTTTTTTTTGTATCTATTTTAAAAACACTATTTCTTAGTTCTTTAAATTATTTTTGATAACCCATCTCATTTCATATTCCTTTGCATATTTTTAGGTTTTTTTGTTTGTACTTCTAAATGTTATTACAAACTGAAATTGCATCTTCAACTTCTTTAGGTTTTCTTGGCTCTTTAGGTTCCAAATCTTTTGCATTTCATCTTCAGAGATATATTACAATATGAAATAAATGATTAATTTTCAATTTATTTTTATAAAATTTGCATTGGTTCACAGACAAGAAATGCAACACCATTGAAGGACATTAACACCTCAAAGGAAACTTGGAAAATAGCAGTTAGGGTCACAAATTACTTCACTGTTGCTAGTAAAAATAGGAATGTGCACGATGACGTTATTTTGATGGATTAACAGGTCTACATTTTAACTTTTTCTTTATGTTTGGTTAACAAATATCTTCATTCTATTGGTTAGTATTTCATTTTATAAATTATTTGTTATTAAAAGGCTGATCAGATACATGTTATACGACAAGATGATTCTGTTAAATGGAGGGGCAAACTCAAAGAGAATCAAACATACATCATCCATAACTTTTCAGTTTTTCCAAGTACTTTCCAATTCAAATATTGCCTCCACGAATTCAAAATTGTTTTCAATTCTGCTACTTTTGAAGAAGAGATTGATCTCCCTGAAATCCCACCGACTCAGTACTGTTTTGTGTCTTTTAGCACCATTTTGAATGGGCAGAACCCTCCTAACAAATTAATTGGTAATACTATCATTTCTTTTTTTAATTGAATAATATATATGTGTTTTATATTTTTCGTGTTTCAATGGATAACTTATCTTTTTTATTTATAAATATTATTGGGTAGTGGATGAGGTCATTTCTTCAACTTCAACATCATCAAGCAAAAAAACTTGTGTCACCGTCAAAATCAAATATCTCAGGTAACAACAATATTTACATTTAATTAATATACTATGCAAAACATGTTTCAAATGATATTATTCATTTGATCAGCGGAAACATCCTTACTTGCTTCCTATGGGAGGCTTATGGTACACAATTCCTCAATTATGTTAATGCTCACCCCAACTCTGGTCCCCCATCATTATAATCTTCCACCATGCACGAGTCAAGCCTCCAGAAGGTATTATTAATTCAACACAAGTACTAATTATTTAATAAAAGATATCGTTTGTTACAATTTACTTAAATGTAGTTGTTAATTACTTAGTTCTATATGGCAGGAAACAACAGACACACAATCACTAATGCATCGAGTGGAACTAAACTTATTATCAATGAAAACACGCACCAAATCAAGGAATTCAGAAATCAGTAAGTTGGCCAATTCTTTACAAGTGTCTTCCAATGTTGCAGTTATGATTTAGCATGATTAGAGGTCAAACGATTTTAATGATGTCAACCACTCATCTTGAGTTAGTAGTTTTGTTTATAAGTAATCTTTTTTCTATAAAGTAGTCAATTTTCAATGAATGCAGGTTACCTACAATAGATGATATAGATAACTACATTCAGGGATGCCAACTACAAACTCAGATCCCATCTTCATCTCAATACACTTCACAAGAGAAGTTTATGTACAATGCTCAAGCTAAAACTCTTCGCCAAATCAAGGCTATTGGACATGTAACTATAATTTCATAACACTATTTTTATGTAGATATATACATTATTTAATTGTTATAATTTTTTTAATTATGACATGGTTTTTAGAAAATAATTTGTGTCACTGTGGCAACTCTGTTAAAGGTTCTGCTAGACAAATTGGGTTGGTTTTATCTTGGTTGCACTAATTGCACAATCAAAGCTAAAGAATGGATTACAAATTATCAATGTAAATGTGGTGTTCAGGTTGACGAACCAATTGCAAGGTACATCAAACTTTAATAGATGCTGTTTTTTATATTTTAGAAGTATGTAATTTCATTTGTTCTTCATAATTCAAAATGTATTGTCCAATCAAAGTAAAACTAAATGGTTACAATTTTCTAATTTATAGGCATATGGAATAAAGTAGAAACAATTTGTATATTATTAAAGGTTAGTGTTACTATATGAAAGGTTTTCTCTTAACTGTCATATAAGGATATGAATTTGTTCCCAAACTAAAAGCAAATATCCCATAAGAGTAGTTCAATATTCAACCTTAATTTATCAAAATTTATAAATCAATATTAGAGTCCTTATATCAAACACTTATTGGTATAAATACTAACAACATAAAACATGTACAAAATGATCATTGAAGTTTTCCACGACAATTGCTTTTGAAATTTCCTTACGTGGGATCAGGATTGTACTTCACTACTTGAAA
The DNA here is from genome assembly GCA_037974735.1 of Cicer chorassanicum. NCBI lineage: Eukaryota > Viridiplantae > Streptophyta > Magnoliopsida > Fabales > Fabaceae > Cicer > Cicer chorassanicum. The sequence goes on from JBBPBP010000004.1 coordinate 24,210,411, forward strand.
TTTCAGCACTTCAAATGAGGAAGAATATGATTGAGGCATGTATATAATGCTTAGTCCAAGTAACTTCATAGTTTGGATATTTATTGTTTACCACATAATATGACATAACTCATTTACCTGAAACATGTTAAAGGCTGGTGATACTGACATAAGGATATATCCATAAGAACTTTGTTCATGTTACTATACCTAGAAATCCATCTTGATCAACAATTGTTCTATCTTGGTACTTTTTGGGAAAGAACTTTGTACATTTTCTATCTTTTGTGCACAGTGCTTTTTGGTTTGATAAACCACATGGCCCATGTATCATGTGTGATTTGACCAAATTGTACAATTCTAGATCACTGGCATGGTCCAGAATTTCAGCTGAAATTATTTTGTCAATATCATCTAGTGTTGGGTATTTTGTTGATGGATGAAGGAATATCAAGATATGGGCATGTGATAAACCTCGCTTTTGAAATTCAATGGTGTACATATTTACAAAGGTTAATTTTCCATTTATCGCATGATGAGCATATAAGTTTACAACATATAAACTATTTATAAATATTAAGAAGAATACTTACATGCAAGTATTTTGCCAAGAACTTGTTTCTTTGTCAAATCTGCTAGTAGCTTGTCAAACTTCATTTTAAATATCCTTGCAATTATGTCTGAACGATCAGTAGCTTTTAAATGATTTGATGGTAACAATCGTTGGACTTCTGGCCAATTAAGATTACATGTAAATGTAATAAAAAGGTCAGGAAGTCCAACATAGCTACAAATAGCCATACCGTCAAAGTATAAGTTATCCATGTAACGACAACTACCGACATATGTTGCTTGTAACACAACTCTCTTACCTCTATTTGAACCTTGAACTTGGTTGTTTCCCTGTTTATCATTCAAACCACGATATTTTTCAACTCGCAATTTTGATTGGTTGTCTCTCAACCACTTGAGGTTTTGTCCCTCCTTCATTGTGAATCCATCAACCAAGAATTGTTGGAGTAATCTTCTTGATCTCATTATTGTTTGTGCTTCATGATCTCTTGACATAATTCTATATGCAAGCCATTCTCGTATTGTAAGTCGATTCCGCTTAGCACTCTTGGTTCCTACTGTCTCTCTATGAGCAATTTTCGGTCTATAACCATCTTCACCATAATGGAATAGCAAAGGATATTGGTATGCTAAATAACTTGCATGGAACTCGTCAATCCTTTTTAGTTTACCACTTTGTGTCTCCATTACAATATCTCTTTTTGAACCTGTATCCTCATCACCAACTATTAGTGCAGCCATTTCAAACACAGTTGGTTGGTTATACAATCTTCCATTAGACGATCTTTCAGAAATCAAGCGTAGTTTCAAATCATGCACTTGATTATCTTGCAATCGTACTCTTGCCATTCTAAATGACTGAGCATGTATATTGTATTGGTAGAGCATGTTACTTAGCTCTTAAACTGTCTCTTGATCAATATTGTTGTTCCTATATATTCATAATTTATAATATCAAATTGTTAGTGGTTACTAACATAGTATTGAAAAATGTGATAGGACACATGCAATTATTTTTAAGGCATATGATTTAAAAATCCCTAATATATTGATATTTTAGATTAAAAAAATTATAAATTAGCATGACATTTCTCCCTCTCTCTCTATATATATATATTAATGAATGTCTGATAACTATATGAAATTGTATACTCAATTTTGTGTTTATTTGTTACTATAGAAGCTTACTGAACATAATACAATTGATAAAATGTATATTAAAAATGCTAACATAATACTTATAGATGATATTTTACCTAAATCCTTGGATTATGTTTTGGATCTCATTTTCAGTATCATAAATATATAGTTGTGCAAACTTGGGTGTTTGACCAGGTAGTGGTAACAAACTGCCTATCCTGTGACATGTTTGACCTTGTATTCTCATATTTGGTGGTCCTCGTCCAGTATTAAACCTATTGTCCAACTTTGCTCCCGGAGAGGTGAATGCAAACATCACATTATACATCCTAATATGTTGTTGGAAGTTCTTACATTTAGGGGAATCATGCGTGAAAAGTAGTTTTTGAAGAAGTGGTGGCGGTGTCTTTAGTAGGGGAAGTTGCACTTTTCCATTGCCACAACACATGGAAAATTTTGGATTTGCAGAATGACAACTTTTGTTCATTCGTTCTTGGTATCACATGTTTGCTCCACAATAATTGCATTTAATCATGGCATTGCCAATATCAGAATATACTGAAATAAATCAACATCAAGTAATTTAATATTAACAACTTCCTAACATATTAAATATTAAACATATTAAATTATAACCTTAAAATGCATAAATAGACCTTGTCTATTGGCAAATTCTTCAAACGTGTTATTGTTGAGGAAAACTTCATCTTCATCAGTATTACTATTTGTGACTTCATTGCATTCATGCTCAAACATGTATTCATGTTCATCAACTGCATCTATTAAGGGAATCATTTTAGTTTGTTCATTTGCATTTAGTTTGTACATGATTTTCAAAAGATAAATCACATAGTTGGCTAATATGGTCCGTACCTTCACTATCATCGAATTCAGGATCCGAGACATGTAAGTCATCGTCGTTATTGTCATTTTCATATCTTTGTGTGTTTATTGGGAGCACTCTTGGTAATGCTTTTGATGTTGAACATGAACCTGAATCAGCATTTTGAAATTTTCTAAAAAGATTAGCCCCCAAAGCATGTAGCCCAGAAAACTGCTTTCCCTTTGTCCGATGGCATAAATTTGAATGTGGTTGACTTTGTATAACACTCCCCCCTGTCTTTATGTTTGAGGTGCAACTCTGATTAAAAAAAAGATATTGAACTTTTGTTGTTAACACCCAATGTAATATCAGACAAAGAAGTTCTTTGATGATGATGTATAACATTTAATTCAAAATTGGGATTTGACATAGTAGAGAGACAATCAAGTTTGATCATTTTTGCTCTTCTTTTGTCCAATATAGTTTTCCTTTTATGTCTTGCTTTTGTAGCTCTAATTTTTCTAACAATAGTGTAATCATCCATATTATCTTTTATGATTTCCTGCATGACGTAGATATAAAATTAAAAAAAAAAAGGTTAGACTAATACACAACATGATTATAAACATCGTAGTAGTAATAATTTTTAAAAAAAAATAAATAAATTTATCCCTTTAATTTACATTTCATTCGATTGGGTAAAGAAATTATTGTTTCATGTTAGCATTACGAACCTTGTATCACACAGATTTACAACAACTTTATTCTTCCTTCAATATGAATTTGGAGCTTCAAAAGTTGTAAGCTGTAATTTGTAGTTTGCAGTTCAACTGTTAGCAGAAATAATATAACTCTTAAACTTTAGTTTATTAGTTATTTGAGCTTGTTGGTTGATTAGAATAAAAAATAAAAGAGTTATAATGAGTAACATTGATATTCCTCATAGTTGCTGGTGTTCAACTGTTGCTGGTATTTGTTTTGTTAGTGACAATGTTAAGAGGGATGGAGAGAGATATGAAGCCAGCTTTGTGGAGGGAAAGTTGTTGATGACGTGTTTCAAGGAGCCTTTAGTGAGTTGACAAATGAGTACTTTCAGTTTACTTTACCCAATGGAGGAAAAGTTGCTAATGTCATGTTCCTATTTTGAGTAGTTTCACAAGTTTATAATAAATTTATATTATTAAATTTGTATTATTAAATAACTATAAATATAAATTTTATTGATTTCCACAATTTAATCTCTATATGTATGTCATGTGAGTTTCTCAAACCTAGTCAATAGCCTAAACTTCAACAATGTAATATATTATTTATAAAGTATGAAAGTTTGAGTTATTTTATAGCCTAATTGTGTAACTTATGTTGTATTATGCAACAAAAACAAAAAATATACTATTATTTAAGATAGTAATCAATTTTCTCTTAAGTCATATAGAATTTTTTAAATCTATTATATATAATTAAAAGAGACTCCTGCCACCTCATGCTATTTTCTCCACGTCAGCGAACATTTGCCACCTCAGCTAAAAAGCTGATGTGTACATCTTCTTAGAGAGTTCCATGTTCACTTTCTAAATAGCTTTTCCCCTCTCTCCTGACCAATCCGAATCTGCCCCAAAATCCAGTATCTATTATCAATATCAATATCAATCAATACAATAAATTACCAATTCATATGCCATAAGTTACCAATTTCAATACAATAAATATCAATTATTTGTCCTCCATTATTATTGATAACGGTAGCTTTTCCCCTCTCTCTTGCCCAATCCGAATCTGCTCCAAAATATAGTATCTATTATCAATATCAATATCAATCAATACAATAAATTACCAATTCATGTGCCATAAGTTACCAATTTCAATACAATAAATATCAATTATTTGTCCTCCATTATTATTGATAACGGTTATTTATCCATAAAAATTTAAAATTGAATATTATATAGTATCATTACTGAAAAAAAAAAATTTAATAAAATTTATAATATCTACGAAATCTATCACATGTCACTTATTAGATAACTAAAATTAATATTTAAATCAAATAGAGAGATATAATTTTGAATTAGGCCAACAATTTGTTTTTCTATTTTTTCTTATTATATCATTACTCATGTGGACTCATGAGCATTATTTCGAATTTTTTTTAATATGTGTAGAAAAAAATGTTACAATTTTAAAAATTCCTACATAACTTATATACTTTAATAAAAACAGAGTTTACAATTATCAATTATATAATTTATCTTTTAAATCATGATTAATATTTTATGTCTATAGACCATAAAAAATCAGCTAAATGGTACAAATTTAATATTGTAAATAAAGTTCAAATCTAACTTGAAACGGTTGTAAAATTATTAATTTTTTTTATGATTAAACTTTTACAAGATATTGTTCTTTTATCTTTTTTTTAGCAGTAAAAATACTCATTTAATTACAAACTATACAATATCTTTTATCGCATTTTTTTATAACTTTAAAAATTTACAATATATATATATCACCTTATAAAAAAATTAAAGTTAAACCCGCGCAAAGCGCGGGTCATATTCTAGTATAAAGATATAAGGATAATCACCGAGTTTAGATTTTTTCAGTAGACAACATATCAACATTTTTCATATTACTGTTCCTAAAGACATTAATCAATTAAACATTCATCCTATAATAATAACATTGAATCAAAAGTGTACTTGTGTTTTGTGTTTACAACAATACATGATTTGAGAATATATATCCCATGATTCAGACTTCATGAGACCAAAACATAATTAGACCTTAGGATTACAACATATAATAATAATAATAGTTTTTAACATAATTGATGTCATCATCTACTGTCTAGCATATAATTTCATTGTAGTTCCTATTCACATTTGATATTCTTGAGTGGTTTTGATGATGATAGCTGAGTACTTGCAATTGCATTGTTACCCGTATTATCTTGTTGGTCATCAGTTGGAGGCCTTTTAGCCGGTGTAGCTAACTGAGCATTTTCAATATCGTTTTCACCAGTCATTGATAATGATTGCTACATATTTCATAAAGTTTGTAGAAATTAATTAGATTATTGTCATAAAGATTTATGAAATCAGAATGTATTTATCAAAATGATGCACTTATAGAGAGTCATGTAGATATACTTACGGTGTAAAAAAGTATTTCTTGACTAAGAAGTTCACGACTCGGTTCTCCTTTAGATGTGTTCTGAAAATGGACTTCTATTAATTTAAGTTGTGTAGTTTTTAATATATATAATTTATTACAATTAGAAGATACAATAAGGCAATATGTGGTTTGAATACCTCTTCCATTTGAAATTGTTCCTTAATTGCTGCAATAAGTGCAGCATCACTCCATGACTTATTAACATAACACTGTTTTGAAGATGGTTGTAGTTTTACAAGAAAAGCTAGAGTGGTCCCCATTATGTCTTGAAGTTCTGATGGATATATCCTTATGTTAGTATCACTAGCCTTTAACATGTTTCAGGTAAATGAGTTATGTCTAGGCATGGCAACGGGGCGGGGCGGAGACGAATTTCGCCTCTTCCACCCCCGCACCCAGCTAATCGGGGAAAACATGCACCCGCACCCGTTTCATAGCGGGTGTAAAATTTAGGCACCCATCCCCGCCCGCAACGGGTCTCGAGTTTCCCCTCCCACACCCACACCCACTCATATATATTTATAATTATAAATTTAAAAATTATATCTATTATAATTAATATAATAAAATAATTATTATTAGACAATAATTAAATTAAAAAATATTTTCTATAGAGATAATATTATAATTTTTAATATTTAAAAAAATATTAAGTATATTAAATATATATATATATATATATATATATATATATATAAAATTTAAAAATTGCAATAATATTACTTGCGGGGCGGGTTCGGGTGCGGGTGCGGGGTGGATATCACCACCCCCAAACCTGTCACCGCCCCCGACTTTTAATTTCGGGGAAAATCTGCACCCGCACCCGCACCCAATTAGAGCGGGTTTTCCCCGCCCAAATCAAGCGGGTTCGGGTGGGTACCCGCGGGTGCGGATTTTATTGCCATCCCTAGTTATGTCATATTATGTGGTAAACAATAAATATCCAAACTATGAAGTTACGTGGACTAAGCATTATATACATGCCTCAATCATATTCTTCCTCATTTGAAGTGTTGAAATTCCAAGTAGTGAAGTACAATCCTGGTCTCACATAAGGAAGTTACAAAAGCAATTGTCGTGGAAAACTTCAATGATCATTTTGAACCTGTTTTATGTTGTTAGTATTGATACCAATAAGTGTTTGATATAAGGACTCTAATATTGATTTATAAATTCCGATAAATTAAGGTTGAATATTGAAAGAGATGTAACTTGCAATAATTCCTTGTGAGTAGCAAAATTGTCTATTTCTTTTTCTTTTTTATATAACAGAAGGAAATTCTATTTTTATTTTCATTTTAAATTTATATTTTTTCTGTCTAAAAAAATTGACTTCTACAAAAATAATTTGTTTTAAAATAATTGACTTTTTTATGTTCAATATATATTTCTTATTTGTATTTTTTAATTAATATTACTTGAATA
>JBBPBP010000004.1:24218196-24228649 GCA_037974735.1 Cicer chorassanicum
ATATTAATAATAAAAGGCAGAAGTAGTAATTAATTAATCTCCAATTCAATTTTCTTTCTCTTCCTCTTCATTTTTTGGTGACTTTTGTTCCTCCTTTTGATTTTCACTTTTTTTTTATAAGCTTCATTTTTACTATCTAGACAATACTAATCTCTATGTGCCTATTTTTGTTCTCATCATTAATATGTCTCTTTTCTTTCAATAACCTTTATGTTTATCTTCTTCCAAGAGAAGATGAAATGTTGCATACTTCTACTCTCCAAACTTTTCGTTTTTTATTCTTTTTTAATCTGAAAGTTAATTATTGGACAACATGTTACATATATATGTGTTTTTAGTAATGTTATTTGAGTTTGTTTTCCAACAACTTTCTATTTGTGTTTTTGATGTCTTTTCCAACAAAGTTTCATCTACCCAAATACACAGTTTTTTTGTTCTATGTTGGTTAGTTTGGGGTTGTTAATTACTAATCTCTATGTGTCTCTTTTTGTTCTCATCATTAATAAGCCTATTTTCTTTCAATAACCTTTATGTTTATCTTCTTCCAAGAGAAGATGAAGTGTTGCATACTTCCACTCTCCAAACTTTTTCGTTTTTTTTCTTTTTTAATCTGAAAGTTAATTATTGGACAACATGTTACATATATATGTGTGTTTTTAGTAATGTTATTTGAGTTTGTTTTCCAACAACTTTCTATTTGTGTTTTTGATGTCTTTTCCAACAAAGTTTCATCTACCCAAATACACAGTTTTTTTTGTTCTATGTTGGTTAGTTTGGGGTTGTTAATTACTTGAATCAGGTTAAAGCTAAAGAAGGTTGAATATTGAACTACTTTTAGTTTGAGAACAAATTCATATCCTTATATGACAGTTAAGAGAAAATCTTTCATTTAGTAACACTAACCCTTAATAATATACAAATTGTTTCTACTTTATTCCATATGCCTATAATAGAAAATTGTAACCATTTAGTTTTACTTTGATTGGACAATATATTTTGAATTATGAAGAACAAATGAAATTACATACTTCTAACATTTAAAAAATAGCATCTATTAAAGTTCTATCTTATGTCAGTATCACCCGCCTTTAATATGTTTTAGGTAACTTCAACTAATTATTGAAGTTTTCCACGACAATTGCTTTTGTAACTTCCTTATGTCGGACCAAGATTGTACTTCACTACTTGGAATTTCAGCACTTCAAATGAGGAAGAATATGATTGAGGCATGTATATAATGCTTAGTCCAAGTAACTTCATAGTTTGGATATTTATTGTTTACCACATAATATGACATAATTCATTTACCTAAAACATGTTAAAGGCCAGTGATATTGACATAAGGATATATCCATCAGAACTTCAAGACATAATGGGGACCACTCTAGCTTTTCGTGTAAAACTACAACCATTTTCAAAACAATGTTCCGTTAATAAGTCATGGAGTGATGCTGCACTTATTGCTGCAATTAAGGAACAATTTCAAATTGAAGAGGTATTCAAACCACATATTGCCTTATTGTATCTTCTAATTGTAATAAATTATATATATTAAAAATTGCACAACTTAAATTAATAGAAGTCCATTTTCAGAACACATATAAAGGAGAACCAAGTCGTGAACTTCTTAGTCAAGAAATACTAAGTATATCTACATAACTCTCTATAAGTGCATCATTTTGATAAATACATTTTGATTTCATAAATCTTTATGCCAATAATCTAATTAATTCCTACAAACTTTATGAAATATGTAGCAATCATTATCAATGATTGGTGAAAACGATATTGAAAATGTTCAGTCAGCTACACCGGCTAAAAGACCTCCAATTGATGACCAACAAGATAATGAGGGTAACAATGCAATTGCAAGTGCTCAAATATCATCTTGAAAACCACTCAAGAATATCAAATGTGAATAGGAACTATAATGAAATTATATGCTAGACAATAAACAATGACATCAATTATGTTAAAAAGTATTATTATATGAAATTATATGCTAGACAGTAGATGATGACATTAATTATGTTTTGGTCTCATGAAGTCTGAATCATGGGATATATATATTCTCAAATCATGTATTGTTGTAAATACTAAACACAAGTACACTTTTTGGTTCAATGTTATTATTATAGGATAAATGTTTAATTGATTACTGTGTTTAGGAACAGTAATATGGAAAATATTGATATGTTGTTTATTGAAAAAATATAAACTCAGTGATTATCCTTATATCTCTATATTTAAAAAATTCTATATGGCTAAAGAGCAAATTGATTACTATCTTAAATAATAGTATTTTGTTTTTTGTTTTTGTTGCATAATACAACATAAGTTACACAGTTAGGCTATAAAATAACTCAAACTTTCAAACTTTATAAATAATATATTACATTGTTGAAGTTTAGACTATTTACCAGGTTTGAGAAACTCAAATGACATACATATAGAGATTAAATTGTAGAAATCAATAAAATTTATATTTATAGTTATTTAATAATATAAATTTATTATAAACTTGTGAACCTATTCAAAGTTGGAACATATTAGCAACTTTCCCTCCATTGGGTAAAGTAAACTGAAAGTACTTATTTGTCAACTCAAAAAAATTAACCTCCATCATAAAACAATAACTACCTCCATCATGAAACAAAAATTAACCTCCATCATGAAAAATAAAATTTAACATGAAACAATAATTTTTTTACCCAATCAAATGAAATGTAGATTAAAGGGATAAATTTATTTATTTATTTTTTAAAATTATTACTACTACGATGTTTATAATCATGTTGCGTATTAGTCTAACTTTTTTTTTTTTTTAATTTTATATCTACGTCATGCAGGAAACTATAAAAGATAATATGGATGATTACACTATTGTTAGAAAAATGAGAGCTACAAAAGCAAGACATCAAAGAAAAACTATATTGGACAAAAGAAGAGCAAAAAGGATCAAACTTGATTGTCTCTCTACTATGTCAAATCCCAATTCTGAATTAAATGTTATACATCATCAACAAAGAACTCCTTTGTCTGATATTATATTGGGTGTTAACAACAAAAGTTCAATATAGTTTAAAAATAGATGAGCAAATTGTGATCTTCCTTAAAATTATGAAAGCTGTGGAGGAGCAAAAGGGGGGAGTATTTTTTCTTTAAGGCTACGGTGACACAGGAAAAACATTTATGTGGCGAACGTTGGCTTCAAAAATACGTTCACAAAAGAAAATTATGTTGACAGTGGCCTCAAGTGGAATAGCATCACTATTGATACCAGGTGGGAGAACAACACATTCAAAGTTTAAAATTCTTGTTCCTACACTAGAGTCGTCTACATGTAATATAGATAAATGTAGTGATCATGCAGAATTACTGAAGGCAACCCAATTAATCATATGGGATGAAGCGCCTATGGCTCAAAAGTTTTATTTTGAGGCACTTGATAAATTATTGAAAGATATCATGAGTGAAACTAAGTTCAAAAATACTATCTTTGGAGGTAAGGTTGTAGTATTTGGTGGAGATTTTAGACAAATTTTACCGGTTATCCAAAGAGGAAGCCGATCAGATATTGTTAATGCAACAATTAACTCTTCCTATATTTGGGATCATTGTCAAGTGTTAAGACTCATGAAAAACATGTGTTTATTGCCAGCAATGCAAAGAGAAAATATGGATGAACTTAAACAATTTTTAGAATGGATCTTAAAATTAGGAGATGGGAAGCTTTCAGAGCTTAATGACGGTCATGCAGAGATCCAAATACCACTAGAGTTGACAATCATTAACTTCAATGATCCACTTAAGGCAATTGTTCAGAGCACATATCCAAATTTAATCCAAAATTACAAGAATGAAGATTTATTGCAATGTAGAGAAAATACGGCATCGACAATAGAGATTGTTGATTCAATAAATGAATATGTGATGAGTTTAATACCAAGTATTATTATTATTATTATTATTATTTATTATTATTATTATTATTATTATTATTATTATTAGTATTATTATTATTATTACTATTATTATTATTATTATTATTATTATTACTACTACTATTATTATTATTACTATTATTATTATTATTATTATTATTATTATTATTAAACCTTTATTTATATAATTATAGTTATTGAATTATGTGTATATCCAATTAATATCATTGCTTTATTGCACTAATTATAGGAGAAGAAAATGAGTATTTAAGTTCAGATTTTGTTGATCGTTCAGAAAGTCATGGAAATGAATCTTTTGATATCCTTACACCTGAATTTTTGAGCACATTAACTACCTCAGGCCTTCCAAACCACAAAATAAAACTAAAAGCTGGAACTCCAATCATGCTTTTGCGAAATCTTGATCAATCTGAAGGTTTGTGTAATGGAACAAGACTTATTGTTACAAGGCTTGCAAATAATGTGCTTGAAGCAAATATAATTTTAGGAAAAAATATTGGGAACTTGATATATATCCCACAAATGTCTATGTCACCTTCTCAATCACCTTGACCTTTCAAGCTAATTAGGAGACAATTTCCCATAGTTGTTTCCTATGGTATGACAATCAACAAATCATAAGGACAATCGTTGGACTACGTTGAGATATACATGCCAAAGCCAGTATTTAGTCATGGTCAGTTATATGTAGCTATTTCAAGAGTTAAAAGCAAGAATGAGTTGAAGATCTTAATACATGACAAATATAAGCAAGCATCATATACAACAAACAATGTTGTATACAAAGAGGTTTTCCAATCTATTTGATTTGTAAGTATATTATTTTCTTTAATTATTCCATATGCAGACTTAAAAAAAAATACAACTACAGACATTGAAAGCATCTAAATGATCAACATAAACTATAAATTTAGATCATCACTCACTTAATCAACTTTTCAATTAGTTAAAAGGTTATGCACAATTATTTTGTAATTCAATATTGTACTTTAGACTAATCTATTGAGTATTTCATCATGGATATGCCACATTAATGCTTTACCATAGTATACATAAATCTAATTTAACAAATGTGATTAGTTTTATAGTAAAGAATACAATTATCAATTTGGATTTTTGTGTGTGGATTTTTGCAATAGAAAGACAATTTTCAATCATTATTATTTTGCTGAGATGGATCGTCAACTAATATTGAACATGTTATAGAAAGAATATACTATAGAGAATGTAGTCCAACCATTAAAAGTTAAAGTATGTTGTTAACTTTATTTCTCACATTTTGTTATCTTATCAAACAATCAAAATACAATTTAAATTACATCATAAGATCATATTAATTAACATGCAGATTATGTTACAGGGCTTTTGTGCAGATTATGACCCTTGATGCATATTATGTTACAGGACTTTGGTGCAAATTATGACCCTTAATGCGAAAAAAATACAAGAAATGAAGTTGTCTTTCGACATTACAAAAGTTATTGATGATACATAACTAATTAACATCAATATTCAATCTACAACGATTGATAATGTATGAATAATATTTTTACTGTAGATTTCTTTACATGTAAAACATATTTTAGTAAACTATGATTTATTATTAATTGTCTTAATCAATAGCATTCAAATTCTATTATTACGATAGTTTCATTGTAACTTGCATGTCCATTGTCTTGAAAAATTGTTTTCTACAAATCAATATTATTTGGGATACTCCATAGCAACCACAATACTATCACTAATAGATTTTCATGAAATTTTAACTCTCACAACCATAATCACAACCACATCATAAATTATTTTGTTGTGATGTTAATAACTTTAAGTACAACTAATATATTAGTTTGGTAATTATCGACTATGGTAATTAACTTCATTTATTTTGTTCTATTTATTATAAAAAATACTTAATTAAATAAAAATATATAAACGACGCACCACCCGTGCGATAGCACGGGTATTATACTAGTTTGTGTAAAAATTTGAATTTTTTTTAAATAAACTTTTTTATTTTTTTTTTATTTTTAAAATTCCAATTCCACCATTTTTTTTCTTTCAAATTATGTATTAATCTATCTTACTTTTATAATAGTATAAAGTCGCATCTTCAAGATCCAACATGGGTGGTTATGCTTATAATTTTTTTTTAGTTTTAGTAGAAGGTGGTATCCTGATAATGCAACTATACATTGTGTCTTTTTTTTTTTGGGTTAATTTAATATTAATAGAACTAAAAAATTAATAAAAATAATTAAAAAGATAAATTATTTATTAATCATTTAAATTAATACATTAAAATAAGAAATACATAAAATTATTAAGGTTGAGTAGAGGTGCCAGTAGTATTCGAGCAATGTCTTCGATTATGATTGGGTATCCGATGTAATATGTATTTGTTTGGTACTTTATTCATAATGTTCATTTTAGTTCTAATGTGAGTATTATATGAACGGCCCTTCTTATGTCCATGCATTTTATGATTGTGACACACCATATCAATTTCATACGTGAGCCAATATCCTTCATTAGGCATCAGTGCAAACTCTTCGTTGTAGACGTTTTGTACATTAACAACATTGTATAATTCATATAGAAGCCCCTAATGGTTGTAATTAATGTTAGAACATGAGTTATGCCATGTGAAAATTGCACATGTGAAACCTGATATTTTCCACAATCGCACCATTTTTTTTACAAATGTCGACCTTGAATAGACCAATTGCTCTCTCCTATTTTGGATTAACCATCTCGTGCACAATGAAACAATAGTTGCTCCGATCGAATTGTATGACATGGTGAGTATTGAACTTAATTATTTCATCTTCAATCCTCTTCATGCAAACTTATGAGACTCGACCAAACGCTAACATTGCTTCTAGTTGTTGTTCCCTCTTTTTCCAAATAGTTGTCTCCACATATAGTAGGTTGATTTGATCAAAGAAATGATTGAAGGTTGCATGTATTGAGTTAATTGATTCATTAAGGTTGGTTGTCATGTGACCCCATCGTCGACCTTTATCATACACTCAAATATATTTTCTCAGGGGTACTGTCGACCCACCTTAAAGCCTCTCGGTCTCCAATGTCAATTTCTCTGTGGTAATATTTAAATGAAGACTCGTGTAACTCATCCTATATTGACAAAACTAAAAAGTTATCAAATATGATTATAAAAAGTGGAATTTACTTTAATAAGAATGTATCATTATTCATATTTACAACTTTTTTTTCTGAAGTTCCTTATTCTTGAACTCTCTAATGAAATTTTGAACAATGTGTCAGATGTAGTACACATGTGTTGTTGGAGGATCTTACTATCCATTAACTGTATTATTAAATGGACTTTTAATGGGTTTGTGTATATGAAATCAAGTAAATGTTAACTTGTGGTGTCTATGCCTTCACAAATTTTTCAAATAAAAAGCTTCACGCCCCACCTATCTCACCTTCCATGAATGCAAAAGCAATGAGAAATTATTATTTTCGCATAGACCATTACCTTAGTTGAAATATGAAGGCTTAAAACTCACATGTTTCATTTCCGTACAAACGAATATACCATAACTTTAGAAGATGTTTGTTTACTATTTGGTTTACGAGTTGTAGGTAAACAAGTTACTAGTTCCATTTGGGAGTTTGTGCAACAAAATTGCCAAAATTTGCTAGGCGCCATCCCATCAAGCGATCAAATGAAGGGCAAGACCCTTAAACTAAAATGACTTAAAAAGATGTTTTAAATGCTTGATGAAGACTTGTCAGTTTTTGAAAAACAAGTACACTATCGAGCATACATATCAAGTATAATTGATGACCTGTTAATGTTTGACAAATCCAACAACATAGTAAATTTTAATGTACTTGTCACTATCGACAGATTCAGAAGATGTATCATAATACAATTAGGATTCTACGTGTTTAACAACACTTTATAAAAAATGTGCGTACTTCAAAACTCAATGTGCTGTCAATAGGTACATATAATCTTCTACTTGAGACTTGGGCCTAGTATAACTTACCATTCATCGCACCACTACTAGATCCTCTTCTAAAATTTTCATTTAAATTTTCATTTGCACAAAAGTAAATATCAAATTCTATTGAAAATTGCAATTACAAAACTAGTTATTATGTTAGTAACATTAAAATATATTTTGATAGATGAAATGCTTGTGGTATGTGATTCACTAATGTTCCTCACAATGACACCATTGAATACCAAACAAGAATCGATCACATGAGCGCGCCGACTATGTAACATATTCACTTTAATTTAATTTAATTTTTTGTATTTTTTATGCATCCACTAAAAACCTCTCATATACTAATTTGTTTGGAGGCCTTCCTTAAATCTCCAATACAATATTCCAAAGGACAGTGACACATGGAATGCACGCACCAATTTGATTTGTTTTTCATATAATAGTAATACATTAATTATGACACCCTAAACTCCTATAATAAATATATTAATTGAAATATTGTTTTAGTTAATCGAGTTTAACTCACATCAAATAAAATATACAAGTTTTGCTATTTTTATGTTTTTTGGTGGTTGGAATAATCTAAGTCTTTCAAGTAGTAGTTGTCACTATCGTATGCATTTTGATGCGATCATTTGTTTTGATTTTCTAGTGGTTTGTAAAATCAAATCCTTCGAAGTTGCAGTTTCCTCTTTTGTATGCATTTGATGCTATCAAAATCCTTTGAAGTTGTAGTTTTTGGTTTTGTATGAATTTCATTGCTATCGAATTTTATGAAACTCTGGTGGTTGGATATGTCGAATCCTTTGAAGTTGTAATTGTTACTTTATTACGAATTTTACAATTTAATCTAAGATATGAGCAACCTAAGTCTCTTAATCAATATATGTGTTGATTTTCTTACTAATTGCCTTGAGCACATTTATTGTAATTGCACGTGTGCTACGAAAATATCACTATCACTAAGACAAATTATTCTCATTCATCTAATGGATAAAATTTTGTTACTCCTCTAATCATAATGTCTCACTTTATCTTTTTTACTGATTGTCTTGTGCCAATCGAGTGTCTTCTTCAAAAATATAACTATCATTAATGACAAATTGTTCTCATTCATTTATTGGATAAAATTTGTGCTTCGCTTTTATTATATTGTCATACTTGTGCCCATCCATTGTCTTTGTATCTGCGTGCTTTGAAAATATCACTAGCATTAAAGACAATTATTCTGATACATTTATTGAATAAAATTTGTGTGCCGCTTTTGTCATCCAAAAATATTTCATAGACATTCATACACTCACACAACACATAAAAATAAATAAAGAGAAAGATGTGATAGATGTGATGTATTTAGATGTATACAAATACCATAGTTATTTATCATATTATCTCACTAATACTTATCATATTATTTCACCAATACTTGTTGTCTTGAGCCACTTATGTCTTTGCATGTGTGCTAGGAAAATATCACTATTATCTATGCATCTTCTATACATAATAATAATAAATAATAACTAATAATAATAATAATAATAATAATAATAAAGCAAAGTTTGTTTTTGGGTAAGTTTAACAATTGTCACTTAGAATGTTTAACCTAAACTAACTTTCTATAAGTAGAAATTATGCCATATTTCTTTCTTTATCCTATTTTTTATTTTTTTTAATTAATTGTGTATATTTTATGATTAATTAATTTTTTTTTTAAATTCTTTTGAAAGTTGCAGTATTTTGATACATGCATGTGAACTATCCAATAAACTATTATAATTATTGTGTTCATTTTTTTCCAGCTTTTCATTTTCTCACGTGCAACTTGTATACAATAATATAATATATAATGAATATTTTAATTAAAAATAGGTTTAAATATGTTTTTGATCCCTGTAAATATGACCTTTTTTTTATTTTGGTCCTCGTGATATTTTTTTTTTGTTTACATCCCTATAATATCAAAATAGATTTATTTTTGGTCTTTACCGTTAAGTGGACGTTACAAAAATGTTAACACACAAAGGGAAACAATTTTTGGTCCCTGTAAATATAACACTTTTCAGTTTTAGTCCCTGAAAAATATTTTTTTGAATTTCATCCCTGCAGTATTAAAAAATCTTTTTAAATATAAAATAACATACAAATTGATCTTTATTAATAATAAACTTATGCCAAGTAATGTTTAAAATATTTTCACTTCAATAATTTAAAATTTATTAATCTTCTGTTTTATTTATTTATTATTATTAAATTAATTTTCATTTCTTGTTTCAAAAAAATCACTAAAATCTTCATTTTTATTTAATTATTATTATTAAATTAATTATATTAGTATAAAATAATTATTAAAATAACTTTAGATTTAAATTTTATAATTTTAATTAAAATCTGCTTTTACGCTTTAGATTTTTTTCATTGTAACTTAAATAAATCAACTATATACTAGGTGATAGATTTATTTTAATCATTATTTTATACTAATATAATTGCAGTTAATAAAATATT
>JBBPBP010000004.1:24231320-24246431 GCA_037974735.1 Cicer chorassanicum
ATATAATGAATATATTATTATTGTATTTTGTAGACTTTATAATGATTATATACTTTCGGTTGCACTAAAAAAATATTAAAAAATAAGTGAAAATTAAGTTAAATTTAAAAGCATATTTTTGTTTTAAAAAAATCCCCATAGGAGGAATAGGGTAACAAATGTAATGTAATTAATTAATTAAATAAATAAATTAAGAATAATGTTATTTAATACGAATCAAATTTAAAAAAAATACAATGATAAATTATCGATTTATGAAGTGTTGGTTAAAAAATCATTTGCTATTTAATAGAGAACATAAAGTAATAATAAAAAAGAAATCAATTTTAAACCTATGTAATATTTGTTAATTACTTTCACTTTTTTATGATTTAGCGTTTCCCATAAATTAAATAAACAAAAGACAGTTGAGAAAAGGAAGATGCAAATGACGTGTGAAGCGTAGAAGTGCAATGCAAGGATGATAAATGATAAATGTTGTTAATCTCATTAAGCCAAATAATCCGAAAATCTGCATTTTGTGGCACCCATTTTCTTCTTCTCTCTAGCTTTCAGGTGTGAAACATGGATTTTCTCTCTTTCTTTTCTTCGCTGCTTTTCTTTTCCTTCTCTTTTTGAATTATTTGTTTTGATTTGGATTCATTATCATGTGATTATATAGTATTTTGACAAATTTCATGCATTTCACTGCAATATGATTTTCATTCTTTTTCTCGCTCTAATTTTCTTCATTTTACAAATTTCATTCATCATGCTTTTGAATACTCACAATTTGGAAAACCATTGATTGTGGTTACGGTAACTTCCTTATGATATATATAGTTTTTTTTACTTGATTTGCTAATTAGCTATGTTGTGTCATACCTTACCGTGAATCATGCGGTATCAGTGTTGTGAGGTGATGTTGTTAGACATAGTATCGGAGCAATAATAATTAGATAGCTACATTCTTTTTCAAGATTTTCTTCTAACTACCTTAGACCATATCTAATAGATGTCGCTTTAGTCTTTATGAATCAGAATTACAAAAATATCATCGACTATATCTTTTGTTAATAATTCTGTGCACCAAATTGACCAACAAATTAACTAATCAAAGAGACATTTGAGGATTAAACTGATAAACAATACACATTTAGAGAGGTTTTTAGATATTTGATACATTCAGGGACTATAATGATAGCGCCTCATACATTTGAGTACGAAATGGTTGTTTACTCTTCAAAATCATGTTACATAATGATAACTTGGGAACGGAAATAAAAGGATACATAATAAGTTATACAGTTTTAGTAGGGTTAGGTATGGTTCTGGTTTAGTTTGTAATAGAAAAGAGAAATGAAAATATTTTAATGGTTGTGTGGTCACATAAGACAGCAATGGGATTATGACCGAATCAATTAGAGAGAAAATGAGAGTAATATATATAATGTGAAAGGATGATAATGTCTTGCCTTAGATGGTTTGGGCATATATGAAGAAGACCCATGAAAACTACCGAAAAGGAGTGTACATAAAAAAATATAGAAACTGCAGAATATGATATTTTCTTTCTCTTGTAATTTGCCTTGTTCATCAATACAGATTACCAGTTATCCAGTATCTGATTCTTTGATCTATCGGCATTGCTATAATACGTAGTAGTTATTCAAGACTTAAAACAACTTCTGAGGCATCTTATTAGATTTTTTCACTATTTATGTTCAAGGTTCCTAAATATGGGACTCGCCCTGGGTTGTCTTCAAGTGGAACAGTCAACAGTAGCTATCAGGGAAGTTTTCGGGAAATATGATGATGTGCTTGAGCCTGGTTGCCACTGTGTCCCCTGGTGCATGGGCAATCAAATAGCAGGTTACCTTTCTTTGCGTGTGCAGCAGCTAGATGTTCAATGTGAAACCAAGACAAAGGTTTGTTCTTGAAAACTAAAATGCATAACAAAGTTGAATGTATGTTGTTACCTGATTTTCTCTGCTTATCTACATCCCATCAGGACAATGTTTTTGTAACTGTCGTTGCATCTGTCCAATATCGAGCACTGGCAGAAAAGGCGGTGGATGCTTTTTACAGACTTACCAATACCCCAGGACAGATCCAAGCCTATGTCTTTGATGGTGTTGATTTGTAGTCTAAGTTCCTATACAAAGTTGAGTTCTTTCTTTGGATGTTTCTTCTGGATGAAAACTGATAAATTACCATTTCTTGTTTCAGTTATCCGGGCAACTATTCCGAAAATGGAATTAGATTCTTCTTTTGAACAGAAGAATGAAATTGCAAAAGCTGTTGAGGAAGAGCTTGAAAAGGTAATTCCTTTTCTCCTTTTATGTGTCAAGTAATAAGTTGATAGCATCCATAAATTTGGTTTTTCTCTTGCTGTGCATATGAAGGCGATGTCTGCTTATGGGTATGAGATAGTTCAGACTCTCATTGTGGATATTGAACCAGATGAGCATGTGAAGAAAGCCATGAATGAGATAAATGCGGGTACGCTTTCCACATTTGCATATATTTTTGGCTGAGCTCTTATTACTCTTATTTTAATAAAGAAAATTGTCATGCATGTAAATGAAAGAAAAATTGTAAGACCGGCGATGTTGTATGAGATGAAATGTTTGACAGTAAAAAACCAACATGAGAATAAAATAAGCGTAGTAGAGATGAGAATGTTGCGTTGGATGTGTGGAAAGACTGGACGAAATAGAATTAGGAATCACGTCATTAGAGAGAGAGTTGGGGTAATACTTATTGCAGAGAAAATGGTGGGTTAAATAGAGATATGATATATGACAGAACATTATGGCGTAGATTAAGTCTCGTTTTGAGCAAAAACATGTTATAGGCTTGACATTTTCTTTTTTGTTTTCTTTATCTTGTGTTTCAATCACTGCAAATAGCTTCAAGATTTAGGGCGGCTGCAAATGAGAAAGCTGAAGCAGAGAAGATTCTGCACATCAAAAGGGCAGAGGGAGATGCAGAATCAAAGTATCTAGCAGGGCTTGGAATAGCTCGTCAGCGTCAAGCCATAGTGGACGGACTGAGGGACAGTGTTCTAGCATTTGCGGAAAATGTTCCAGGGACATCATCAAAGGATGTCATGGACATGGTTCTTGTGACTCAATACTTTGACACATTGAAGGAGATCGGTGCGTCCTCAAAATCCAATTCTGTTTTTGTTCCACATGGACCAGGTGCTGTAAAAGATATCGCTTCACAAGTCAGAGATGGTCTTCTCCAAGGGAATGTGGCTTGCCGTGAAGTTTAAAATATTGTATCATCAAAATTTTGGGAATTTATTATATTCTAAACATCGTAGAGTATCTATCAATTTTTTCTATCACTTCCAAGTTATAACTAGTTTGGAATGTTTACATGCCTTTCCATACCCAATTTCTGAGTTTCTGTTGTTTCCCTTCTTGTGTTGTGAATATACAATATAGCACTTCCTTTTTCTCTTCGGAAATAGAAATAAAGGTATGCAAAAATGCTTAACTTATGGCTTGTTCTTTTCATTTTCATAGACATAAAAGTACTTGTCCTACTGAGAGATTTAATGATAGAAGTTAGTATTTGAAAGAGTTTACTTAGAGTTCATTTGGACTATCTCATAACATAAGTATGTTGTAAGTGTTTAAAAGATAAGAGAGTTCATTTCAATTGCCCATAAGCTATTATGTGCTAGAAGCTTGTTAGCAACATGCCACAAACTTACGTGAGGCGCAAGAAACATTAATTGTGGCCCAAATCTGATTGATCTGTAACTTCCTATAATTATTATTGTTCGTGTTTGTAACTGTTTATGTCAGTTTTTCTTTGATGTAACTGCCCATGTGTGTCTACTTAAATAGAGTAGAGAATAGAAGTTTGGGTACTCAGTTATTTTATTTCAGATTGTTAGTGCAGGCTCACGCACAACCTGTGGATATTTGTAATAGTTTTGTTTCATTTCAATCCTCAATAAAACATCACCATTCTTTACAAAATCTTACAGGGGGAAATAGGCATGCCACGATTTGTTGGCAGCGGTGATGCCTATTGGTAGTTGATTTGTATTAAGAAGCATTTTGATGTCATTGGAACACCGATGGGTGAAAATAGGAAAATGAAAAATACGTATGTATGGGACCATTCTCAATGGGATAGCAGGTTATTTGATCGAGATATCTTATCAAGAAGAAATTCAACTAAGGATATTTGGGACAAACTTGACGCATGATAGCAAGAAATTAATTGTTACTCATTTTAATAATTAAAGATGGTTGGTAGTAGGTCTGTTATGGAACAAATGCATGAAATGAAAGGATTCTTTATAATTATAAATAGGCAAATGTTAACCTGTGTCTCAAGGGCATTAGAATTCTTTTTGTTCTTCTTTAAGAATACATTCACTACTAAAATGTTTTAGTTTGCAACAATGAAAGCAATTTTCTTTCTTCCTTTCTTATGTTCGTTTCCATTGTTGTTGTCATGATCTTCCTCATCATCTTGATTCATTTTATCATTAGACTTATTAGATTTTCATCCAATATAACATGAATTTTCTCTTTAGTATATTGGTCCTGTTGGATCTTTTGTTGGGGTATACTGCAAATCTTGAACAAGAAGATGATGAACTTAATGATGATGAAGATTGCACAAGTAAATTCCAAAGCGTGTGTATCACACCAAGCTTTAGGTTGATTCGCCCCCACCAATCTATATATATTGGATGCAAACGGGTTAACCGGCGAATCCCCTTCAGGATACTTTGGAATCCTTGAAGTGAATTGCACATTCACATCAAGCGTATCTTTTTATAGTGTGTTACAAAATTATGTTTCCTATTCTTCACTCATGTATTAGAGAAGAATAAGATGACTTAAAATATAAGAATGGGTGAGAAAAATGGATAACAATCTCTTGAAATTCGTGTTTCATTATGTCCAAAGTGACACTATTTATAGAAAAATAATGTCACTTGAGGAAGAGTTGTAATTCTTGGTTCTGCACTGTTTTTCGAAACGGTATATATACATATAACGTTCAACAATTGGATGAATTGTTGTGATGGCCCAGTGGTGAAGCAGTGCCATTTTTGCGAAGGAAAACTAGGCAGACTCGAACTCAAGTCTTTATTGTGACACACAAAGAACACAACCACCAAACCAAGAACAATATCATGTCAATTATAACCAATTATGGATACATACATTATCCAATATTTTGAAAATATCTCACAACATAAGTTATCATCTTGTTTGCGATACTCTTCTTCTAATCGATGGTGATTTTCCAATAGATCAAGATAAATATCCTCCTTTTTATGTTTCATATTTCTTTTAAATTCTTTCTATGAACAAGGGAGTTTATCAATTGTTGAATAAACTCTTCATTCATGGAAATAATTCAAAAGGAGTATAAAATATAAAAAGAGGATATTTATCTTGATCTATTGAAAAATCACATCGATTAGAAGAAGAGTATAGGAGACAAGATGATATTAAGGACCAATATACTCATGAGAAAGTTCATGTTAATAATAAAATGGATGAAGATGACAAGAAAGATCGTGACAAAAGCGATGGAAATGAAAGGAAATTGTTTTCATTGTCGCAAACCGGGACGTTTTAAGAGTCAATGTATTCTTGGACAAGAACAAAAAGAGGAAAACTAATACACAAAAGGATGATCTTGTTGCATAGAAGTTACTTCTAAAAGTTATTTTCTCTTAAAGATGTGTATCGTGTTACCAATGATTTTTTATTTGGTTTTATATAGTTTGTTGAATGTTGTATTTTACAATATAAGACTGGTTTATTTTTGTTATACTATTGATATTAAATATGGTTATGAAAGTTAGTGCTTTAATTCTTCATGAATCTTTTTTCTTTTTGACTCAATTCTTCATGAATCTTTATCATCATAAAATATATTGGATTTGCATTCATTAAATTGTTTTTATAAAATAATTTAACATCTATGTATGCTTATTGTTATTTAATTTCTATTTGAAAATATTAGCAAAAAGTTTATTGGAATCCAAAGTTAATTATTATAGAAATTAATGGTGTAGAATTTGATATCCGACAAGTATGTTTTATACCTTTAAAATTTGTATCTAAATAAGATGATAAGACTTATTTTATAGAATTGAAATTAATTCTAAAGATTTAAATTTGATTTTATTATAATTTACATGTATGACCCAGACCTATCTTGTAAATAAAAAGTAGATTATGGTAATATCTTATGATCATGCTTGATGTTGCTTATGACAATTTTGTTATCATGTATATAGTTATATTTAATTTATTGGATGAATGATGTCTGGTATATATTGAAATGAATGTAGAACTTTAAAGTGTAATAATTGTTAAATATTTAAGAGCAAAAGTAAAATGATTTAAAAATGACTAAGTGTGATGGTTTTGTGATAATTGGTTAAAACTAAAAAAAAATATATATATATATATAAGGCTTAATTATGTGAAAGATTGAATATTTAAATTTTATAAAATTTAAATAAATTTTGCAATTATTTAATAAAATGATTGACAAGGATATGATATTGAAGATATTTTTAAGGGCAAGCTTGTATTTAATTATTAATCACCTATGGTAGAACCAACTCATACTTGAGTATAATCAAGTTTTGAGTTAAATCCCTAAAGTATTGTTATACTGGAAATTCGAAATTGCAGAGTTCGAGTACTAAGAACAAATCAAATGAAGTAGGTTTTATGTCTAATAACTTAAGTTTTTTTTAGTTGATGCGCTCGAAATGAGGGATTGAATAAGATACTTCGAATTAGACAAAATAATACTTAAGGCAGGGGCTCAAATTCGAAGGAGAAAAATAATAAAACATTTATAAAAGTTGTCAAACGAGGTTAAGTGAATATAAGAAATGCCCAGCTGGCCAATGAAAAGAAAAACATTTGACATGCATGCATGGTAGCAGTTTTTTTACTACTTGTCTATAAATATCATTCAAGATTATCAACTTTGTTGGATGTTCGAAAAATATATGTACCGATACTTAAGCAATAAAATCTTTATTTTCTACTATGTTTTTGAATGAATTTAATTTTTGCATTTGTATTATGTTATTCTTAGTACATTGATTTATGTTATTTAGTACAACTTTGCATTTTTACACAAAAGTTTCAATGTATTGTTTCATCAACATAACTTAGACTAGTAAACCTATCAACTTAAAACCCTTTGAGGATTTAATTAAAATTCTAAATTGATCGTCGAATTCATTTTTTGAAGTGATAAAATTTTACAGTCAACAATTACAGTATTAGAGTAATTGAAGTACTTGTATCATAAGAATTAATGTGGTAGGATGAGGTTGTTCTCTTAATACACATAACATATATTTGTTAAAATACTTATGGATGCATTTCTTATATAGTCTACCTATATGTGAATGAAGTGGAACCGTTTCATAGAGTTCAAGGGCTTGAAACTTAAATTCTCGTGAAAATTATACACAGCACAAATTTTTATCAAATGTGTCATAATTATAATTCTTTAAAAAGTACCGAGATTATATGTGTGAGTTATGCACATTTGTTCAAATGAATAGTGGTTCAAATGGTAAAATAGCATTGTCTAAAATCATGATTTTTTTGGGAGAGAATTTTGAAATTTTTTGGAAAATTGTATGTTTGTATTGGTTAAATAAATGCAACCTTGTTAAATGGATCGAAGAACATGGGTGGCTGGCTAGGTATGCATGCCTCAAAAGTTTCATGTAAACTACTATTGAAAAATAAGTTTGTTGTGTTTGTGAAAATCACGTCAAAAGATCTTCTACATCCAATACTAACAGTTATTATCTTTTTTCTATTTTAGTTTTTTTTTTCAGCATCTCCACAACAAAAGATTTTATTTAAACAAAGTTCTGATTAATGTTTATCTCGTGATGACTGATATTGATGCTACTGCAGGGAATTTATTGATTCATATCTAAATGGATCTCGTGTGTGTAGGACACTCGCACATAATTTTACAATGAAACATTTTATTTAAATAAAACTTTATTTTTTAAAAGTCTAAAACGATGGATTACTTTAATGACCCTAAACGAGATAACTAATAATCTCAATGCTTATTAAGGGAATTACTCACATTAAAGATGGTCTTTTAACATGTCATAGTTTCTTGATGGCTGGGGACTTAAGGGGATATGTACCCTCATGTGTAAGGTCGACAAAGATAGCCCAAAGATGAATGACCGTGATTATCTGCCTTTATCTAATGTTGTGTGTTCCAAGAAAGTATCAATTTCTTTTGGAATAATTCAGAAAGTATCAAATTTTCATAAATAACATTCAATTAATATTTATAAAAAAGGTTTATGTTACTAGAACAATAATAAAAGGATTCCCTTATCTACTTTTAGGAATTGATACCACCTAAACTTTGTCTAAAAAAAAGGCAATGAAAATGAGTCTATCAATGGAGGCGAGAGAAAAGAAAATGTGTGGGGGTTGCATTTGAAATTATAGACTGAGAAATAAATTTAGCTGGGTTGTGGTAACTTGTAAAAGTTGTTTATAAACAAAAAGGACTACATGCATTACGTTATTCTATTAAGAAATATTGTTGTCACATTTAGTTTGTACAATCCTAATAAAAAAAATTAAGTCTATTTATTTAAATTATTTTTTAATGACTAATAAATTAGAACATTAAAAATGTAATAAATTAGGTGAGTTTTAGAATGTCCAAGGAAAATTATAGGTAAGATAATCGGTTACAACTAATTCAAATCTGTCGCATGTAGTAAACTAACTTTGTTTTTAAAATTTTGAATTTGACACGGTTAGTGGAATACACATTACTGATTTTAATCATAGGAATAAATATGACTAATTTTAATTGATTGTGGGCAAAGTACCCACGTATTTCCAAATGCAACTTAGACCTCACCATCATCCTAAAATATAAACAAATATGGGCTGTGTTGCCTCTGAGCATGTTTAGGGTCTGCGACCGCACATAGTCCCAAATTTTAAGGGGTACAAAAAGAACTATAGTATAAAAAAAGTTATATAGTAAAAAGAAAGTAGAATAATAAATAAATTTAATTTATATACATGGTCAGTACAAAGAAATTGTACACACTATGAGTCAATCACAATTCTTAGATCATTAGAGATATTTGACATTTAACATAATTGCATCTAAAGTCATGTTCATGAATGGTTGTAATGTATTGATAATGTAAACCTTTTTACATTGATAATGTATATCAATTAAACTCATAAAAAATATATATTAAAAAAATATCAAAGTTTTAGTGATTTAAGGTTGTTTCTTCTTAAACTCTAAGTCTAAAATTCTAAATTTATAAATTTTTGAATCCAATGGTTGAATATGTACAAAAAATGATGATATTTGTTTATCTCAATTATCCTACTATTGTTACTCTTTGATCCCTCAAATTTGTGAAGAACAAAAAATCACATTATTTTTCATAAGAATTTCATTTACCAACAACTGTTCGTTCTACTCGCATCTCAAAAAAAAATTATTTTGTTGAGATGATTGCTTAATGAAATTTTGTCATGCAAAAGCATGTTGATCACACATCAAACATAATAAAATTTATTATCATTGTATGAGTAATAAAAATAAAGAATTTGTATTAAAAAATGGCACCAAATTCAAACTTCACACAGACACAAATTCTCAAGGACGGCCCTGAAAATGGGTTAAAGAAAGTTGAAGTATTTAGTCTAAATTTTGAACTAAATATATCAATTTTTTTACCAATATTTTTTATATTTTGCAACAGAGTAATATTAAATTAATGGTAGTTAGATCTTAGACTCATGCGATGCACTGGATAATTTTATTTTAAGAGTAATGATTAAAGTTTTTGAACAAAATTATATATTGAAGTTTATAAAATTGAACAAATAAAAATATAAAAATCAATTTATGTAAAGTTAATATATTAAAACATTACACAATAGAGTATAAAATACTACACAATATTTATTTTCTGTATTTTGAAAGAATTCAATATTCTTGCATCCTTATAAGATATATATAAAAAATTAACATAAAAAATATAAAAATATATATTTATTAGATTTAATATTGTTAGAGCTTTGTTTTGATAACGTGTTGTGAAAAATTAAATTAAGGGCAAAGTTATATATTTTCTATTATAATGTGGACTTTATTTATGTTGAACGTTTGAATAAATGAATATTAATGAACATTTACTAAGGTATCTAATATTGTTAGTATTCATATCAAAATTCACAATTAATATGGAGAGAGTAGTTTACTAGCTGGTGGGGTCATTACGTAACTTTTCTTTTCTCCTTAATTAATTTCTCCACTCTTCTAAATTTCCCATGCACCACAAATTGAGAATATGGACTTGCTGAATTGGATTGTTTTTATTTTTTAATTTTGAAAATCTATTTTGTAAATTAAATTTAAAAAAAAAAATGAAAAAAAGCAAAATAAATTTTTTTTGATAATATTATTTTTGAAAACTATTTTAGAGTTGAGAAAATGAAAAAAATTGCTTGGTACTTTTTGTTTTCATAATATATTTTGTAAAACTAAAAAGTACAAAATTTGTTTGATATACATATTTTTGAGGACAACAAAGATTGGTTGGTTAAGTTTTAATTATTCTTTACTATTAATGTGCAAAAAAAAATCAAAGTATGCTCTCTTTAGGTTTGCATGGCTCCGGTATGCACGTGGAAGTTTCTTGGAAGGAAGCCACCGACTCCTTCGCATGTGGTATGGCTATTAAAAAAAAACAAAAATCGAACTAAACTGCATAACTGAACGGAACTATTTTTAAACTGAACTGATTCATAAAAATTGAGAACATACTGTTTTTTCAAAAACAGTTTATTAACCGAACTGATTTTTAAATATTAGAACCGAATCGGTTTTTAGTTTGAAAAAACTGAACCGAATCGATTTTTAGTTCGAAAAAACTAGAACCGATTTTATTTGTTAGAAGTAATTAGGGGTAATTATGTAAAATTTGACCTATAGAAACAAAAAAAAATTAAGTTAAAACCGGTTCGGTTTAGAGTAATAAGCCGGTTTACCGATTTATTAAACATTTTGGTTCAATTTTTTGAACTGAAATCCAGCTTGGTTCAATTTTTTCAAACTAAAAATCAGTTCCATTTGATTTTCAAACACTTCTAATTCTGAACTAAACTTTTCCCACCCCTAGCCTGTGGATCCACCACAGAAGCGTTCCTTTGCGCATACCCTAACCAACTAGTGTGAATCCAACTAAATTAGTTGTAACTCAATAAATACCTTATTCAGTGGATTCTAAAAAGAATAGGGGTTGAATAGAGTTCACACTTTATGAAAAATTTATCAATGATGTAGAGAAAAACTATATGGAAACATGACTGACTCGACATACAATATTGTATTGGAATTCGTATTCAAAAGATCGATGGTATCATAATCAATTAACCCAAAATTATATATTTGAAGAATTACAAAAGAAAAGAGTGTTTGATTGATAGTTTTGAAAACAAGTTAACTTCACTCAAACTAGTGAAAGTGCTTAAAACTTAATGATTGCACAATTGATAGAAACACTATAAATGATATAACTTTCAATTATGAATCAAATATATAATGTTGAAACTAGTGGAAAACAAAATTTTAACTCGACAAATCAAAGCAAGATATTGATTCAAAACACAAAATAGTAAATTCACCATCAAACTCTAAATTAGACAAAATTGACATAGACAATTACAAATCAATTTATACGGACTCCTCTACTTTGTCCTCGCGTGGGGAGTACGTCTAGTCCCTATTCAAAGAATGAGAGTTTCTTTATTTATTGATCGTTTACAAGAATCTTCAGCAATTGTTACATCAATATACACCAGTTTCTTCTTCCTAAACGCTTAGGAATCAGATTCGTGGAACAATCCTCCATTTTAATATGAACCTTATCTTCAAGAAGAAGAACCTCTCTTAACTCCTAAAAAGATAGTCCCTAGAGAAACTACCTCTCTAGTCAAAACTAAAGATTTCTCATCTTCAACACAAGATCAATCGATATCCCCTCGATGATTAACGTTTGAAATATACACCCCCAAGACAAATATCCCCTCTATGTTGTTTCATGCACAAAACTTCGATCGTAAACCTTATTTGAATAAGAAATAGTTTTCAATCTATATTATGATCTTAAATGCAAGAAGATTTTAGAATGAGTGATAATACTCTTGCAATTCAAAAGGTTTATGATTGTTTATATATGATGCATGAAAAGATTGGCAAAATATTTTTTTGAATCCTACTGCAGTGTAAATGGATTCACACAGTAATGAACCGATTCACAAAATCTCTTGTTTTGTGGTGAGTCGATTAACAGGTATGGAACATCAAAAACTGTGGGTTTGACATATGTGTTGATTCATAAGCTTATATGTCGATTTACAAAGTTAAAAATCACTTAGGAACAATTTTTAATGTATTTCAAATTGTACCAATATGATATAAATATGCAACAAAGTTTATACATGCTAAAATATGATTTTACATAAATTCCTTCTAATTCAAATGACATTTGCAAGAGATGGAGAATGAGAATCAACAAATCTAGATTAAACTAGTTTTGACATCACTCATAACACTAAGTCTAATCTAAGTTTAAGTCTAGGAGGTAATGAATGAAACAAGTTACGAGGAGTTCATTCCTTAAACTCAGGAGAACCATGGTGATAATCAAGGTGAGCAGGGCAAACTTAGATGTGTTAGGATTGCAAAATGCTCTCAATGTGGTGATGGATTTACTAAGCATATGTCTAAAAAATAGAGGAAACAACTCAAAATCCACCAAGCCAAAAGTGTTGGTTGCAACTACAGCACTAGGGTAGCTTCAAAACTCAATTACCAATGAAGTTCCTTTTCTAGAACATTAGGGGGTCGGGCAACACTGATTCTCAGCTAGCCTTAAAGAATTTATGCATCATGCATAACCCAGATTTCCTTTTTGTGTTTAAACCTA
The DNA here is from genome assembly GCA_037974735.1 of Cicer chorassanicum. Lineage (NCBI taxonomy): Eukaryota > Viridiplantae > Streptophyta > Magnoliopsida > Fabales > Fabaceae > Cicer > Cicer chorassanicum. The sequence goes on from JBBPBP010000004.1 coordinate 24,244,336, forward strand.
TGGTTAACTTTTATTATATTTATGTTTTGTTTTGGAGAAGTCTTAAGCTAAGCATTTTAACGAAATTAAGTGTTTTTTTTTTTTTGGTTTGTAAATTAAGTGGTGTTTTAACTAATATAACTTTTAAAAGTAACATTAAACACGAACATTTTCATGAAAAAGTAGCTCTAACACAGTTTTGAAAAACATATTTTGTTTTTTGTGATTCATTTAATAAAAATGGGATGTAGAGAAAAGTACAAGAATTGAAAGATAATTTAGTAATAAAAATAACGCTTAAATATTTAATTCGTCTATGTAAATTTGCGTTTTTCTCATTTATGTTTCTGTAAGTTTTTTTTTTCAATTTAAACTCTGTAAGTTCTATTTAATTTTAAAATTATCTTTACTATTAGGCTTAATTGCAGTTTTGGTCCCCCTATTTTAGCTGAATCACTAAAGTAGTCCTTCCATTTTATTTCTCTCCAGTTTTGGTCCCTCAAACAGAATTTTGGTCCAAATATTGATGAAGTGTCATTTTTTTAAGCCACACTACATCATTTATAATCATAAATTTCATGTACAATTGTTGCACCACGAGATCTTGAGACATTGTGTGACTTAAATAAGTGCAAAAAAATGACAATTTATCAAGTTTTGGACCCAAATTCTGTTTAGAAGGACCAAAACTGGGGAGAAATAAAATGGGGGGACTACTTTCATGATTCAGCTAAAATAGAGGGACCAAAACTGCAATTAAACCTTACAATTAAAAAAAAGTTTATGTTGCAAACGGATGAGTGACGTGGCAATTTGATGGATGATTATTATTAATTAAATGGAATAAATTAAATAATTAAAAAAATGCATTTAAGTGATTAAATTGATTAAAAAAGAAATGGAATTAAGTTGAAAGTGTTATATTTTAGTCTCTCTATCCAAAATCAAAAACTAAGTTTCGATATTAGAGTTCTCACTCATTTCTCTCCTTCTTTCTTTATTATCGCATATCTATTACCAGATCACCAATATTGCATCACCATTTTCGAATCACTGTCCTCGTACCAATCTGACAACTCTAGAATTACAAATTCATGATGCTTGGATTTTTTCAAGGGACTTTAGATCGATGTTTCAAAAGCTACAAAGATATAAAATATCCATTAGAAATGTATGAGAGTGTCTAACATTAAGGACGAAGCCTTGAAAACATTGATGTTCAAACTTGCAACCAACATATGTTCGGAACACGGGATTAAAATACTAATTGAAGGGGTTGAGAATTTGTACTTGGATGAAGTATATGGAATTCAGAGTATGTTGTATGGAATTCAGAGTATGTTGTATCAAATGAAAAGAGAAGGATTTTCATTGTTGAAGTACCTCCACATCAAAAACAATGCAAAAATGAAGCACATAGTTTACACTATGGAGATGTATCAGGTCCATGTTTCCTTTCTCAACTTGGAAACTGTATTAATTTATAATCTTGAAAACTTGGAGCATATATGTTATGGGCAGTTTGCCATTAATTTTTTTGGCAAGCTTGATTCGATGATGGAGAAATGAGGAAAGAAAAGAGTGAGAACCCTAATCCTAAATTTAGTTTTTGATTTTAGATAGAGGGACTAAAACATAACAATTCAATTTCATTTCTTTTTTAATAAATTTAATTATTGAATTGCATTTTTTTAATTATTTAATTTATTTTATTTAATTAATAATAATAATCATCCATCAAACTACATGTTACTCTTCTATTTGCCACATAAGCTTTTTTTAATAGCAACTAACAACATAGATGCTTTTAAAACTAAATTCAATTTACAGGGTAAATATTGAAAGAAAAAACTTACAAGGATAAAAACGAGAAAGACACGAATGTACATAAATCAAATATTTAAGCCTAAAAATAATGACTAAAGAATCATTTTAGTTCTTAAATATGTGAGACTTTGTCACTATAATTTCTAAATACATTAAAATTGAAAATATATTCCTAATATCTTTTTTGTTAGAAATTTATAAATTAAATTGACTAACAAAAACACATTTGAAAATTAAATTAATTAAACATATTTAGCAGCTAAAATGACTAACAAAAGACATTTAAGTAT
>JBBPBP010000004.1:24246572-24265602 GCA_037974735.1 Cicer chorassanicum
GACTAAAATGGTTATTTACTTAAAAAAATAATTAAATTTTATATTACGAGGTTTGCTTTTATATAAGTAAACCAACCGAGACTCATTGATGTCCATAATTATATTGTATTGTTAAGAACTCATCCTTTCTATAGATTAGTATTCTACTAGAAGAAAACTAGGGGTATGTTTGATCTCCTTCTCAAAAACACTTTTTCAGTTTTTATAAAATTGAAAAGATTTGATTGGTAAATCAATTTTAGAAATGTATTTTTTTTTAAATTGTTTTCTATTTATTGATTTTGAAAACCATAAATCATAATTTGTTGCAGTGTTTTTCATCAGGAAAATTCTAACATTTAATAAAAAAATCAATTTTAATAAAAAAAATCAATTTTAATTAAAAAATCAATTTTAATAAAAAAATTAAATTTAATAAAAAACATTAATTTTAACGATCACATACGTCGTCTAAGACGTAGACGCTAATAATTATTTTTATTTTTATGACTTAAATAGTACTTAAATAATATCGAAATAAATATGTATCTTACATTGAATCGATATCAATCAGATCACCGTCATATTCATAAAGATGAGGAGAGTCACAAACTATTATATCTTATTATATCTGATTAATATTGTTGAACGTTAATAAATTTTTTGATAATTTTTAAAAATAGACAAATAACACCCTTAAAATGAATAGCGTTAGGAAAATTAGTTTGTTCCGTCAATGTGAATGTTAACGGCTTACATTGCAAAATCAGTTGTTAGTCAACTCAATGTTATGTCAGATAGGAACTAAATTGTCCGATTTTGTAAACCAATTTAAAACTCAATTTTTTTTAAAAACTAAAATCTACCATCAAATCATTTATCTTAATCACAAGTAACAAATCACATACCATTAATATTGAAACTAAACAAAGAAAAACAAACAACTACATTGAAAACAAAATCCTTAAATTGATGAACAATAAAATGCATACATGATAGTGAACAAGTTACGCAAATAAAAGATCACTAATCAAAATATTTATTTGAACACACAATAAAGGAGGAGAAGAAACAAATATACGCGACCGATGGTGATGACGAACGCAATAATGAAGAAACGAGCATGAATGATACTAAGTTACGAAATATAATATGAATAGTTGAACGCAGTAATGAGTGATGATGATGGAAATGAACAAATGATGAAAAAAGACATACTGGGTAATGTATAGTTGATTTATTCAAATGGCAAAAACAGACTTATTTGGCAACATTTCGTCGCGAGCTTATAATTTTTATCACTGACTTACAGTGTTTTTAAATAAATTTTACTTTTGAAATTTAAAATAAAAATATGTATACATTATAATTGATTTATGTTACAATAAGAATGTGAAACATCTGCCATTTTCTCTTTAAAAAAATAAAATAAAATGTCTTTCTTTTAATACAACACTCGACCTTCCTCTGCCGTATATGTAATAAATTTTATATCGTTAAATTTTTTGCTGTTATTTTTCACTATTATTAATCTCTCATTCACAAACCACAAAAATTGGATTACCAAACAAGTTTTATTTTGATTTTGTTCTTTAAAACTTTTTTAAAATTGATATATAAAAATAGGTTTTAAAAACCAAAACTCAATCAATCAGACTCCAGATATTCACTTTTGATATTGAAAAGTACCAACAACGAAACAAATATTATAAAAGGAAATACCATAAATCAGAGCTTCGATATACACTCATCCACATTCATATTGCATGACTATCACCTTCCATGCTCAAAAACTTACTCAAAGGTGCATCTAAATCAATGAGGTTCAGGTGGATTTGTTGAATAACTACAAACTTGAAAATTGTCCTGTGCTTATTGATTTTGCACCCTGAACCAACCATTACATTAAGAAATTAACAGCTCCAAAATGAAGGTCCAAAGGTTCAATGGGAAAGTGAAACACTACCACTAAACTTATTGCCTACATCACCCGACGAACAGCTATAAATCACAAAATCACCACCTTTAAGGCTTCAAGGCCAATGCAAGACCAACCTTTGCACTCTTTTGAATGGCCACGGTATCAACTTCCCCAACGAGAGAGATACGTGTTCTTGGATTCCAGTCATGCTGGATCAGAGCACTTGCCCTTCCGTAATTGTTCACCCGAGCTTTCAACAAGGTTATGGGGTCAAGAGCATGTTGTGTGCCGATAGTGAGTACATTCTCGTTGCTGGAAAAGCTACGTGAAAGCTCCGCCCCAACAACAGTGTTAGTCAGTGGGCTTACAACATGGTAATACGAAGCATTAAGGTTGTCACCTTTATCATTGCTACATTCATCAACAAACAGAAAAAACACAGAAGAAAATAAATCAGTAGACCAATTCAAGTTGTACAAGAACATAGATAACCCAACCTGAAATTGATATAGCTTTTAGACAACTACTTACATAGTTAGAGATGCAATAAGGTCAGCGTGAGTAACATTCAACCCTGCATTGTATTTGATAAAGTTGCCAGAGGCAGTATCAAAGGAAACATCTGAACCGACAGAAACCAAATTATTTCCAATCACGCTAGAGAAATTAACAATGGGACTTGCTGTCAACCCAATACTAGTATTGATCCCAACATACTCGTGCTGGTACTGTAGTTCCACCTATTAAAAACCAGAGAGAGATTATACAATCATAATTCAGGATAACTAGGAAATATCAAGTATCAACAATTTAATATTTGCATTTAGTGAATACATAAAACTTTTAATAAAAGTAATACCTTACAAAATAGAACAAAGGAAAATGCTTGTTACCTTGGCAGAATTTTGATCTGGAAAAATGAAGCTAAAAATTGTCTTGAGTCCAGGTGCAGGTTCATCCACAGTAATTGTTGTGAGTAGCTGAAGAGTATTCAGTCAGATATAACTCATAAGACACATAGCATGAGCTTTAACTAGACATCAGTTACCTTGTTATATAAGACTTATTAATACAATAGTTAATGAATATGAAGGATGCTCAAATTCTTAATGACAATACCATGGAAGAGGATTGTATTATAGAAATGGTCATTTACAGTCCCACAAAATATGGTAAAACGACACAATTGAAGAGCTCAAATCAAAACAATTAAGGGATTGTATATCGCAAACAAGGGACCCAGGCAAAAACATTGTTCCATCTTGAATTAAAAAACAGTGTTGCCAATAATGGATCGCAGAAAATTGCAGTTTATTCAAATTCTGCTATGCAAGCGCACTACAGTGCAGCAATAGCCGCTATTTGACAATATTTTGCGCTAAATAGCGCATTGCGGAACAATGGATATTTGTTCAAATTCTCTCATGTTATAGCTGCTATTTAACAACACTGATTAAAAAGCTAAAGAATTTCATCGGAATCAAGCAAGTCAATAGAGAACAATGCAAAGAAGCTCACTAAGTGTTACGAGTAAAAATTAACTCGGCAAGAAATTTCAACTCACATTTGAGTTCGTGTCTACTTTGATATCGGCCGTGATGTTCTTGTTCTTCACCTTAGTGCTGACATCAGCCAAAAATATTTCACCCTTCCTGACTCCACTTGAAGTGATTTCCTGAATAGAGAAACACATTGAAACTATCACAAATGAAAACCTAAGCTCTTACAATAAACCAAAGAATAAACAAATTCAAGCTAACTAACAATTACCCAAAACCTACAGTAAAACCTAAAAACTTCAACTGGTTAACACGATTCATTATCAAATTCAGAACAGTTACTGCAAAATAGTTCAAGGTTTCATCATCTTGGTTAGAATAAAATCAAAAAAATATATATAGAACATGCAACAAAACATAGGAAATAACGAAAATTACATGATCAAATTCTAACACAATATAAATTCGTACTTCAAAGGAAAATATTCTCAACGAAATGCATTAAATAGAATATAAAAGAAATTACCACTCCAGATAAAGTCTGAGTTGTGACAGTGAACTTGTGGTCATTCTGATAATCTTTGAACAGAAGATCTGAATCGAAATTTTCGGTGTGAGTTAAATATTCATGGAGATTAATACATAAAAAAATGAAAATTAAACAAAAAAAAAAAAAGAATAAATCGGTGACCTCGAGCTCTTTTGCCGATATCGGAGTAGAGACCTGGACCCTTCACCATGTTTTTTTCCCGAGAAAATGAAGCGGAAAATGCGAGAAAATGAGGAGGAAAGAGAAGAAGGTGGAAAATGAGTGAAAATGGTGTGAGTAGAGAAAAAGACAAACCCTAATATTAGGGAAGGAGAGGACGAACTGTAGCCGTAAGATGAGAAGATGGAATCGTAGCCGTTGATTTAGAAGAGGAAGGAGTGATGCCTTAAGAATCGGGACAAGAGTTGAGTTGGTGGAATATTCGCCCACCCGATTAAATGTTCGTGTACGTGTAAACTAGAGCAACATGCATTTTATTTTAGATTAAAGATCCAAAACTAGTCCATTTTGGACGCGGATCATTTCTTAAAAAAAATTAATACCTCAACTAGGACCTGTTTGAATAACTTTTAGTTTTTAAAATTAGTTTTATAAATCTGTTTTAAAAAATTGTTTCAAAGAAGAAAATTTGTTTGGTAATATACTTTTTGAAAATTGTTTTAGAGAAGAGATAATGAGAATATTTATTTAGTAATATAATTTTGAAAACTGTTTTAAGAAGAGAATAAAAAAAATTATTTGATAATTTAATTTTTGAAATATGTTTTATTATATTAAATAATAAAAAATTTAATGATATGTTTTTTGAAAATATAAAATTAAACTAATGTACGAATAAAATATTTTTATTTGATAATTTTGATCTCAAAATATATTTTTATTTTTCATTAAAAATTAATCATTAATTTAAATTGGTAGAGTACATCGAAAACAACATAAATTTAACAACGCTAATATATAAAAATGATAAATATGCGAATAAACTCATAAAACTCGGGTCAATAGCATAAAATGGAAAAATTACCTACAATTATATCAAAATTAAAGTGACCAAAATATTTATGTTTTTTTATGTTTAACTTTGTCGACCAAGTAATTGATTGAATTTATAATTGAAAAAAATTTCACATATTAAATAGAGTAAAGACTCAAATTGATCTCTAACATTTTAGACGCGGACCATTTTATTCCCTAAAAATATCCCAATAAATCTATGTCAATTACATAAATGAGACATATTAATCTTTCCGTTAAGTTTGATCTAATTTTAACTTTTTTTTTTCTTATAAAATATCAAATAGCAACGATTACATTGTCAATTATCTAAATATTGTAAATGTTTAAATATTTTTTGGCCAAAATTATTCATCTCAATGTTGTTTTTTTCAATTTGAAACTACTAATTACATATACTACATATGCATACGTCAATAATTTTTAACCACGTCACACAAATAACTGATATTTTATTACCTTTACATGACACTTCATATTTCGTGACATAATAACCTTATAGTTTTCCAAGAATACACTATGCTAGAATAGGAAGAAAAAAAAAAAAGGAATACACTATACTAGACGGTGGTGCTTAGAATGGACAAGTAAACAACTTGTTGATGATAGTCAAATGGAGGTTATAGTCATCCATTTAATAAAAAACTAAGTAGATGTTTGAGATGAGATAAAGGGAAGTTGTATTTGACTTTTTGTAGCAATGTTTGGAAGAAAGAAAAAAAAGGACATCCACTTTTTATTATTATAATGTTTATTTTTTATATTTTTTTTATACTTGGTATAGTGAACTTATGTATTTATATTAGTATACAATATGGGCTTTAAACTATATGTATGTATCAAAATTTTGAATTTTGTTGTGATTTAAAAGAAAACGTAAACTTTTTGTGAAATGGGCTTTAAATTTTTTTGTAATTGAAAAATAAAACAAAAAATACAAAAAAAAATTGTGAAATTTTATAGAGATGTGCATATAAGACAAAAGTAGATGTTGAGTAAAAAGGAAATGTGTAACAAACTACCAAATTAAAAATAATTCTTCCATTTTGTTGGATAAATATGAATTAATTTATAATATCTAATGAAAATATAAAATTAAGTGTTAAGTCCATATTTGGCTAATGATAATTGATACACATAAATTAAATAAGAGAAAAAAAATTGGAATATAACTTTCAAAATATCTAAAGTTCAATTTTAAAGACATGACACATTTGGTTTGTATATTTTTTGGCAAACTTAAAACTAATTTTATCTCTAGAATTGAACTGATTCAGAAAATAAAATTGTTGATCGAACAAATAATATTTTCACCATTGTATCTTGAGAGAACAATGTTGTCAAAGTTGTTTTCTGTAACATACTATGCAAAATCGCTATACAGTGTCTATAAATACACAAATAACCAAGAATTAAAATTTATTAATATCAGGTCGTACTATTTATAATTATAATATAGTTACACAATGCTTAACCAATTCGGCATTTGTAGCCTTTTGAAAATCTGAAAGAGTCACCTCAAAGTAGATTGTGTGGTTTTTATTTGTGCTTCGACTATGATATGATGGAATGAGATCGAAGTTCATGATAGTGGTTTGAATTATTAAGTGAAACCTATTGTTTCCCACATAGTTGGAATATAATTGTTGATGACCATGTCATTTATAAAATCGTCTGAGACGTCTCCAACTGTGTGTTAATAGTGGATCGGGAAAGTATTTGTTGAATGTTACATTGTGTGAGTTGCCAAAATTATCAATGAAGTCTCATATATCTCCTAAGATATCTTCAAAACATCTTGTAAATTCTATTGGTAATTCTCCATAATCCTTTATAGAAACATAAATAAATAATGTATCTATGAAATGGTGTGTAAATTATAAGTAAATATTTGACAAAGTTAAAATAATTGAATTTTTTGTTCTTATGTACTATTAATTGAAATATATTTATGAACCATTTAGAATTGAAATTGAAAAATAAAAATATTTGTTTTGTAACTAAATAAAAAAATTTAAAATGTTGCAATGAGTTAATGATTAAGTTGAATAATTTTTAAAGTAAAAAAAATTAGAATTTGATTATTATGGAAAGAAAAGTTTTGATTAATTGAAAAAAAAAGTAGAAACTAAATAAAACCAAACCTTATAGGGGACATGGATAGTCTCAAAACCTCTCATCATTTTCCTTTGAATTACTTTTCGATATCCACTATTATTGTTGGTTATGATGGTATTTTTGTTGTTGTTAGGTTTGTGTTTTTATATTGTGGCAATGAATTGAATTTATAGTGAAAATTCTTCTGAAAAGTTTTATATAAATATGCAATAATGATTATTTAAGTAAAAAAAAATGTTTAACATAATTATGTGGTGAGTGATTATTAATCAAAAAACAAAAATGAAGTTTGATTGACAACACATGTCACGTGAAAGTGAATAGTTTTCGTGTATATTGTAAATAAATAACAACACTCCGTTGAAGTGACCCTCCATTGACATTCATGATGAAAGAATTATTGATGTTTGAAGAATTGAAATCATTCACTTCGTTGAAGTAAATTTAAATACATATATTATTTTAAATTAAAAATGCTAATGACGAAAATTAACTTAGATTGAGAGAAACAATAATTTATGATGAAATACATGAATTGTTAACCATGAACATGAACAAATTTAAATAGGGACAACATTTACTTGAATAATAGGATGAAAACACAAAACATTGTAGTAATTCTATAGATGAATAACATTTTCTTGAAACACTTGAATGTGGCATCTGCATGTGGCATTTGCATGTGCCATTTGCAATTTCACCAGTGTCAACTCTTGTTCACAAGAAAGTACGCGGAGATCGTCTTGGGAGTTAATGTCGTCTTGAACTTGCAAATGTTGTTTATCACCATCAATAGGATTGCACCAATCGTAGAAACTAGAAGGACAAGTACTACACATATAGAACAAACGGTTGGGGTTATTTGTTGTCATAGCAACCTTAATGTCACAAATTCGATTACACATACATCTTGCATTGGTGTATCTCAAATAGTTAGTCCTAGTTACACTACTGCTTGAAGATGCCATTGTTGTTCGACAGTTAAAGATTTTCAGTTTTTGAATTTCAAAAATTGGATTGAAATTTTAGTAGATGTTTATTATTTTTTATGGTAGAAGAGGGATAAATTATGGTTTGAGCTTGTTTATTTGTTGATGCACAGGAAGAAATAATAAGTTTTAGGCTAAATACCACCCGTGGTCCCTTAATTTAATTTCAGTTAACGATTTAGTCCTTTATCTTCTTTTTTTTCGATTTGGTCCTTTATGTTTTTAAATAATTTCAGCGTTACCCTTTAAGTGAGATTTTGTTAAGAAAAAGTTAAAAAAATCTCTCCTTCGTATTCAGAAAAAGTTATCCTTTATGTTTTGAAGATATTTTAGAAAAATATTCAAAGTTTGTTATAAGTTTAGTAGTAGGATTGATTCGTTAAAACTGAAGTTATAAGTATTTATACTCCACAGACATCACTTCAGATAAGTGATAATCATTTCTAGAGGTTTCATAAACATATACAATGATCTAAATGGGGGATTTTTTAACTTTTTCTTAACGCAACCCCATTTAAAGGGTAATGTTGAAATTATTTAAAAACATAAAGGACCAAATCGGGAAAAAAAAGATAAAGGACTAAATCGTTAATCGAAATTAAGTTAAGGGACCACGGTTGGTATTTAGTCTAAGTTTTAAATAGGTGTTAAATAAAAAGTTTGATTTGTTAATAATATTAATTATAATAAGTTTCATGTTTTTGTTTTGAAGAATATTTGCCAGTTAATAATAATTATACAGGAAATTTTTAATTAGGATAGATTATTTATGAAATATTTAAAAAAAACGTATTAATTTTGAGTATGGTTTTTGATATGACAACTCAGACCACTTTAACAAGAATCGAGAAAGCAGACAGGCGTGTTGCAGGCGCGTTACTGTAGCAGCAGGTCTGCAGACCCGGTCTTACATTACAGTTGTGGTTGTGACTGTAGTTTGATTGTGATTGTCGACCGTTGTGATGAATGAAACAGTTGTGATGTTTACTGTTAATTTCACTACAAAAAGGAGATTGAATGTGAACCTTCAAATGCATATCGCGCGGCTATGATAGAGTAGTCATTTTTATTTTATGATAGAGTAATTTGTTTGGTTGGTTGTTGAGTTAAAGGGCTATTTAGTTTCACTTGCTACCAATATGCCAACACAACCCTAATAGTTGAAAATTTTAAGTATAAAATGTGAATTTCATACGCTATATTATTCCTTCGAAGTTTCGAACATCAAGCAATTTTATAAAATTTATATATATATATATATATATATATATATATATATATATATATATATATATATATATATATATATATATATATATATATATATATATATATATATATCAAAATATGGGTTCAAAACGTTCATTTCATTATAAAGCTAAGATTTCATTCTCAAATCTTTTGAACATTTTCGTATCTCTTCAGTGTGATTCGAAAATGTCAAAAGATTTGAGGTTGAAGTGGAAGCGTGTTCTAGATAAATCATCTTCTACTCCCTAATTCTTATTCGAAAATGTTCAACAGATCTGAATCATGTAGTTCTTGTTCCTCTACCGTTGTGCCCTTCATCGACTTGGTGTGTTTTTTATTGCATTCATTCTTGTCAAAAGAGAAGCAATGTGAAAAATCCAAGTCGTGGGAATCGGGTTAATGTGATTGACTACCAACGTCATATTTTTGTTTTTATCAACTTTCATATGTTGTTTCTCCACACTATCAAAATGTAACTTGTTATTTCCAATTGTATAATTACTCTTGTTCTTTCGTTCGAACAAAATTCTATTGTTATATCCAATTGTATAATTTGTATTGTTAATTTAAAATAAATATTGTGTTCCATATTTCAAAGTGCGACTAATTAAGTTAGATTAGATGGAACGATTGAATTGAATAATTTGTGTTTCAGATTTCAAAGTGCGACTAATTAGATTAGATTATATCGAACAGTTAACGAATGACTACCTTTACGCAATTGCCACATATTAATTTATGAATTATTTTTTTTTAAAGACTAAAATGACACATGTTCAAAATATCAATTAAGGTCTTTACTCTTTATTTTATTTTTATTGCTTGTACAATGGAACAAACAAATATTTATAAATCTATATAGATTTAATTTAGTGGTAAAAAAATAAATATTAAATTCAAATGTTTCAAATTCGACCTCCACTAATGCTTTTAAATAGAAGATAAATGCACAAATTCGAACTAACACATAAAATGGTAATATTACTTTCCTCACTTTCTTTGATTTCCTCAATAGTCAAACCATTTTTACTGTGTATTTTACCTAACGTTGATTGTTGTTTTACATCTGATCTTTTGATGGATCCATTGTTTATTGCTTCTTATAATGTGCTTCATTGTTGTTGATATGCTTAGATGAAATTCTTTTTTTCTTTTTTTATTTGTATTGTTTATGTTTACTGTGGTAAAGTTTAACTTTCATTTTTGACATGTTAAGTTATAATTTTAATGTTGACAATATTTGATGTCTAAGTTTACATCTGCTTTTGTTGAATATGATGTTTACACATACAAGTAACATCTATTGATGAAATTTTCAATTCTATCAAGAGAGACACCAATTGAAAATAAAGAGGAATATATAAGTTTTTCTCTCAAAGTTGCTGAAAAGAAATATCAAGATTGAAAAACGCCAAGTTATCAATAGCTGATGTTTAACACTGGTGTTTTACGTTAAATTTAGTAGGATATACTTATCCCAAATGTCAACTACAAGTTATATGATATTGTCTTTTTATGTCCTTTTGTTTAAATAGTTTTTTGTTTTTGCTAAAAGTTTTTTATGCTTTCTGTTTTGTTCTATTATTTGTTAATGCTTTTTGAGATCCCATTCTGTTTTGCTCTCAAAGTGACATTGAAGTTTAATTTTTCATCTAAGTGTATGAGTTCATATTTGCACGTACATATAAATCATTTTCAATTGATACTAAATGCTAGCATAAAGAAAAAATTGGATTGAAAATTTAATTTAGTAATGTTTATAATCTTTGGATTAAGGGTAGAAGGATGAACTTTTAATTTTTTTTTATTTTGCAGATTATTGACATGGGACATTTTGAGAAAATAGGCAATTTTGATGTTAAAGATATTTTGGTGGAACATTTTGACTCCTCTTAATAATTCTGTTATGAATAACTCTATTCAATAATTCTGAAGTAGCAATGTCAAGTTACAAGGAAGGGGGTTTGAATTGTAATCTTGTCTATTTAAAATTTCCTGTTAAAAAACTTAAGAAAAACAACTCAAGAAAGATCTTGGTTATGAAAACAGATACGGAGAACGTTCTTGGTTTTGAATCAGAAAACGCATAACGTTCTTGATTAGTTAAAATCACAGTTTTTTAGTTTCTCTATTTAACTTTGACAATAAAAATAACTGAATGTAAATAGAGATAAGGAAGAGATACCACACAAGAATATATCCTAGTTCACCCAACGTGGGCTACGTCCAGTCCTCACAACTGTGAGATTTTCACTAAGTGTTCAAAGAACGGAGAACAATCTTCTGGTTACACAGTTAAAGATCTACCTTGATCAGTAACTACACTTCCTTTCCACCCAGAAAGGATTCAATCAAGTCACCTAACTAATCTGCTAGGATTTTACAGTTAACTCTTTTAATCACACTCAAACTATAAACAATCCTTATAGTTATGAGTTTACACAATAATGATTTAAAAGATTTGGTTGAATCTGATTATGCTCAACTCTTGTTTGAGAATTGAATCAGAATAAAAGAACTCAATAATATGATCTGTAGGTATGAAACGATTTCAGCCTGATTTCTTTTGTGAATGAGATAGCTTCAAGAATGCAAGTGAATGTGATTTAATGAGAACACTTGGCACTTGAAGTTCTGAATGATGTTTGCGAATTTGCCTTCCTTTTATAGATGATTTGAGCAATTAATTCTGGTCAGAAAGAGTTGTTGGTAGTGCTCTGTTTTCCTTCTGACAGAAGCAACGAATCTGTTGACAAAATGCACCATTCATGTGACAGTTTTGGGCTTTGTTGTTTGGGTCGTTTTGCTTAATTTCGCACAAACTTACTGCGCGCTTAATGACCTATTAAGCTTTGATAATACTTGATGATAATTGGAAAGGAGTGAATAATTTTCTGCAGAACTGAGAAGTCTTCTTCTGCAGAAACAGAGATTGTTCTTCTTTAAAAAACGGAGAACGTTGATTAAAGGTGGAGAAGGATGATCAATCTGGTCTGATAGTCTTCTGGACAATTTGAGGACCTATAATCAATCTTGAAGTTCAGTTTCGTTCAACTTTCTTGACAGTTCCAGACTTGGAGAAAGTTGCAGTCCGTTTTTGACATGCTTAGATTCATGATGATTTATCTTAGTGATTCGAGAACCGTTTTGAGAAAAAAATTATTCCTATCTGTTCCTTGCCATGTACTGATGAAATTGGTATAAAGAAATAAGGCAGAATCATTGTTAAAGTGTTGGAGAAAGATTGGTGAAGTGGCTGTGACAATCATTCTTGATTCTGCTGATCTTTCTTTGTTTTGCACAGTTTATGATCATGACTGATTTGTTTAGTTTTGGTCTGATTTCCTTGCTTTGTTTGGTTCCTATCTTTAATAAAAACACTCAAGAGTACAGATTAAATTAACATAACATTTAGAATCATAATTAATATCTTTAATTAAAACTTGTTTATTTTCATCAAAACTTAATTTGAGAGTTTGTCTTAACAAATTCAATATAACGATGTATTTTCAATATATTAATGATTAACCACACAAAATTTTATATAAATCTAAAATTTGTAGCTATGTAATTTAATCATTGATATTTACTTATGTTTTTCAAAAACTTGTTATATGTTTATTTGAAATTATTTAATAAAATATCAAATAATTTTATAAGTTTATGAAAATTTGTGGAATTATCTATTTAATAAAAACTTTTAATTTAATAGTTAAATTAATAAAATTCATTATTTATACTAAATTATTAGATGGAATAGTTCAACACAGTTATTTCTTGAGTCAACAAATTTTTATCCATACACAATATTAAGTTGCAAAATGAATCAATTTGCATGGTAATTGATATATCAAAACAATTCATTAATTCATCCACTAAGAATTATATAAAAATACTCAATTTTAAAGCAATCCACAACATAAAACACAATTCTACACATCTATTATCATATATTATTTGATGAATATTCATCGGTTCCCTCAAATAAATCTTTTGGGCAGTCTAATAAGTTATTTATTACATACATTAACAATATTTTTATTATTTATTATTATTATTATATAAAACTTTGTGTAGAAAAAATATAGTTTTAAACTATTTAAAAAATATATATTTTATATTATTTTAAATTAATTAATTTTTGAAAAGTATTTTTATTTAATTATTTTGAAATTTTATTTATTTATTATTTTTAAAACTGATTTTAATATGTTAAAAAGAATAAATTTTCTTTTAAAATAATAATTTAAATACAATGATTTATTTATTATTAATTTAATAATAGATGCGGTGGTTGAATGCTGCAAGCGGTAGAGCTTCGGCAATCTCGTAATGTTCACCTACGGTGCCTTGAGGTCAACCGCCTCCAACCCACCTCTATTATTATATTAATTAAAAATAAATCACTATTATAAAAAATAATTACTTATCTTTTCCTTTTAATTAAAACTAACTTTTATCATTAATATCTTAAAACAAAATAATCAAACCAATACAATACAACAAATACAATCAATTAATAATTTAAATACAGAAAAATCTTCGTATTAGTTTATGTTAATCACGTTTTTTCAATATCAATTCCCCAAATCTATCTCTTCCTTCTGTTAATCACATTAATTGTCAAGGATATTCGGTTGGCCTTCCCCAAATCTATCTCTTCCTTCTTCAATATCAATTCCTTTTTTTCTTTCATTTCCAACAAAAATAAAAATAAAGTCTTATTACATTCAACACAACCTCTTTAATTACTAGTTCAACTAATATTCTACAAAGGAATGGTTATACACGTATTCACTTGTCCCATGCTTATTTTCAGAAACCAAATTCCACCGAAACAACATCTCACTTCTTCTCCAAGTTTATCACGTTTATATTCCACTTTTTGTTCCAAACTCTTCATCATCGCATGCTTTATATTTTTTATTTAATTGCAGCTATTGAGGTTTGTCTTTTGTTGCAAAAATAAATTATTTTGTATCTTATGCTCTCTCCCCCTCAATCTTTAATTGATTTTTTGTTGATACTTTTAATATTTTAATATTTTGTTTTCTACTTTTAATTTAGTGTGTGTTTGGTTATATGATAACTAAAATTGATTTTGACACAATTAATTTTGAAAGAATTGATTTATTTAAAAGCGAGTTAAACGTAAATTAATTTATGTTTATATAAAACAAATTTTCTTTTTTGCACTTTACGTTCTATCAAATTCTTTGATTTTATATTTGGTTCTATTCTTCTCTAAATCTATTCTTCTACTTTAAAAGTCTCTTTTTCTTTTTTATTTTGTTTTTTGGGTCTTCATTTTTGTAAGTAAATTTGTGAGCTTCAACTTTTCATATGCAAAGAACCAATATTGGAAAAATATGTTTTAACTTTTGGATTTTTCAAATACTTGATGTAACAGCCTTTTTTTTTAAACAAACTAAATTTCATAAATCAAGAAAGAAATACTTTTGGATAAATGATTTAAGCCGAAATTCAAAGACAAAGTCAACAATATTTACAAACAGCAGAAACAGTTTTGAAATGTAAGTCCAAAGTATTTCAAACAGAAAAATACACCGGGGCTATGAGACATATCCGACATAGCTCATACCCCTGGGATATTCCCGACACACACCTGTACACTGCGCCAAGAATTTTAACTTCTCCATGTCACATCAAAAAGTGGTACAAGGACCCATCAAAATAAAAGTCAAGTTGACAATACAAGGTATAGGTACAGTCTTCCAAAATGAAATAAATACAACCACAAAAGAAAAACGTTTAGCCCCTATACAACCATCTAATCTGATCATGCCACAAAAACTAACAACCCGGGTGATTCCCACGCGCTCCGCAAAAATCCTTCTGACACAGCCACGGTCAGATAAGACTAACTATGTTCCCAACTCCAGGCTACTAACCGGTAGGACGATCCTGATCCTCATCTGAGGGTAAAACCCAAGTTTCAACAATAATTATAAAGGTCACCAACCGAAATTACAAAATATCACATAGCATTTAAATTTTAAATGCACAAAATAACCTTTCAACTTAGCATACATCTATGAAGGGTTTTCATATGTCAAACATGCATAATCAAAGTTGATAAATGAAGTTTTTAACAAAACTGCACTGTCGTATTTGAATACATCATCCTTGTATTCGAATACAGTGTTATTTCACAAGTTAGTAGCAAAATTAAATATCTGTATTCGACTACACACTACTTGTAGCCGAATACAACTGCTAAAATTTGCAGATTTCAGTTTCAAAAATGTTTCGCAATCATTCAACACTTACCACACAAAATCAATCAATCACACTCATCAATTACGACACAATTATAAACAACAACCGAGTATGTATATACAACCATCACAGTATATCAAACATGACTCGCGTGCCAAGCACCCTAATGCAATGCTTATATGCCAATGCACATGATTCCGGAATTCCAAACCAAAACCCTCCTCGAAGGGGCGTAAATCATAATTGTACGATCTCTCACAGACCAATACTAATTATCGATGTGCAGTCTCTCACAGGCTAGCACGATTTACTAAAGTATCGCCTCTCATAGGCCTTACACTGATTTCTAGAGTGCAATCGCTCACATATCAACACATTCTAGAGTGCAATCTCTCACAGATCAGCACGATGCGATAATCCTTGTAAGGATAAGATGAACCAACAAATCACATGACATCATCCCGTGGCCCATCCGGTCACCATGCACTATGAAAATGCATGAGCATACTCTGACTCTTTTCACCACAACCATTAAGTAAATGTAGCTATTAAAAGATTCCCCATTTTTAATACTCATTTAACTCTAATGATTTTTCAAATTCAACACAGAGCATACTCAAACATATTTACTCATAATCTCGCAATTCACATCAAACCACATCAATTCATTTTTCCACATAAAACACATCTCAAAAATTCATAATATTAATTATGAACACGTTAATCACACCAAATATGAATCACCACAACCCACACCTCAAACACATTAAATTCAACTTCCACAATTTCACCCATAAACACATTACATTCATTTTCCACCAATCTACACATAAAATACATCTCAAAAATTCATAATATTAATTATGAACATATCAATCACACCAAACATGAATCACCACAACAACATTAATATATCAGAGTTCTCCCTACCGCTAACTCGGTGCCAACGGTCTCGATTCCTTATCGAGACTCAAGGAGCTAACTACATAAACATAAATATTTATATTAATTTGTTCACAACTAAAATTTATCCAACCACAACAAAATTCCCAAAATTATATATTTTTCACACACCAAACTTTTACAACCAAATAATCTACATTATTTAGTTAAAACTAAATAAACAAATATTGTCCAAATCACACATACACACACTCGACTATTAAAGCACCAAAATTTTGAGTTGATAAAATACTCTAAACTTTTTCTTGTAAAATTTCAACTTCAGTTCAAACTCATTTATTTGAAAATAACTCAATACATAACTCAAACACGTCAAAAATCAATTTCTTTTTTTAACCATTACTAACAAAATCAACAACATGAATCTCACATATAGAGTCCCTATATGCAAACTAAAAAATTTGGAAGAAGTCGTTACCTTCGTTGTAGCTTTAACAACCGTTTTCGTTACCGCGATCAAATACGGCGAAAACTCTCGCTTGCGTCGTCGCTTCAAAAGCTAGCTCACTAGCACTGTAATGTGGAGAGGGGTAACTTTCCCTTCTGTCACTTCTCGAATGGGAATATCTACTCTTACATAAGAAAGAGTATTTGCGTTTTGCAGTTTTTTTTTTTGTTTTTTTTTTTAAACAGAAGAAAGAAAGAAGAAGGAGAAAGGATTCGCGAGCGCATGAAAATATCTAAATACTCTGACACACATCACTTCACTCACATCTCAAACTATTTGATAAAAATATCTACTCTCGTCGCAACTCAATTGACAGATAAAATTTTCAGCAACAAGTGATATTTTTAACAAAATTGTCCGATATTAAATTTTTCGTAATATAAATAAATTATTTTTCGACAAATAATTTTTAAACGAGTCTCAAAATATATGTATAAAAATAGGCATATATTAAACATATTACAAACTCTAACAAAATAAGTTTTTAGTACTTAATTCCGAAAATAAAATAAAATTGAGCTAAATACCACAACAATTCAACACAAAAATATACTAAAATTGCATAAATTAAAATTTAAAATTAAGGGTCTTACACTTGACAAGTTAAGTTCTATGAGCTTTAAACGCCCAACGTTTGTGGAGTGTATAGAGTTGGGTCACTTCATGTGGTCCTTTATCAAGTAATTGTTGGTTCGCAACTAGAATTTTGATATTGTGAATTTTGAAGTCGCTACAAATGTATTAGGTATTTTCGCAATACAAATGCAATTACATTTTTCCGCAACCAATTGTCTATCAACTATTTTGGATAATGATTCTCTAGAAACTAAAGGAATAAAAGGTTCACCATGGTGTTTTTATTTAGCAATGTGATATTTCCATGTTTTTGATACCAATGCTTGATTTTGTGTTAAGTTATAAACTCTACACTGTGTTTAGTTAAATTTTGTTTTAATTTATTCACCTTATATTATGGTTCTCTTTTGTGTATACTCTATTGCAAAAATTGTAAGAGATTTGTTGGGTTTATCTCCAATCATTATAGTCATGGACGTTTGGAATAATAGCTACACATCTGCCAATGCAATCATCCTTTTGAATAATGCATTAACCCTTGCAATGCACGATGGAGAGGCATCATGCCTCCTTACACACGATTGATTGTAATCTATCTTAGCACGAATAGCACGAATTTCAAACATAATTCCTTTCATTTAGTCCTTAATTATGCTCTCACCTTAATTCTACATTAAATGTGATTACAATATATCAATTTCAAATACATAATTAATAAGTTATTCTATCACAAATAAATGCCTACATTAAATACAATAGCATCACCAAATCAAAAAAATTACGTCACCAAATCAAAAAAATTACGTCACCGAATAAAAAACAAACCTTCAACCAGAATTATAAATATAACACTAAAAAATAAAATAAATATGGCAGCAATATATTCTATTTAATTGAAGGTTATAATATCAACCAC
The DNA here is from genome assembly GCA_037974735.1 of Cicer chorassanicum. Classification (NCBI taxonomy): domain Eukaryota; kingdom Viridiplantae; phylum Streptophyta; class Magnoliopsida; order Fabales; family Fabaceae; genus Cicer; species Cicer chorassanicum. The sequence goes on from JBBPBP010000004.1 coordinate 24,265,037, forward strand.
ATAGTAAATATTTAGTAAAAAAACACATTAATTGTAAATCATATAAAAAAAGTCAATTACTTATTGAATCATGCCAAAAATATTATGTGGCCTGTCATGAAACCACATCCAAATAAATTATTGAAAATAAATTATAGTTGTAATATTTATGAATTGTTTTAGAATATAAAAATCTCATCTAATTTTTTAAAATATTTTGATATCCAAAATATTCATGATTGTATGTTATTTTTTAATTCTAATTTTATTTTTTAATTCTAATTCTAAGTTTATTTATTCTAAGATATTTAAGGTAAAAATCTAGGATAATATTTAAGGTTTGAACTCATCTAGTCTGCCAGATATATCTCCATCCATATGGATTCTTGATTTTTGAGCATCGCACAATATGTCATATGGGGATAAATCTTTTGTATATGTGAATCTCGTCTCATCTATGTTGGTTATGATTGTGGATGACACTCATATGCCATTACTAGACAATGGTTTTGTCTCCACAACTAACTTGTCTTTTTTTTTTTTTTTTTTTTTTTTTTTTTTTTTTTTTTTTTTTTTTTTTTTTTTTT